>OX326970.1:42017075-42422075 GCA_946800305.1 Medicago arabica
AGATCTCCAATGTCTTGTTCATAACTGGAACCATCGCAGGCATGATTGTCGATGTTCTTTACTTCACTGGAGCAAGTACTTCTCTCTATCTATCTATCTTACCCTAATCTTCTATTATTTTTTTTATTTATGCTATTCTCATCAAATTATTCCACTCCCTTTAGGTTTCATTATCATTGACTACTTAATCAAATACGCCGATTTCTCTGAATCCTTTCGCGCTTTAGGGGTACGTACGTATATCACTTCTGGTTATATTATATGGTTCAATTGTTTGTTGCATTATTTTCCTTTTGAACTAACACTGTTATTTTCTTTGTTTTTGTTGTCGTAGATTTGTGCTAAAGAACTCATAATTCCTAGTGGTAGCCCTGATCACTATGATTATGATATGCAGTCTCACTATGATAGTGAAGAGTTCTGGGATAGATCATTGACTTGGCATAGGAATGATAAGGTAAGTCTTTCATGTTCCCTTTCAATTTTAGGCATGTTAGTGCAAATATTGATGATTTAATACTGTGGTTGACTGTTTGTAGGATAATATTTTGGATTTTGAGAAAATTTTACATTGATCCAGGTGGGAATTGGCTCGTAGAGATTTACATTTACAGGTTGGTTCAAGTTATGTTGTTTCAATAACCTGTACTCGGATTTGGTACTTACATTACTTAAAAGGATTGGTTTTATCATCCGTAAAGGGTTAGTGGTGCAGCTTGTTGCCGGCGAGAAACCTTGACGAGCTTCTTGTCTGATTTACAAAAACCATTTCTATCATTTTCAATTTTTTGTTTTGTTTATAAAAATACTATCTTCTTTTTAAGGGAAAATAAGGTGCTATTCTTTTGTTATTAAAACTAAAAACAAGAAACAGAAGTGGTAACCAAGCACAACGCCCAGCACCTTTCCTCATTCAGTGGTGTAATTATTGATTTTTTTTCTCTTGTATTTTCCTGTTTAGATAATCATCTAATGTTAAATTAACAAATATTCAGCAGGCAAAACTAAAGATGTCATCGACAACTCCAGATCTGAAGGTGTCTTCCTATATCATTCCTTGTTATCTGCTTTTATTTTTCTAACGGCGAACAAGTTTGGCTATCATCGTCTGGTGTTTCAGATTATGTTTTTCTCTATAGGCTATAGTGTCCCCCCACTTCCATTATTTGTTATTTGCAAATTAATACTTATTGTAACCTTAATCTTACCTTTTTCTGCTGCAGGGTCTTAAAGACATTGTAGAGACACTACCTTGTGCTTTAGACAGGTCAGCTGCAAATTCCACCACGCCCATGGATAAACCTGAGCAGCAGAAGAAAACACCGTTGTTGAGGTTTGAATTTGCTCGATTTTGGTTCTTTGAATAAGTGTTTTAAATTCCCTGTTGTAGTGCTTTAGCATGGCGGAGTGGTTCATTGCTGTTGTAGGAAACATAATAATATTATAACTAACATAGAACTTGAGATAGAATTACATGATAACATGAAACATACATAATAACTATAAATAGTTTAAATTGTTATTCTACATATATATATATATTGTTGTATGGTAGTATTAGTAAATATATATTAAAAATATTAGAATAAAAGCCATCCCACGATGTTATCTCGAGGATGTTTGGATGTACGTTTTATGTTGTTTATATCTTGCTACGTGATGCCTGGGTGTGATTGATATCCTACAACCTAGGCCTCCACGCGAGAATGACACACTTGGTCGATATATCTTGTGAATTTAGACGAACAAAACGAAAATGGTTCTCAGAGGAGTGGCCTAAGCCGAGTGATACAAGAACGACAAGTGACTTGTCGAGAAAAAACAGAGTGGTGCTTGGTGGATATCCTATTTGTGAGGGTTATAGCTTGAGCGAAACAAGGATGGTACTCATTACTCATTAGTGTTGTAAACTCCATGCATAGGGCCAACCATAATAGCATTACACCAAAGCCATGAAGGGCGAAAACAGTCCTAAACAAAAAAAAAACAAATACTCAAAGACCTGAAAACTTCACACCCCCAGACACAAAACCCAGTTCTGGAACAGCAAAGGACAAAAACACACCTCCAGAGCCATGAAAACAGACGCAGAAACAGCCCCTGCCACTGCCCAAGTACAGATGCAACAGCAGTCGAAACAACAACTCCCTTTACCCCGGGCGCGCTAGCCCACCAAACCCCCATTTCAAAACTACCGGGATAAGCAATCTTTCGGGTTCCAACACCGCTGATAGTACAAACAAGTTGCAATCTTCAATCTAGAAAGACTCCAACGCCATGACAAGACCTTAATCTTTTCAATTAAGTCCACAATTTCCGCAACACCATTGCTGAAAGTGATATTATTTCTTGCCCTCCATATCGTCCAAATCGTAGCATGCAAAATAAACATATATCCTCGCTTTAGCTTAACAGGTTTCACCTCATTTGTCCAACAATCAAAATGCACAAACAAATTTGGGGATGATAAAATTAATCTCTACCCAATTCAACGCCTTTGCCAAAACCAAAGACACCGCCTCACAATGAAGCTTTGTTGCACCGACACTTCTGATTGAAGGATCATCCCGACGTCCGACACGACACAGACACTTGTGATTACCTTGAATTATGTCAATTTTTTAAAATTTTATTGTTGTCGATGTGTCCGTGTCAGTGATGTATCTGTGTTCGTGCTTCGTAGCAATGAAGAAAGAGATGAATTGATGTTTCCTCCACATTACCACAAAAAACACAATTCCTTGAGGCTTGCGGTTCTAGTACATGACGAATCGCAAGATTAGACCGTGTAGGAACACAATCAAGTAAAAGGGCCAAAGAAAATGCTACCTCCTTTAAAGGTGCCTGACTCTTCCAAAGAGAAACAAAAACACTCTCATCGAACTCACTCACCCCACCCCCATCGGTACACAATCTTTCTATTAGCCCATATGAAGAACCCTTTTCCAAAGTGAATGATCCTTTTGAAGTACCAACACCTCTATTTGGCTAGGAGACTCAAATTGATAGCAACTCTAACGCCTAGCCCTCCTTTGGTATTAGGATTACATATCAACTTCCATTCCATTTCACCCTTCCATATGTGAATTTTATGTGAATTTCAAGCTGCGTATTTTATTTATGGGATTGTATGACTTCGAAAGTGTGAAACTTTTATATGATTTTTGAGTGTGAGGCCTTGAAGGCTAAATTTTAATTCGAAACAATGAGTTCAGGTTGATCGTTACAATAGGACACAATTGATAAATACGTGGGTACATGTGAATTATTATTATCTATGAGGCTTTAAAGTGTTTTGTTGATAAAAGAAAAAGGATAATCCTTCTTTCCATGTTTCAAAAAATCAATGAACCAAAGTTTTTTAGTGGCTAGCAATTCAATTTTCAGGTTGATAAATGGTAAATTTGGAATTCGAACCCTAACCGTTGTAATGTTCCTACCAGCTTAAATATGCTAACAAGAACAATAACATCATTTTCTATTCCCCTAAAAAACATCATCATTTTTATCACAATTTCTCTAGTAAAAAGATAAACAAATGCAAACTATTGCTTTATTACCCGTATAAAAAAGTACTGTAAGTCACATATTTATAAGGGGAGAGAATAATTTTGATGTAACATTACTATAAAATTTTCTTAGTTTACCATTAAAATTTTCTTATTACATACATAGCGACGTGTGCAAAATAGTTTTACAATATTCTTTATGTTCATGCAAAAGTTTTCAAAGCCAAATACTCCTACGTACATAAAATTTGTTGAGTGCGAAAGTTGGTAGTAGTCCAAGTTACACATGGCATATCATTTGTTCATCTAGAGTTCTTACGTCAAAATCTGAAATAAAATGTGGGGCGTGGTGCTTAATATAAATGTGGGGGTCCGCATATGGTCTAGTAAGCCGAATGAGTCTTTTTTTTTTAACAAATCAAAATGAATTATATTATCAAAAAAAATTCTATCTAACACAGTGTACCGATCAATTGTGACCTCAAAATGCAAGATTTAGTACATTGTGATGTTGCTAGGTGGGATGCGGATCTAGTTCGCAGCTTGATCCAAGAGGAAGATGTCGAGTATATGTGTTGAACACACCCTTATTGGATTCGATTGTTGAAGATTCGTTGTGTTGGTGGCCATATAATTATCTAGAGATATGTTTATAATAAAGTCTACATATAATCTTGTTTTAAATAATTTGGTGAATAATGCTGCCTTACATGTGAATGGTGATTGGATGTGACAAAATATATATATACTCTCATGTGACAAAAAAAATAAAATGGAATCCCTCTTATTGTGAAGAATTTTATATAGCGCATGTTAAGAGACTGCTTACAAAGTAGAACAAAGCTTATAACGAAAAAAGTATTTTTTTTTCCCCATAGTTGTGTTTGGTGTAGGGAATATGGTGAAATGCTTGGCATTTGTTTGTTACATGTCTTATGGGATTTGATTTAACCTTATATTATGACCGCCCATGATATTGTTTACCTATTTTTTACCATTGCAAACCCTTTGCCTTAGTTAAAGCGTATTATGTGGTGTTCAACCATGTAAAGCTTTTGGAAAAGTCACAATTTGAAGTTTTGTGAGGACATTGATGGAGGTGCTACGTCCATATATCAATGTGCTGCAATGTTTCTCAATCAATGATAATGGTAAAAGATTTCATCAAGAGTCATCTTTGGCATGATTGAGCTAAATGGAGAAAATCACCAACTAAAAAATTGATATGTAATATTAATGTCTATTTTTAGATAACAAGGCAGGTATTGGTATGTGCATTAGAAACTGCAACAATATATTTATCGGAGCTAATACTACTGATTGTATTTGAAATCTTATAACAATAGTTATGTCCAAACTCAATTGTAAACTTTACTCCAGGGCACACTAATGTTGTTGCTAATAATCTAGCATGAACAGTCGCATGCATGACTTATCCTCATGTTTTAGAGTTGAGGGCCACTGCCTACTTGTATAATTGTATCGCTGATGCTATGAATAATTATGAGATAAATTTGTTTTATAAAAAAAATAGCTCTCTACAATTGGTCACACAGAAAACAAAATTAGATTTAAGAAACAACTTTAATAATTATATTTAAGATTTTTTTTAAATAATATCCATTGAATCATTTGATTTGAACGGGGAGGGGATCCAATATCATGAAATAGCTCACTCTTTTAGGATAAAGAAGTATGTTTCATTATCTTTACAATCTGCACACAATAATAATCAATAATAAATAAATAAAACCAACTCGTATCATGTGATCCATGTTTAGTAAAAAATAATAAAGTGTGGTTCAAGTCAAAATAATCAAAGAAAAAGAGGAGTTGAATTAACTTTATAAAATACAATATTTTAGACTTTTGATAAGAATAAAAGTTAGGAATAAAAAACACATGTGGTCAGCACAATATATATAAAATACTATTTTTTGCTTATTAAAAAAAATAAGTACAATAACCAAGGACATAAATGGCAAGAAGCTAGCAAAGAAACAACGGAAGCTTTCTCACATGAACCAGAATATTCTTGTTGAAATTGTCTTCAATTGTGATTTCTGAAAAGTTCAGAATTGTGACACGATTTAGCTAGTGTGTCACGATTTCACAATATCGTGAGCATGATTTTCTAGGTGCTCAATCGTGTCACGATTTTAGGAAAACGTGACACGATTTTCAACTTGCTGGACACGTTTTCAGGATATGGCTAGTCGTACCTTGGGTCGTACGCACCAACCGCTGAAGTAGCAATAAATGTCGCAAGAAACGGGGGTTTGAATTGCCACCCTTCTAAAATTATAATATATATATATATATATATATATATATTGTGCTCTTGATTTTCGGATATCAAGCCATTGGGTTGGTCTTGAATCGTCAATCTTTGAACTTTCTACTTTTATTCTTGGGAAGGGAAAAAGAGATAAAAACCCTGCGAGATCAAAGTTCGGGGGTTGGTTACGCGAAGGGAAGAGTCTAGCATCCTAAGCGTCTATGGTATCCCATAGCAACCTCTTACCTATTCTTATCTTGCGCTAAATTTTACTTACTTTTGAAAATGGTGTTTAAAGTTAAAGTGAAAAAATGAAGGGAGAAATAGTAAGTTTGTTGTTTATTTTATTGATTTGGAAAGACTAAAAGCTTTTTGCCTACTTACCCAAACAATTGGGATCAAAATCAAGTAGTTCACCTAAAAAAATTCGATTGGTGAGTTGATTTTAAAGTTTTTTTGAAAATGGTTTTTAGAAGGGTTGCGAGACCTCAAGGTATAGAAGAATAAATTGAAGTGAAGTTGATTGATTTTAATTACAAGGAAACCAAGTCTAATATGGTTTAAAACATTTTAAAATTTGATTAAGAAATAAAAGAAAAAGAGAAACCATTGGGTTAAAATCCAAGGTAAGCTTAAGAAAATATTTTTTGTGTTTTAGTTTATTTGAATTTTTTTGGAAAAAGATATTTTTCTAAGTTAAAAGATAAGCTAAATATTAAATGCAACGACATAACGTAATTAAAAAAAATGAGCAATTTAGCATCTCATATAAGTTCAAAAGGTAAATCCCAATTAGAAGCAATGATTATCGGTGCAGTCACCAACTTTGTTTTAATCAAAGAAAAAACATTCAAGCATTCAGAATCAAAATTAAAATAATTTTCTTTGACTAAGAGGTTACAAAGGGGTTTGGCAATTTTTGAAAAATCTTTTATGAAACGCCGGTAGAAACCAGCATGCCCCGAGAAACTCCTCACCCCTTTAACATTAACTGGAGGAGGAAGTTTCTCTATAACCTCTATTTTAGATTGGTCCACCTCTATGCCTTTAGAACTTATTTTATTCCCCAAAACTATTCATTCGGTCACCATAAAATGACATTTTTCCCAATTTAAAACAAGGTTAGTTTCGGTGCATCTTTTAAGGACAACATCTAAATGGAACAAGCATTGATCAAAAGACTTACCAAAAACAAAGAAATCGTCCATAAATACTTCAATGTTCTTCTCTATCATATCAGAGAAGATGGAGAGCTTACACCTTTGAAAGGTTGTCGGGGCACCACACAACCCAAAAGGAATTCTTCTATAAGCAAACACACCAAAAGCACAAGCGAATGCAGTCTTTTCTTGATCTTCCGGAGCCACAATAATTTGATTATACCCCGAGTACCCATCCTAAAAGCAGTAAAATGCTTGGCCAGCCAACCTTTCTATCATTTGATCCATGAATCGTAACAGGAAGTGATCATTCCTTGTTGCTGTATTCAATGTCCGATAGTCTATACACATTCTCTAACCAGTGGCGGTACGGGTGGGTATCAATTCATTTTTATCATTAGCCACCACCGTCATTCCACCTTTCTTAGGCACCACATGAACAGGACTCACCCAAGAACTATCAGAAATAGGGTAAATCATACCTGCATCCAATAATTTCAGAACTTCTTTCTTCACCACTTCCTTCAATGTCGGGTTTAGTTTTCTTTGAGGTTGAACAACAGGTTTGTATTCAGCCTCCATATGTATCTTGTGCATGCAGTAAGCTGGACTAATACCCTTCAAATCAGAAATAGACCATCTTATTGCTGCTTTGTTTTCCCTCAACACCCTCATGAGTTTTTCTTCTTCTAAAGGTGTCAAGGTGTTGCTGATAATTGCTGGTTGAGAAGTATCTTTGCTGAGAAAGACATACTTCAATTGAGGAGGGAGTACTTTCAACTCTGAATTTTTCTCTCCCTCCTTGCTCACAAGTTGCGCCCCTTTAGACTCTTCATCAAATAACTCTTCAATTTTTACCGGTTCCATCTCTTGCTTGTTTGCCTCAAGTTGCTCTACACATTCCTTCACCTCAAGATCTTCATCAAGGTCACAACTCTCTATATAATTCAAAATTGTTCTCTCCATAGGTTGTGTTGGTTTAGGCTCACTAGAATTGTCTTCAACTATTCATCAATAACATCAATACGGTAACATTGAGGATTGTCACTTCGGTGCTTCATAGCTTCAAAGATATTGAACACCACTTGCTTATCTTGGAATCTCAACATGAGTTCACCCCTCTCAACATCAATCAGAGCACGACCAGTTGCAAGGAATGGTCTTCCTAGCAGTAATGATATATCTTCATCTTCAGAAAAATCTAAGACAACAAAATCAGCAGGAAACACTAAGTCATTAACCTTGACCAACACATCTTCTAGAATACCATAAGGATAAGAAATTGACCTATCAGCTAAAGTGAGGGTCATTCTTGTAGGTTTAGGCTCCCCACATCCTGGTTTCTTCATCATTGATAGAGGCATCAAGTTAATACTTGCCCCTAAATCACATAAAGCTCTTCCGACATCTAATTTCCCAATGGAACAAGGAATAATAAATGCACCAGGATCTTTTAACTTAGGTGGGAGTTTCTTTTGGATGATTGCACTACAATTTTCTAAAAGTGCAATGTTCTCATCATCCTTTGGTTTCCTTCTTCCAGTCAATAATTCTTTCATAAACTTAGCATAAACAGGCATTTGATCAAGAGCTTCACTAAAAGGAATATTAACTTGAAGTTGAGAAAAGAGTGCCATGAACTTTTTGAATTGACCTTCCTCTTTCTTCTTCTTCTTTGCCAAATGAGGATAAGGAAGCTTCACATATGATGGAATCACTTGCTCTTTGTTTCCATCCTTCAGCAGTTGACTTTTAGTCCTCCTCAAGATTGAATCAACATCTATTAACTTCTAACTTTTTTTTTCCTTGTTATTTTTTTCCTTCTTTTCATTTTCAACTACACCATGATTGCTCTCTATTTCAACTTTGGCATGTTCTAATTCATCTACAACTATCTCCTCTTCAACATTCTTTTAAACTACTCCATCATCATCTTTCTCGTCAACAACTATGTCAACTTGCTTGGGAGCTTTTGGAACTGAAGGTGTTAAAACCTTTTTGCTCCTCAACTTTATAGCATTACAAGTTTCATTCTTAGGGTTTTTTATAGTGTTACCTGAGAATCCCCCTTTGTTCTGTTCAGCCAGCTGCTTTGCCATCTGCCTTATTTGAGTTTCAAGCAATTTTCTAGAGGTTTCATGTTCTTCCTTTCAGTTTCTTGACTCTTCTTCATTTCTTCAAAGTTTCCTTGAGTCATCTTTATGAAACTGATCATAGTCACCTCTAGAGCTGAAGGCTTCCTTGGTTGTTGTTGTTGTTGAGGGTTTGGTAATAGAGGGTTCAAAGTGTTGTTGTTTGAGTAACTCAAGTTAGGATGTTTGTTGAACCCTGAATTGTAGTAAGGATTTTGTCTCTGATAGTTTCCCATGTAGTTTACCTCTTCACTTCCTTCTTCAAGTACACACTCACCATTTGCATGTCATTCTCCACAAAAATCACATTTAACTGCAGCAACTTGTTGAGATTTGTTGGTCATAGTGTAGCTATGAAACTCTTTAGTAAGAATCTTCAGTTGCTTGTTCATGGCTGCTTGGTTGGCTAGGATAGAAGTTTGATCACTCACATTAAACACACCCATCTTCTTCTTTTCAGCATCAGCAAGGTATTTGTTTGCAGCCATGTTCTCAATTAAAGCTTGAACTTCATGGTCAGTTTTCACTTTCAGATATTCTCCAGCTGAGGCGTCTAAGAACATCCTATTGTTGGAAGTTAACCTCTCGGTAAAGATTTGGAGATATTGTTTTTCTGAAAACTCATGGTTAGGACATCTCTTAAGAAGCAAGTTAAATCGCTCTCAAGCATCATATAGTGACTCACTCTCCCCTTGCCTGAAATTTGAAATCTCATGTTTTTTATCCCAATATTTAGACATAGGAAAGTATTTTTCTAAGAACTTCAGCTCTAGCTCCTCCCATGTTTGAATGGTTCCACTTGGTAAAGAAAGTAACCAATCCTTAGCTCTTCCAGTGAGAGTAAAAGCAAACAATCTCAGTTTCTTCTGGCTTTCAGTCACTATGGCTGGAGGTACACAAAACTCACATGTTTCATGAAAGTGGCTTAAATGTTCATGAGGACTCATAGCATCGGTCCCATCAAATTGTTTCTCCTTCAACCTATTCTGAACAGAAGTCTTAATATCGAAAGCAACATGATTAGCAGGTTGAAAAGTGTGAGTCAGTCGACCATGGTTGTTAGCTAAACCATAGTCTTCCAAATCCGGCCTTTGTGGTACATCTCTCATAGTGATAGACTTAGGAGAAGAGATTGATTCAGGTTCTGCAAGTGTTGGATTAGGTAATCGGTCACGTGCACCAGGTGGGACTGATTTTGATTTTGACAACATGACAGATTTCAGATTGGCTCTTGTAGTCCTCTCGATCTCAGGATCGTATTCTAGGTCGTCAGAACTTCTTCTACCTCGTGTCACGTTTTGGTCATCGTGACACGTTTTTCCTTGGCAGAGAGCATGTTTTTGATATTCACAAATTGTGACACGTTTTCTGGAAATCGTGAAACGTTTTGTTCCTTTGTATTTTCTTCAGTTTTTCTGCTTTTCTTGCTGCTTAAGTTACCTCGTGAACTCAAAATTGTGATCAAAATACATGGAAAATTACGTAATAACGAGATGTCATCAAAGGTCCCAGGTGTGTGAGTGGCATTGATATTGCCACTGAGCATAAGTCGGATCATGGGCATACGGTGGGTAGCCTTGGGGTTCAGATTGTGGCTCTGGTTGAGGTTCCGGTTGATCTTGAGGTGCCTGAGAGGAGGAAGCACTCTTGCCCTTGTCTTTCTTCTTTTCACCCATTATGTAACGGGTTATGAACTCATCATCAAATGGGTTTTTAATCTCTTCATGTATAGCTGAGGGCATTTTTTGTCGGGGATGATCATTTAGAAAAGAGTCTTTGATTAGCCCCATGATGAGGCCGGGAAAGGAGAGGCGGGTAGGTGTTTCCCCTCTTCCTTGTAGTGTGACCAGCTTCAACTCCCAAGCAATTATACGTGCAATATCAACCTTCATGCCCTTGTGAATGTAGTACATGAGAGGGGTGTTGTCCACTAGTGTATCGGAGAGGTGGTTGTTTGGTTTGATGTTGTGGAGGAGTAGCTTAAGGACAAGCTTCGCTTTTGGCTTCATAACAACATACCTCACTCAGTATTCCCTCCCAGCATCACTCATATCATAACTTTCACCTTCAAGAAGAATTTCTTTCTTGACCTCCTCCTGATTAAAGTTTCCTTTTTTTTGATTAACATGAAAGGCATCGAGTTCATCCTCATCAACAAGGGAGTACGGGTTACCGAGGAATTTGTTTATGGCTGTTCGGTTAAACATTATGGTGCGACCTCGGACAAACGTTTCAAAAGTGAACGGGTCGGTGTGGGGGTTCTCAAGAAGAGAATTGGTGTAGAATTCGCGTACTAGCTCAACATTCAGGTTGGTTTCAGGTTTGAGAAGTCTTTCCCACCCCTGGTCAAGAAACAATTGGAGCATGTCTCCATAAGGTCTGTTAGGTGTGAGGTTAAAGGTTCTCTCTGGCCACATACTTTTCGGCAGCAACTCTCGGTATCTGTCCTGATGGTAAGCTGATTTGAACCTCTCTTTGTCATAGGTTTTTTCTCTTTGGGATTGAGAAGAGGTATCACCTTTTTATCTTTTTCCGGTAGCTTGGGGTTTCTTTGGTGCCATGCCTGCAAACACAGCCAGGAAATCCATACACAATACAATATAACAATTAAACAACAGTATGGGCTGGAAAAATTATCAACAGCAGGTTCAGTCATTTGATTTTATAAAAATGTTGCAAGTACTGATGCAACTCGCCTCGCGAATAGTTTTAATCGCAATGGCGAGTTGTTGATGAATTTTCTGGGTTCAGATGAACACTCGCCATGGCGAGTGATGAATGTGGCCATGGCGAGTTTCCCAGATTTTCGAATAATCAACCCTTTCTCAAAATTTCTTCCAGTTTTATGATCTCTTAACCCTAAATATAACCTTTACGACCCTTATGATGTCTCGGAGATGATCCAAAATTAATGTTTCACAAAGACCCTCTTGATTTGAGAATTTACAAGAGGGTAAAATTCAAAAGTTTTGATTGTTGAATTGTAATTAAGAACTAGCTTGATTTTGTTTCATCTCTGTCTATAAGATTCGACATGTAGGATATGATAGCACAACACAAACTAAAATCTTCTAACCTAGGGTTTCATCATTCAAAGAGATGCAATCAAATTAAACATAATAGCATGAGAACAAACCTGATGTAGAAGAAAGCTAAGTGCAGAAATGATATGCAATGAATCTTGACTTAGGTTGACTTGATTTGGACTTGTTAGGAATTGTGTTGAACTTTTAGGGTTAGTGTTGTGTCTGAGAGAAAAATAGATTGTGTGTTTTGGAAGAGAGATGCAAAACCGAAAAGGAGTGGGTAAAAGTTGGTAATGAGTGGTTAATGGGGAGTTAATGAGAGTTAGTGGCCTTGGAAACTGTAACTGTCAAAACTGCACTTACTCGCCTCGCGAGCAGTTTACTCGCAATGGCGAGTACTTTGGTAGTCAACGCAGTCAAAGGCCTAAACACTCGCTATGGCGAATGATGTACTCGCCTCGCGAGTATGATAGTTCAGTTTTTGCTTTCTTTTGGCTTCTGATTTTTGATTGGATTGCTATGCACTAAGACTCCTACACCTAATATGCATGAAAAACAATAAAATACTTACAAAATTGGGGTGCCTCCCAACAAGCGTTTGTTTTACGTCATTAGCTCGACGCCTTTTTCGTTAGGGTGGCCAAAATGAAACAGACAACACATCATCCTTTGTAATCCTGCGCTTTGGGAGGAATTCCATGAACTTTAAGTACAACTTATGTGGAGTCCATACCCTCCCTAACTTTGGTTTGTTGAACAAGGCACTTTTTTCGTCTATTACTTGATCAATCTCCGCCTTGCTCGCTTTCTTCACCTTTTGTTCACATGATTCTTCCTTGCTAAGTAACTGTTCCTATTTCTTTGCAACCATCATCACTTCTCCATTATCAACAGTTTTGGCCTCTTCAGTATATGATCTTTCCTGATGAATTTTTATTTCATGTGGTAACTCTATTTCTTCCATTATTTTCATTGTGCCACATCCTTCTAGCATTATATCTTCCTCAATTTCATCAACACCTTCTTCAACAATCTCTATGACTTTCTCATACGTATTTGGATTATTTTCTTGTTCTCCGTGAGTGGATTGATTGTTGGCTTGAATATCCATGATTTGAGCTTGCATCATCTCCATCTGAAATGATAAATTCTTCAATCTCTGGTTGGTATCTTGCATGTTTATCATGGATTGCTGCATGAACATATTCAAAATATTTTCCATCTTTGATATTCGTTCATCTTCAGAAGGGTACTGTTGATATTGTGGATATGTTTCATATTCGAGTGGAGTGTATAAGTTGATATAACCATGATCAACCATGATTTCTTTTAATGGAGAATCTGAAACGGATATAACTAACAAGAATTTTTTCCTTGTATACCAAAGAGGGGTTAGTGCAGACAACTATACAATAGATAAAAATATTTACAGATTATATACAGATGCTCAAAACAATACAAATTGTCGCGATGCTTAAAATATCTAAACGCCAGTCCCCGGCAGCAGCGCCATTTTGATTTAATATTTTTCCATCAAACAAAAGTAAGTATATTGTATCGTCTCCACAGGGACTGGTGTGATATTATCAGCCGTTCAACAATCGATACCTTGGGTTTAGTTGATTGATTGATTGAAACTATAAAAACTAAATTGCGAAAATAAAAATGGAGAGTAATCAGACGAAAAACTTGTTTGGATTAGAGTTCCTTGACCAAGCTTCGCATATATTCTAATGATCACATATATGGATTCTAGCTTTTAATCGATATTATCACGTATCCCTCGATAATATCATTCGTGTCAAAATAATATTGTGTAATCAATTGTATCGTTCAATAGTCGATGTCTCAAACTATCAAACGATCCAATAGGCAGTCCCAAATATTAAAAAAGGAAGGCGACCATGCTTACAATTCACGACCACATCCGCCTCATGGAGCCAAGAGTTAGTTACATTAACTCCAAATAACACACTTTTGTGGAAATTAACTTTCAACCCTAAGATAGCTTCAAATAAAAGCAAAACCGCCTTCAAGGCTCTAAAATTTACCCAACACTTAACACCAACCAACAAGGTATCACCAACAAACTGTAAATGAGAAACCGACATTGAATCATGTGTCCCTATACCATAGTCAGAAAACAAACCATTATCCACCATCGCAGTCATCATCATATTAAGACCCTCAACCGCTAAAAGAAACAGGAAAGGAGAAATAGGGTCATTATATGTCTATCTAAAAAAATTGATAAGGAGAGATTGATTTTGATGTAACGTTGCTATAAAAAAATTTCTATGTCTATCTAGTAAAATTACATCACGATTCATTTTATTGCATACATAGTTAGATACATGTATAAAATAATTTTACGCTATGTATGCAAATTAAATCTTAAAAGAATACATTTTTTGTGTTGCTTTGAACAAAGATCAATGACATTTTTATTTACATAAACATACTTATATCATTAAAAGGAATGAAGCAACGCAAATAGGCAACAAATCAAAATGGCATGACCAGCCCAATATGTGTCCATCCAAACTAACATATAGGCGACTACATTTGCAGCCTCATATGACTACGTGATCTTGCATTTAATGCAAAACAAAAAAGGCTTTGTGGGCGGTAATGACAAAACTAACCCCAAAAATAAACTAAATGTTGGTGACTGGGATTTATGAATGTAGAGATTCACATTCCTACAACAGAACCATTTTTTTACAAAATGATCCATCATAACTTTTATTTTTGAAAATTATCCAATAATATTGAAAGGTAGTAGAACCCTATATTTATATAGTTAACTTTTGTAAAAAACAGCAACTCCCTTTTTCTAAAGTTAAAAGGAAAAAAACAGCATAGGGGCAAGGCCAACCCAATCATAGAAAATAACTGAGAAAAAACAATCGACACTTAGAAAGGCAATAAACTATATTTTTTTTATTTTTTGACAAGAGGCAGTAAACTGAATTATTTTCTCATAATTAATCCACGTTGCCTGCAGATATAAAGACATTGTCCTCCTTTTCTTTTTGAACTTGCAGACCTTGTCCTCTTGTCATCGTATCATCAATGCATTAAATGATGAACCAGGACAATAATTGAATATATTATTTATTTATTTTTTTCGACAGAAAGTTTTTCTATTATTTTTAACCTATCATATATTCTTCACGTGCAACTACATAGACTATCTTCTCATGTCACGTTTATCATAAGAGATAATAGATTGTAACAAAAATGATAGACAGTATAATTCTTTTTAAAAGTATTTGAACAATATTGTATTCTTAAAACTGAATTGAAATTTAAATAGTTAGTTAAGTTAAAAGAGATTCAAAACATCATCGACAAGTGTTCTTAGGTTAAATAGGAGTGTTATGTTTAAGCCAATACTAAAAAGATATTATACTAATCATTATCTTAAATTATCAAATATACCAATCATTATCTTTAAGATGCCGAATAAGTCCTATAACAACGATGCTAAATAAACAACAATACTTCATTTTTTAACCAATACTCATAGTTCTTGAAAAGCTTCCTATAAAAAAAAGCAAATTCTATGACTCACGATTTTATAAATTGTTGATAATACAAAAGCATTACTCATGGTCAAAAAAATACCAAAACATAATTTATGAGTCACGTTTTTTTTTATAAAAATTTAAGAGATACAACAAGATCCAACAATCATGGAAGAAAGAGATAGTAAAATAAAGTTGAAAGAAAATGAGAGACATAAAAAAAGTGTTGAGACAAAAAATCAATGGGTGTCCTTTCTCTTCCTTTCATGACTCTCTCATAAAGACTCCGTTTTTCTTGCCGACAACACCATAAAACAGTGATTAGAGGCATGAAAGAAAGCTTAGAAAGGATTTGAAAATGGGAAGCACAAACCCCTTCAATGGCAATCTTTCCTCCTTCAATAAGAATTTTTTTCATTTGACTCTTTATTCATTGCTTCCTATATCCCTTCTTTGTTTATACTTGATCCTTTTGTCTCTTACTCCTTTTGCACCAACTAAGCTTCTTCATTCTACCACCATTTCCACCTACCTCTATTCATCTACTTACTCTTCTCCTCCTTCAACATCTTCTGTAGGTATATGCATGCATAATTAAGTTCTTTTAAATATCATGCTAGTTGAGATTGTCATGAACTCTAACTAGCAATTTGTTATACTAATTAAGGACTTCTTAGTTTACTAATTTTTATGTGATATATTTTTTGTAGGGAAGAACAAGGTTTATGATCATGAGAAATCATGTGACTATTCAAATGGAGATTGGGTTAGTGACATGAGAGGCCCTTTATACAATGTCACCACATGTGGCACCATCAAAGAAAGTGAGAGATGCATCACAAATGGGAGACCTGATTTAGGTTATCTTTATTGGAGATGGAAGCCAAGTGAGTGTAGTCTACCAAGGTTTGAACCAAACACTTTCCTCAAAATCATTAAGAACAAACATATAGCTTTTGTTGGAGATTCTTTGGCTAGGAACCAATTAGAGTCACTTCTTTGCATGTTATCGACTACTTCAACACCTAACCTTGTTTACCAAGATGGCAAGTCCAATAAATTTCGTAAGTGGCACTTTCCTTCTCATAATGCTACCTTTTCTTTGTATTGGTCCCCATTTCTAGTGCATGGTGTTGAAAGATCAAATGAAGGGAATTATTATAATACAATGTTTTTGGATCTTGTCAATGAGAGGTGGGCAAAGGATATTGATCAAATGGACATGATTGTTGTATCAACTGGGCATTGGTTTTTGCTTCCTTCAATTTACTATGAGAGTGATTTAGTTCTTGGTAGCTTGAATTGTCCCGAGTTTAATCATACTCAAATTGATTTCTATGTTCCATTAAGAAAGGCTTTGAGGACTACCCTTAATAGTATAATTGAGAGGAAAGTTGCTAAAGGAAATGGAATTGATGTGATTGTGAAAACATTTTCACCTGCTCATTTTGAAGGTGATTGGGATAAGGCTGGTACATGTTCAAAGACTAAGCCTTATAGAAAAGAGGAGAAAATAGTTGGAGGAATGGATGGTGAGATTAGAAGGATTGAGATAGAAGAAGTGGAAACTGCCAAGGCAAAAGCTAATAAATTTGAAGGTATTAGACTTGAGGTGTTGGATGTAACTAAATTGGCATTATTGAGACCAGATGGTCATCCAGGTCCTTACATGAATCCTTTTCCATTTGCAAATGGAGTTCCAAAATATGTACAAAACGATTGTGTTCATTGGTGCTTGCCAGGACCTATAGATACTTGGAATGAGATTTTTGTAGAGATGATGAAGAAGTGGGAGTAACATCCACATAGAGAAGGGTGATGCATTTATCATATATACTTATTATAACTTACTATTATTTAAAAATTCCACTTATTCATGTGATGTACATTGCAATATAAATAAAAGAGAATATTTTTTAATTTGGAGATTTCAATGGGAAGTGTTATAGTATGATTCAAAATTGGTGTTTTTGAAATTGCCAAAACTGACGGCCGATTTGGATTAAATTGGGATCCGATTTTTGGTGCTCTACCCCATACTAGGTCAATATTGGACCGAACTGGGTAAACAAACTTCGTGTGTTCTCTCTCTCTCTCTCTCTCTCTCTCTCTCTCTCTCTCTCTCTCTCTCTCTCTCTCTCTCTCTCTCTCTCTCTCTCTCTCGCAGTTTTCTATCTTTTGCTTGTGTTTATAACTGCCACCCTTGTTGTTTTGGTTTCTAGATTAATTTGCTCCACACATCAAGTATTTTACTAGTGTGATTTTTTAACGAATTCACAACAATTGATGTCCACCGTGGGGCAAGAATCAAATTGATAATCAAGTACCATGAATTTGATTTGGGATATTGAGAAGTTTACAGGAGATAATGATTTTGGGTTATGGAAGGTAAAGATGGAAGAGGTGTTCATACAACAAGAGTGTGAGAAATCTTTGAAGGGTGAAGTTGTGTTACCGACCACCGTATCACAAGCGGAGAAGACCGAGATGGTGGACAAGCTCAGGAGTGTCATTGTCTAGTTTCTCGGGGATAAAGTTTTGAGAGACGTAGCAAAGGAACCAACCGCGGAATCGATGTGGTCAAAGTTGGAGTCGTTGTATATGACAAAGTCTTTGGCTCATCGGAAATTCCTAAAGCAACAACTCTACTCATTCAAGATGGTGGAGTCAACGGCCATCATGGAGCAACTTACGGAGTTCAACAAAATCCTTGATGACGTGGAGAACATTGAGGTGCATCTTAAGGATGAAGATAAAGATATACTCTTGTTGTGTCCTCTACCGAGATCTTTTGAATCCTTCAAGGATACCATGCTCTATGGCAAAGAAGGCACCATCATCTTGGAAGAAGTTCTAGAAGCTTTGAAAACCAAGGAGTTAACCAAGTCCAAGGACTTGAGAACTAATGAAAACCTAAGTGTTTCAAGAGGTAATGGTAGAGGTAGAGGTAACCGAGTAAAGAGTGATAACAGGTTAAAGTTTAAGTGTTTTAATTGTCACAAGATGGGTCACTTCAAGAAGGATTGTCCGTAGAACAATGGTAACTCCACACAAATTGTCTTTGAGGGTTATGAGCATGTGGGTGCTTTCGCGGTGTCTCGTTGGGGAGATGAAGAAGGTGATGTTTCTCACCTTGGGACCGATGCCTTATAAAGCGGTGGTCGCCTGAAGAGACGTTAAACACTCAACATCATCCTGGAGAGGCCGTGGAAAGAATACTCATGGTCAGTCTGAAGAGGCGGCAGTAAGAATATTCATGTTCAACCTTAGAGGTTGAGTTTCAAGGTGAAATATATAGTGGGTGTACGCATTTGAAAGTTGAGGTAGAGAAAGCTCATCTTGAGGTGAAGTTTCAAGCTCATCTTTTCAGCGTGTTTTTTCCTCACTCGCACGCTTCCCGGTAGGTCACTCATCCAAAGACTACTCCAAGTCAAGCACGCTTAAATGTGGAGTTCTTATAAAATAGGCTACCAAAAAGAAGATGCATCTTGTTGATATAGGTAGCACCAAACAATTCTTATAAGCTTTCTTTCAACCATGCAGTCCTATACCTGCATGGCCCCAGGATCCCTCTCATTTTGATGTGATTCAGTTAGTCTAGAATTTGTCGAGAGCATGCTCATTGTCGTGCCTTGTACACCGGCCACCACACCCTGCCCTCGTCAGCCTTGTGTGTTTCATTCCCACCAGCTTCCGCTTGGTTCGTCTTCGAATCACACCGTACTGGGAGAGGTCTTCTCTGATACCATTTGTAACATCCCTGACGACTTAAAGCATTGTCGACTGACCCTACAAACCAACACAAATCTTTTCAGCGTGTTTTGTCCTCACTCGCACGCTTACCGGAAAGTTTCCTGGTAGGTCACCCATCCAAAGACTACTCCAAGTCAAGCATGCTTAACTGTGGAGTTCTTATAAAATGGGCTACCAAAAAGAAGATGCATCTTGTTGATATATGTAGTACCAAACAATTCTTATAATCCTTTTTTCAATCATGCAGTCCTATACCTGCATGGGTCCGGGATCCCTCTCATTCCGGTGTGATTCGGATCGTCTAGAAGTTGTCGAGAGCCGCTCATTGTCGTGCCTTGTGCACCGGCCACCACTCCCTGCCTTCGTCAGCCTTGGATGTTACATCTTGCACCTATTCTCTACAATTATTCTCCTAGTCTCACAATAAATTAACAAAATAGTTATGGTCAATCCCTTGACTCAGAGCCCTCTTATAATATTACAACATCATAATCCCTTAGATGAACCCTTAATCTTCAAATTTTTGATCGATCGTTAATTTAAAATCACAATCTAACAATTATCTATCCATAGATTAATTTGATTGATGATAATATATCTAAGTCAAAAGCTAGTGTCAACAGTTTAATGATCTCCATGTTCATTTTATATTTGATAAGACATAAAAAAACACTAAGCTGAAATATACTGATTGATACTAAGATTGCAGTTGCATGAGTTTATACAATCACATGGTTAAAACAACTTCAATTAAAATCATCTAAAAGAACTAATCAACGGAAACTAGATAGACATGATCATAAGAATAACTAACATGGAAATAAAAATAAACGGATAAAGTTTTGTCATTGCCGGCATAGCTCCTAGGTTTCCTTTCAACCGGTGTTGTTATTGTTTTCCCTTTTCATGTGTCTTTACTGTTCTCCCATGGATTTCTTGTTTTCCTTTCTTACGCCATGATCTGAAATGGAACGTGAGGCGTGGTGCTTATATAAATGTGTGGGTCCGTATATGGTCTTTTTTTAAAGGAAACATGTTTATAGCATTTCATTGATAATAAGAGTTTTAATACAGTTGAGTATCTCAAAATAAACGGCGGGACTAGCTAAAGACGTGACCTCTCTTGCAAGAGCATGAGCGACCGCGTTGGCTTGTCTCCTAACAAACTCCATCCTAGAGTTAGAAAATAAAGCATTAAACAAAGAACGACAAGAAGAAATAATATAGCTAAATTCGGACAAGTTATTCCTGTTAGAGAGGAAGGCATCAGCTGTCAACTTAGAGTTTGTTTCAAAATCCACGTTGTCAATCTGTATATCACTAAGCCATTGCAGAGCGGAGTGCAATCATAAAGCCTCGCTCAGGTCCGTATATGGTCTTGTAAGCCGAATGGGTCACTTTCATTACCACTTTTATATATATATATATATATATATATATATATGATCAATTGTGACCTTAAATTGAACGATTTAGTACACCGTAATGTTCATTGGTGGGATGTGAACCTAGTTTGCAACTTGATTTAAGAGAAAATGTCGAGTATGTGGAACACACCCAGGGCCTTTTCTGAGGTTTTAGTGGCCGACGGACAAACATACAAAATGGGCCCTAATAAATAAATAAATTTGATAGTTTTTATTAAATTTGATAGTTTTTATTATGATAATTTTTTTCCTTAAATATGATAGTTTTACAAAATGGGCCATACAAAGTGTGAATTTTTTTTCCTTAAATATGATAGTTTTTATTATGTTAGTAAGTATGATATTCAATTCCTTAATATATCCTTTTTCAGTTAAAATGTATATGGTTTTAACATTAAGATCGAATATCTCAATTTCTAAGATAATAGATATTTAAATAAAGGAGATGAAGTGGTCATTGATGCCTATATCAATATTTGATGCAACAAGAACATCTTAATTGTCCTTGATGAGATTGACAATATTCAAATTTTTATGAGATTGTTCAACATTATATTCTTCTACGGCCAATCCATCATCAATCGAAGAGTCTTTTACTCATTTACAAACAACTTATCTATTTCTCTCTTTTGTTGCTATTGTTTTCTTCCTTTTTTCACTACCATGTACATGTTTTCGCGACAACAAATGTGATAAAATAATTAAATAAAGCAAATCTAATAATTACACATGAATCATGCTCGCCGATGAAGCTGACGATGGAACCCTTTTTCTTCTTTCTCTTTAAGATAGTGCCGCAACTTTGTCTTTCACTCGTGTGCCTTTTTATTTTTGGTATATACATTCATGTTGTTCCATATTAGGGATTTGAACTCTTTTAGGAACATCGCGTGATAAATTTTAAATGGGCAAAATCTAAGCATTAAGTTTTTTTTTTCTTCCAAATAATAAGTATTTTTTTTAATTGAAAGGTTAGTTCCGATTAGTTCAAATGGATCCAATTTAACATGGACTTAAGCTCACTGAGAATATCCTATATACGTAATGAGACCTTAGTTAAATTCCTTTACAAATATTTTATGAAAAATCAGAATTGATTTTGCGTTTGTTTACCCTAATAAAAATCACTTTTTAAAAAAATAATTTAGTTTGTTTGGATAAAACTATATAAAAACGATTTTTTGTTATAAAATTAGTTCAATCTTTTGATTCATATTTTCTCTCCTCTAAAAAAATTCTATTTTTTTTAGAAACTACTCTTAACAGATACTCATTTGAAGCTATTTTTTTTTTTTAGATTCTAATTATTTTAAAAAACTGTACCAAACAAACGAATGCAATACTATTAAAAGTGATTTTTTTTTTTAAAAGAAAGTGATTTTTTTTCTTAAGAAAGCTATAATAAACGGACTCTAAATCATTCATCGATTTTTTTTTTTAAGTTAACGGTTAAACAAGGAAGAGGATTCCTCGATCAAATTTAACACACGAGAGATGTATCACATCTAAATTTTTGAATGATTCTTATTAGAATATCTTTTTTATTAGTCATGTGTCTATTATTAGAAATAATTGCCAATGATTATTCAATAATTGTATAGGAGACAAATGCATTATCATGAGAATCAAATTGAAGACTATTTTGTGTTGTATATATAAATCCATTGATGAAATGAACGAAATACACATTAACACATAGTAAGATATTCCAAGTTTATATCCGGATCATCTCCTCGAGGATCCAATTTGCTTCTTCATCATCTCCAACAAAATCTCATTCCAAGTATCTATAGGTCCTGGCAAGCACCAATGAACACAATCATTTTGTACATATTTTGGAACTCCATTTGCAAATGGAAAAGGAATCATATAAGCACCTGCATGACCATCTGGTCTCAACAATGTCAATTTTGTTATATCAAGCACCTCTAAATTTAATCCAAATTGTTTAGCTTTTGCCCTAGCATTTTCAACTTCCTCTATCTCAATACTTCTTATCTTAGCATCCATTGCTTCAAGTTTCTTCTCTTCATTTCCATATGGCTCTCTCTTTGAACAAGTACCACCCTTATCCCAACCACCTTCAAAATGAGTAGGTGAGTATGTTCTCACAATCACATCAATTTCATTCCCTTTAACCATTTTCCTCTCAATTATGCTATTTAGGGTAGTCATTAAAGCCTTTCTCATTGGAATATAAAATCCAATATCACTATGATTAAATTTAAATTCTTGACATCTAAAACAACCTATAACTGAATCACCTTCATAGTAAATTGAAGGAACATCCAAAAACCAATGACCAAATGACAACACTATCAAGTCCATTTGATCCATATCCCTTGCCCACATCTCATTTACATGATCCAAATATATTGTATTATATTGTGGCCCGTCATTTTTTCTTTGATCACCCTTCACAAGAAATGGTGACCAATAGAATGTCAAGTTTGCATTGTGAGAAGGAAAATACCACTTTGCATCAGAGCCTAAATGGTGTACAGGTTTAGGTTTTGAAGCAGTAGATAATAAGCAAACAAGGGATTCTATTTGGTTCCTAGCTAAAGAGTCTCCAACAAAAGCTATGTTCATGTTGTTGATGAGTGTAAGAAAAGTGTTTGGTTCAAAAATTGGAAGATCACACTCACTTGGTTTCCATCTCCAATATAGATAGCTTGAGTCAGGTCTTCCATTGACGATGCAATTCCGTTTTTTCTTGATCTCACTACATGTTGTTCCATTATACAAAGGGTCTCTCTTGTCATTAATCCAATTTCCATTGAAATAGTCACATGGTTTCTCATGAGGTTTTTCCTTTTCTGCCAAACATTCAAAAAAAAAATATGTATAGTGAATTGATGAATGAAAACAAGATTCAAAAAAATTCCGCTCCTGCAATTTGACGCATCATCGAAGTTTACTTGTTGACGTGACATCAAATTTTTTGAAATATGGGTTACCATAGTGTGACTAAAATTAATTTGATAAAAGAAGAAAGTGTTGTAACATGTGCTTGGATCCTCTTCCGTGAAGTTTCCACCGGAGGAGGTCTGAGGCCCATCTCCGTCATTCAATGTCGTTTTAATTATTGAAACTACATGTGGTACAAAAAGACAATAGTTAAGATTACACGAGAAAAAACTTTTATAGAGAAGACCTCTTCCAAGTAAGACACTCCAAAAAAATTCTTCTAAAGTGACACACAAACAAAAAAGAACTTTGAATACATAGAAGATTAGTTCATATTATATATTTGTCCCCTCAAAACTATCAATCAAATTCTAACACTAACAATTTTTATAATTCTCTATAATTTCAAACATCACAAAATCTAGCAGTGAATAGAAAATTGAGGGAACAAATGTTTTGGTGAGTTTTTCTTTGAATGTGTTTGTAATTGTTGTTATCATCTTCTTTCAAAGTGTTTTCCTATTGTCCCTTTTGGCTTTGTTCTATGGTACTCCTACGTGCTGACATTAATTGAAACTGAATTGAATTCAAGTTACTCCTTATGATTTAAATTAAGTTCTTTCAACTTTATTTTTCTATCTCTTTCTTCCATGATTGTTGGATCTTGTAGTATATCCAGAAATTTTTCTAATAAAAGCGTGAATCATACATAAACTATATTTTGGCATTTTTTTGACTATGACTAATGCTTTTGAATTATCAACAATTTATAAAAACGTGATTCATAGATTATGCTTTTTCCATGGGAGATACTTTTTAAGAACTATGAAGTATTAGTTAAAAAAAAATGAAGTATTTGTTATTGATCATCATTTTCTAAAAGGTGAGTCATAGATTATGTTTTTTAATAGGAAATACTTTTTATGACGTATTGGTTAAAGAGAATGAAGAATTTCTTATTCAGCATCATTTTTATAAGACTTATTGAGTATCTAAAGATAATGATTACTTTATCCGTTCTAAATTAAGTGAGTTATTTATTCATTTCACATTCATTAAGAAAAATGTATAAAGTGAAGGAGAAAGAAAAATAGTTTTAAATGCTCTTGCCAAATATTGGTTTATTTACCATTATCATAAATGTAAAGTGGTGTATATTGAATTACGAGTGATGAAAATAGTATTAAATAAAACTATAAGTGAAAAATAATTAATTTTGCATTGAAAAATGAAATAGATCAGTTATTTTTTTACAAAAAGATCACTTGTTATGGGACAGAAGGAATAGTATTTTTGATAATTTAAGATAATGTCTAGTATAATCCCGTTTTGGTATTGGCTTAAACATAACACTCTTATTTCACTCAAGAACACTTGTATATGATGTTTTGAGTCTATTCCAACAAATTAACTAAATTTATAGAGGTGGAGGGACTTGTAAAACTTTGACAGCTGGAGAGACAAAAAATCTCATGAACTCGTCACTCAATTAAAACCATTTTTTCATATTTGATAATTGCTTGACTTTAATCTATCAAAGAAATAGAGGAGATTCAAAGAATCTTAACTGTCATTACATTTTGCAACCAAAACTATTTACTTTTCAGCAATCAAATAACTATTTTGCGCAGTTAAATCAAACTTGCAAACTCCTTCAATTTAATTGCTTATTTTTTTTATTTACTGTTTTTAATAAGTTTAACTAGTTTTTTTTAGTTAAACGACAATCTCCGTGGAAACAATTTTATTTATCACTTTGTTACTTGAAACAGTTTGGTACACTTGTCAAATTTAGTCATCAAATTTTTTACGATGTTGTCGAAGATTGTTGATTTTCAGGTAATTCACTTTACTTGTTATTTAGTTTTTATTTTCTAAGTCTAATTAATAGGATAAATTTCTTTCTTTTTAATTTTCTATTTTTATTTATTATTAGGATTAAACATATTTTTATTTTCAGGTTAGTCGTTATCTCTTAGGAATAATATCTATTCTCTAGTATTAGAGTTAGCTTGAATCTTTAGGATTAGGATTAGTACCTCTAGATAGTTTTTTTTTTTTTTTTGTAGAATAGAGTAGTTTTACTTTTGTTAGAATAGCTTTATTTTCCCTTTTCTTAGAATATACATACATTAATTTAGTTATAGTTCATTTAGATACTTAGGTTCCACTTGGTTTTGATAAAGTAAGCACTAAAATATTGGAAAACAAAGAGGTCAAACGATCCGGAAAACATAACCACACTTTGAGTAAAAATTGGCGAGTCATGAGCACTAGAAGAGATATTCAACTTTTTGATAGTCCTGTGAAATTTAACAAACCAACTTTTAGGTGTTTGTTTGAGACCATATATAACCTAACGAAGGCAATAGGCTTTGTTTTTCTAACATAAGAGGACGCGTGCAAACCTTTTTTTCTTTCCTTTTCTAACTTTCCATTGAGATATACATTCTTAACATCCATATGAGTGAGTCTCTATTTGAAAGTGGTCGCAATGCCAAGAAGTGTTCAAACATAGATAATGCGTGAAACAGGGGAAAATCTTTCTTCATACTTAATACCATTTTCTTGGTGAACCTTTTTGCAACAAGACGAGCTTTGTATCCACAATAGATCCATCAGAAAAAGTCTTTATTATATACAGTGACTTTCAACCTACAAGAGTCTTATCAGAAGGAGGATCAACAAGGTCACATGTTTGGGACAAGAGCTGAGATAAGCATGACACAAACTAAGTCAAGAACGTGACGATGCTTTCTCTCAGTGCAGTCATTTTGTTGAGATGTATATGGACAAAAAAAAAATCAGACAAGGTACCCTGCTCACCAAGAAAAAAATAAATTTTAGATGTACAATATATTCCATGACATTATCTCGTCGAAAAACTTTAAAGATTTTAGAAAACTGTGTTTGAATCATTTTGACAAAATTGATGTAAATTTGAGGAAGTTCATGCATATTCCAAGTGAAGCTTCCATTAAACACTCCAAGTATTGCTCTTCGTCAAGAACATGCTATGAAAATTAGATGAGATTTAGGGATTTGGGGGATTGAGTTCGGGATTTAGGGATTTGATATTCAATTCGGGAATATTGATTTTCGGTTCAGGGACCAAAGTGACCATTTTCTACTTTCACTTTAGTCCATGTGACACCTCATATTCCTTGTCAGCATAAAACATTTGTCGCACATCATCAGTTGACAAAATTATTTAACATCAACAACTAAAGTGATAACAGAAATGCACACTCGTGAAATACTTTATATTTAATCCTCGACCAGGGATCTTTATGACAACGAGGTGCAAAGTCGGAAACTAAAGTGACACATTTATTGCATTTTCACTTATGCAATGTTGCATATGGTAGAAAAACCCTAAGAAATGAAAAGAGTGAAACTATCAATAGTGGCATTGGTATTTGTGTCGTAGAAAAACGCAATTGAATAGATGTTAGAGCGTGGGCGTCGGTCAGAGTCGATCTTTTAATTTAATGTTTTGGACGAATTAATAAAGTTGTGTCATCTTAATTTTTAATTGTCTTTCTTCTTATATTTTTTTGCTGCAAAAGATTCATTCATAAATAAGGTTTTCTAAAAGATATATGTAAAACTATTACATATATATGGTTTTGTTCTATATATTTTTAGAGCAATGATATTTGAACAACAATTTATGACAATTTTTTTGACAATTTTTTTTCTCTCCACTTATTGGTCAAAAGCAATAGATATAAAACAAAGAAAAAGATAGAATAAAAATATAATGTAAGTATAAAAGTGATAATTGTCAAAAAGTTGTCCCTCTTTGATATTTTTAATAAGGTTTTCTTTTATTTTTAAATTATCAAACATCTTTCTTCTTATCTTTTGATGTTTAGGACGAATCAATAAAATTTTGTTGAATTAATTAAAACAAGTTAAAAATATATATAATACTATTAATTCAAAATAATAATTTTGATGTTCCTAAAAAAAATAGTGTTCTGAACAGTGTGCCCCGCCCTTCCGCTCATGCTCTGAGCCACCCTGCTTAGTGTGACGAAGATGATACAATTTGAAACTCGACGTGGTAAAAGCAAACTCAATGTTTTGGCCACTATTTTCTTTTTCAGCAATCATCTTCCAATTTTTAGTGTGTTGGAGAGGATGAGATAGAGAAGAGATGATGTCAAACTTTAAAGAGACGATAATTATGTGCAATAGTTTGTGGGGATAAAGGGATTTACGTTGGACGTAGAAAGTCATCAAAGTAGGTTAACAACATCATTATTCTAATAAGTCAAACCAATAGGATAATCGACTTTTGTGAAGTGGGTAACAGCTGCTTTCAAGTTTCATGTTTTCTATATAAAAAAAATCATGTTTTTCATGTGTGTCATGACGTGATATGGAGGATGCATGCATACTCACATTTATATTTTTTTCTCTCTCTCATGTTGATACCTATATTTCTTTATATACTTTGTTGTCTCATAAATTATCTTTCAAAAAATGGGTTTTCAAATAATATTTTTCTTCTCTCAAAAAAAAATAATAATAATATTTTTCTTTTAAAAGTTCAATTATAAATTCTAAGTGATATTATGTGCATGACGCTGAAATTATTATGTTTCAGAGCACACTTATGAAAATAAACATTATATTTCTTTCATTTATCATCTATTTTAATCTATATTGTTTCAAAAAAAAAATCTATTTTAATCTATATGAATTTTTTATTATTTTTTTGCTTTTGGTACGTATCAAGCTTCATTACATATATGAAGCTATTTACATATATTTTCAAAGCACAAACTAACAAAAAATCAGGACAAAATTGGAATATCAGTTTTATAAGGCAATAAATATTCAAACCATCATTTCAAAACATGACTAAGTTAAGTGAATTATTGATTCATGTAGATTTTGCAACGTGTTACTATAACAGACTCAATTACGCAATAAAACATGCTTTTCTCTTTTTGACTTTCACTTCACCTAATGCAAAAAACCCAACAAAACACCATAGAAAGCTTCCTTAATCATTGATCAAAACTAAAAACACATAAGGAGTGGAAACAAAGCACACAAAAAAAAGCTATGGGAACTTCAACTTTTCTTAAAGATAAATCAAATTTTATCACCAAGAAACTTCTACCATTGACTATTTGTTTTCTGCTTCTTCTATACTTCTACCATCTACCTTTTTCTCAAACTCCAAAACTTGAGATTACTAATTCCAAACCCATCATCAACATCACTTCTCATTCTTCTCTTTCTGCTTCTCCTCCTTCATCTTCTTATTCAGGTATTTGCATACACAACTTCTTGTCAAAATTTTACAATTGCGAGTTGATTATGTTTTTAATTTTTATTGACTAAATAGTTGTTGCAAGTCATCTGAATGTATCAAAATTGCAAAAATATATAACGAAACTGAATTTATAATTTTTTATTTAGTTTGATCATCGATTTTGATTTTTTTTAATTAGTTTGGTGTTCGAATGTGCATTAGTCATCTTAATCGACAAAATTACTAACGAAAAATATATTTATTTCTTTTGTAATTTAGTCATATTCAACTATAATAGTGACAAAGCTTCATAGACGAAAATGATTATTTACTCGTAGAATTGTTTTGTTGGTTTACAAGATTTACTTTTTTATTTCAGAAAAGAAAAAATCTTACCAAAACCAATGTGATTACTCCAAGGGTGATTGGGTCAAAGACACCATAGGCCCTTTGTACAATGATACAACATGTAGCATGATGAAAGAAGGAAGAAATTGCATGACACATGGGAGACCTGATTTTGACTATCTTTATTGGAGATGGAAGCCAAATAAATGCAAACTTCCAAGGTTTGAACCAAACACTTTTCTCCAACTAAGTAAGAACAAACATATTGCTTTTGTTGGTGATTCTTTAGCTAGGAACCAATTAGAGTCTCTTCTTTGTATATTAGCAACTGCTTCAATTCCTAAACTTGTGTACCAAAATGGCAAGGACAATCAATTTTCTAGGTGGTACTTTTCTTCATACAATTCAACTATTTCCTTGTATTGGTCTCCATTTTTAGTGCAAAGTATTGAAAAATCAAACACAAATTCAAATAATGAGCTATATTTGAATCATGTTGATGAAAAATGGGCAAAGGATATGAACCAAATGGACATGATTGTACTATCAATTGGACATTGGTTTTTGCTTCCGGCTATTTACCATGAAGGTGGTACAATTTTAGGGTGTCATTATTGTGGTCTTAATTACACTGAAATAGGGTTTTATGATGTATTAAGAAAGGCTTTAAGGACTACCCTTAATAGTATAATTGATAGAAGAGGAAATAAAGGTAATGAAATTGACGTGGTTGTCACAACATTTACACCACATCATTTTGAAGGTCCTTGGGATAAGGCTGGTGCTTGTCCAAAAACTAAGCCTTATAGAAATAGAGAGAAGAAAGTTGAAGGAATGGATGGTGAGATGAGAAAGATTGAGATAGAAGAAGTGGTGGCTGCTAAAGCCAAAGGCAATGAATTTGGAAAGTTTAGATTTGAAGTATTGGATGTAACAAAATTGGCTTTGTTAAGACCAGATGGTCATCCAGGTCCTTATATGAATCCTTTTCCATTCTTTAATGGGGTTCAAGAACATGTGCAAAATGATTGTGTTCATTGGTGTTTGCCTGGACCGATTGATACATGGAATGAGATATTTTTAGAAATTATAAAAAAGTGGGAGAAACAACCTAGGAGTGAAGAGTGAAGTGTTTATCATATGTTGTTAATTTATACACTTTTGTTTACATGACATGTGACTTATATTACCTTGGAACAAAGAATTTTAGATTCAGCTTAGCCATCAAAAAGAAATATTTACATACATATATTACTGTTGGGCTTTGATAGGGCATTTTTTTCATTTTCTTTTGATGACTATGTGAAAGCAATTTTTTGGTCGTTTATAATTAATTTAAATCAGGGCCTTTAACAATTTGGTCAATCCCACATGGTATCTTTCCAACTTCGGTTCTTTAAGTTAGCTACGAGATTAGTCTCAAATTCTATCGATTTCTTCCATTGGTAAAATGAAAATTTAAGGTGAGTGGTGTTAGAACAAAGGATTTTACTTTGGTGATTTGAGAGAGAATAGATAGAAGATTAGAGAGAGATTTGGGGAGAATAAATGTTATAGTCTACTATTGAATTATTCTCTACTACAAACAATAAGAGAGCTAGGCTATTTATACACAATGTTGCTTGAGCTGCAAGTTAGCTCCTATAACAACTTTAACATCTAACTTTTTTAAGAGTATCCATAATAAACTAAAAATAGTCCTTAAATGAGACTTACGTGTACATGTCACTTATTTATAATGTTTTACTGAAAGTTTTGATTATAGATTCAATGACTCCGATGGTAATAAATTAAAAATAGTCATTAAATAGATCCCACTAATATGTACTTTTATGTGTGTTTTTAGAAAGAAAAAAAATATCAAAGAGTGCAAGAATCGCATGAATTTGAGAAGGTGGGACAAACTTTTATCTACGATCTTTCTTATTTTGATCATGAGACCCGTTAGTTGTTGAAGAGAAAATGAGTCCTTATATAGTTGCTTGTAGCTAATAGGTCTCCATTTTTTCTTCATTCAATGAGGGTCCGTAATAAGTTGAGGTCCTTATTAAGTAAATGACTCCTCATTGAAGATGCTTTAACAAACTTAACAAGTTGAATTATAAAACTTCTAAACCTCTTCATTAATTCATGTTTGTTGAATTCACCGTCTCCGTCATGTTTCTTAATCATTTTAAATGTCTCAATCTTCATCAACTTTGTCATGGCATCTACAATATGAACTTCTGTCTTGTAGTGCTCCAAAATTAGCTTTCTTTTAGTGACTTGCTCTTTAATAAAGTGGAAACTTGTCTTAATGTGTTTTCTTTTTCCATGTGTTAACATCAATATCACAATTTCTTTTTCTTCTTTGATTATCAGTTCCAGCATTAGTGAATCAAGTCAAGTTGCTTGACAAGCACTCATTGCAGAAACAATGTATTCTAACTCACATGTAGATAGAGCCACTGCTGATTCTTTCGTAGAACACTAAGAGATTGGTGTCTTGCCTAAGAAGAAACAATATCCTACGATGCTTTTCCCGTCATCTTCATTTGAACACAAATCTACATCTGAGTAGCCAATTATCCTTGCATTATTATCATATTTCTTCGTTGGAAACAAAACTCCCTAGTTTAGTGTTCCATTCACATATCTCATCATCCTCTTAGCAGCTAATATATGATACACTTTTGAATTCATCATGTATCTGTTTATCAATCAAACCTAAAATGTTAAGTCTAACCTTAAGCTACATAAGTATCTCAGTGAACCTACAATACCTATATACATTATAGCATTCACTTCTTTTCCGTTTTTATCCTTTTCAAGCTTCATATCAGTTTCACTTGAAGTTTTTGCTGGATTACAATGTTGGATATTGTACTTTCTCGGTACATCAAAACCATATTTGTTTTGATGCATCACAATTCCATCTTCAATTCTTTTGAATTCTATCCCCATAAAATATGATAGATCTCCTAAGTTAGTCATCTCAAATTCTTTGAGCATAGATGACCTGAAACTGGAAGTAACATCCTCACTACTTCTAGTGACTATCAGATCATCTACATATAAACAAACTAGTAATGTACCACTATCTGCTTAGTTTGACATACATTCCATGTTCACATCTGCATTTGTCAAAACCTATTTGACACATAAATCCACTGATCTTCATATTCCAGGTTCTTGGCGCTTGCTTCAAACAATGCAAAGCTTTTCTCATCTTGTATACTTTCATTTCCTACTTTTATATTTTAAAATCTATAGGTTGCATGACAAACACTTCTTCCTCCGATGGACAATTAAAAAATGTTGACTTGACATCCATTTGATGAATTCTCCAATTCTTCAAACTTGCAATTGCAACCACTTACCTGATTATATTGCTTCCATTCTTGCTAAAGGTGCAAAGACTTTCCATAGCCAATACCAACTTTTTGCAAAAACCCGCTTACTACTAATCTTAATATAGATGTCAATTTATGGGGCCTTTACAATTTCTGCTTGAACCTCAATGTCAAGTGGGTCTAAAATACTCCAAGTTAATGAGTCTCATTATTTATAAGCCTCAAATTTGTAAGCCAAGGGGCCTAAAATTGACCCCCTTTCAAATTAACTTTTTAAAAAAAAAAAAAAAAAAATCCAATTTCTCTTGAAATTTTTTTCCTATGATTTTTTAAGACAAGAATCATTGGAGCACGACATATGAGGAATCATTGGAGCGCGACATATGAGAAATCATTGGAGGCTGCTTGTACTTATGCTTTTTTGTTTGCAGTCATTTGTAATGAGGTTGACCAATCCTTCACATCAGAGCGTCTTGGATATATTTCTGCACTAGCTGATGTGAGAGGTTCTTTAGCTTGGACTGAACCCAAAGTTTGTGGCATGTGTGGATCCCTTGAAGCCTCCAAGGAAGGAGGTTATGAACTTCAGCTTGAGTCTGAGCCAAATAACCTCTCACGTCAGCAAGTGCGGAAATATATCCAAGTCGCTCTGATATGAAGGACTTGCCAACTCATTAATAATGGTTAGCATAAGTACGAGCAGCCTACAATGATTCCTGATATGTCGTGCTCCTAATTTTCTTCCTATCTCAAGAGGTGGTGTATTGAGACACAACATCCCGACCAGAAATTTGTAACTAACAAGCAGAATTATGTTCACCTCCAAAATTGTTGACGACCAGCACGACACACCAATTGTTAGCCGGAAGAGTGAAGGAGCAGGTAGGAATGGGAACATGACGAATAGGTCAGGATGGTGGTCAGAATGGCTAATGTGGGCGTCAATATTCATGTATGCAAGGGCGGATCCACACACAGTCGAGGGTGTGCACCTGCACACCCTGAACTTTGAAAGCTTGCATATACTGTCATACACTTCTGCAATTTTGCACACCCTGGATAATTAGTTTTGCACCTCTAAATCAGTATCTTTCACACATAGTCATGAGAAAAGGGAAAAGAGTCGGCAGGGAGAGCAAGTGCAAAAAGGAAAAGATGAAGAAGAAGCATTGAAGTGGTAGGCGGTTAAGAGGAAGAATGGTTAACAAGAGTAAAAGTTGTACAGCGGCTAATGTAAACGTGAGCATAGATGATTTAGGGTTATGTAAACATAAAGAAGAAATGTTATCATGGGCTTGGGCCACATGTTTGCATAAATCATGGATTTGAGTTTTTGCTTTTTTACTTACTTTAGTTGTTTTTTCCTTTCTTACCAAAAAAACCACTAAGTTATATAAGTTTTTTTGTTTTGTTTTTTTAAAGGTAAATGTTATACAAGCTTTAGTTGAGAAGAAATGATATTTATACAATCATTTTGTGACAATTTTTTTACAACTCAGCTCTAGACATATCAATTTAAAGCTCTTATATTTACTTTTTGTTCTTATTCATTCTCTATTGTTTGTTACCAATAAAAAGAAAGAAAAATGAAGCTGTCACCAAAATTGTCTCAAATGGTTGTTTAAATATCACTACACTTAGTTGTGAAACATGTAAAAAATAAATATAAAATTACTGCCACAACGACGCTAAGAGGATTATTAAATTCTTTATAAATTTATATATACACATATATTATTCTTTAAATTATTTCAAAAATAGTAGTGACTCAAACCCGCACCCGCCGATCTTACTCTAATATCCAATATTGATATTAAAGAATTTATTATGTAATAAATATTAAATTCTCTAAAAAAATTATATTAGTTATTAAAAAAAATAAAAAAAAATTGCACCCCCTAGTCCAGGGTCCTGGATACGCCACTGTACGTATATAAACATAAGAAAGTTACAACATTTGAACTGCTCAATGAAATGTCCCTAGAGGAATTCCAAGAGCAGACTAAAAAAGACTTAGAGGAAAATACATTGTTCAAAATGAAAATAAATCCCCTTCAGCTTTCTAGATAGTTAATTCAATGGAGTAAATGATTAATTCAATTTACGGTCAAAATTATGGTTAATATATAATTAATGACAATTTTCAACGTAATTTAAATTAATCACATACTCAATTGAATTAACCACAATTTACACGTGGTTAACTAGATTTCACATATTAAGAAAAAATTGAGTGTCGATAAAACATTTTTGAATAATTATAATCCAAGAACATCATAATGAAACAAATACAAACAAAATACCAAAAGGACATAGTAACAACCATTTCTGTATCGAGTTAAAGTTAGTTCTCCTTTTCTCATGTATTCAACTCTTTCCATTTTCATCCTAAGCCCTAAAGTGTCCTGCAACCTGCTCAAACAAACCTTCATGACTCATTACTCTTTGGCATCACAAGGATTCATTTTGTTGTATACTCTTTACAAAATATCTTCCTCTAATTGAACTAACAACCTACAATCCAATGCACCATATAATTGATAGTTTGTAGAGGATCATTTTGTTGTATCCTCCAAATCTTCTATAAATACCCACATAACATCACATATCACACATTGGCAAAGAGTTGCACTCTCGGGTGAGAAGAAAGTAGGAAGAGAAATTTGCATTTAGAATTGGAAATATTCAAACACCAAAGTTGGTGATCATTTCATTTTGATCACTGACCACTGAATCATTAAGACCTGTATCACTTAGTATTCATCATGTTCTTATGTTTTAGCATCATATAATTTCCCCTTCTAAACCACCAATAGTCACAAAGTCACCACACACACAAAAAATAAAAAATAAAAAAACCCACACCGCAAAGCAGCAGTGTTCAAATTTTAATATTAGATTAGGGGAAGTATACATCATGTACCATCAACCTCATTAAAGACCGATTATAAAGTTTACACATATGGAGAATTTCGACTATTACTCAAGTTACGGTAAGTGGAACGCCTAACCATTTTTGGCAACCACAATTAGTTTGTATCAATTTCTTTTCCATTCGAGTTATTGATTTATGCATAATGTTTTTTATTTGTTTTGTATTTTATTCGAATTCATAGTATAAAACTTAGATGTGTTCAATCACATCTCACATATAAATGTTTGTAGAGATGTTTCATGAATTAATTTATAGCATAGGGATATTATAATGAATTTGATTGGATAACACATAAACAAATTATCATCCGTTAATCTCGTTTTTTTTGTTTTTTTAGCTTATAGCCTCAAACAAACCCTTTTTTCATTCCGATTTTACTTTGCCCTATATTCTATTATGTAACATTATTACGTTGATTTAAATGCATTTTTGGTACTCTGTTTTCATTTTTCTAAGCTTTGATATCTCTATCATAAAATTTGGCTTTTTGACCATGCATATTTCAATTTTTTTATGACAATTGATCCTCCACTCGGGTTTTTATCAACTTTGATGACATTTCTAAGATTAATGACGTGAAAAAACACATGTGAACAACTCACTACGATCAATATGTCAATACGTCATTAGTCATTTGGACACATCTTCAAAATTGAAGTGAAAATCAAGTGGAGATTTAAAGTTAGAAAAATGTTTAATGATGCAAATCAAAAGTCAAATTTTTAAAATGGGGCTACCAAAATTTTAGAAAAATTAAAATAGGGATATCAAAAGTGCATTTTAGTCTATTATGTTTTTTCGTTGATTACCCTTCGTCCCAAATTATAAATCGTTTACATGAACAAATATCATAAATTATAAATCACTTTACAATACCAATGAAACATTAATGTTAATTTTTCTATTATATCATTAATTATTTATTATTCTCTCTTTTTTCAATTCATTAATTTATCTTTCTGATATTATGTATTAAGGACAATTTTGTAAAGCAACTCATAATATATCATTTCTATGCAAAATTAATTATATTTCTTAATACGCGGGAAATGCTCAAAACTAGGGATGTAAATGGATATCCATGGATGCGGATAATGTTATATTAGTGTCCGCTCCGTTTGATAAATATGAAGTCTGTACCCTATCCATATCCACACGGATATCCGTTTAGCGGGTAATCCACGGATTTTGAGGTATCCTCGGGTTTATACATATGACCCTACGTTCTACACATTATTCTTTAAATTTTTGTATATCGATCATAAATCAAATTAGAAGAAAACATACTTGTTGAATTTTTGCATAGTTTTAAAACTCGGCTCGGTCATCGACTCGGGAGGGGTACTGGGTCACTGGGTCAATGGTCGAACCACTGAGTCATTGGTCGAACCGCATGACTGAACCGGATCAACTCGGATGACTCGGTTAGATAACTCGGTCTTGAGATTACATTTATATAGCTATTTAACTGGATTAAATCGGATTTAATCGATGACTTGTTCACTTAAAAACTAAAAAAACTGACATGTAATATGTATTTTAATCTTTGTACAACTATATTTTGTTGATATGAAATATATTAATATTAATATAATATGTTGATTTTCTAAAAAACAAATGATGCGTTCTTTCCTCTTATAAAATTTAAATGTATTATATTTACATGTATAATATATTTCAATTTGTAACAAAGATTAGAAGTTGTTGCAGTGGTTAAGCTTCCAAACAATCATTTTAATGTTCACCTTTCTAATTCTAGTTTTTTCCTTTTTTTTTTAATTGCCAAATCCAAAACGACGTCGTTTTAGTTAAGTAAAAAGCAAAAAAAGAAAAAGAAAAAGGGAGAACCGGTCTGACCATCAACTCGGCCGAGTCACCGGGTTTTACCGGTTTTGTCCGGTTTTGACCGGTTCTCACCGAGTTAACTGTATGGCCGATCCAAATGTTGGCTCGAACCGGTCTGGCCACCAGTTCCTGGACCGACTGGCCGGTCCGAGCCGAGTTTCAAAACTATTTTTGTATATCGATCATAAATCAAATTAAAACAAAAATGTGTATGATAAACCACATGTGGTAAAACAATACAGTGAAAAATAAAACTCTAAAAACAACGGTGAAAAAAAATGAGGCTTGTGATGCACCACCCTTTGGAGGATCCATAATATCTTTGTAGGGATAGGCTGAGACAATTGGCATGGTTGTTGGTGTTAAGGTGTACAATCCTTCAACACATGTAGACGAGTACCAAACAACGTGAATTAAGAGCTTTCTTAGAACTTAAAGAAAAAACAACACAACATCATTTTAAATAATTTTTCTTTTCCTAACACTATATTACTTACATTTCCTCCACCTACCCGAGAAACTAGAGAGGTTGGTATCAAAATAATTGTGTCAAGCATGACCAATTAATATTGGAAACAAATATTGTAGTTTTCACTTCATTAACATCAAAATTATAAACTCAACCATCTCATCCATTTTAAAGGACACAACTGAAAACAAAAATTCTCTTAAAAGGGTGTAAAATGATCATTATGGTCACTTTAATTAATTGATAATAATTACAATCTTAATAAGTTCTTAAAAAAAAAAGGACAGAAGGATCGCAACTTTAAAATGCTTAATTTACTTCTTCCATTGTAAATGGGACTGTCAACTATAAAGTACGGACAACTGACAGTCGTCAAACAAAAAAACACATCAACATTGTAACATAAAACGGGACACTGATACTATTTATATACATATGTGTGTTGAGTGTGCACGCGCATGTGCGTTGTGTGTTTGTGCAACTAAATTAAACAATTTATTTTATTTGATTTATTTTTTAAAACAAGATACGATAGTATTTTGCCTTTGTATGTTCATCTACTATCGAAAATGTTAAAATCAATTTTTTGTCTTTAATCCCAACGTTTATTCAACACATATTTAACTCTTGTAGATGTGTCCAAGAGTACTAGAGCAAAGAAAGAAACAATTTTTTTTGGGACACTAGTCGGAGTTGTCAGATACGTATCCTACGAGTATCATATGAGTGTCAGACACCAATCCAAAGTGTCAAAGCTAAGAAAAAACAAAAATAATTCAAACATTTGTTTGAGTTTTTCAACAACTTACGAATGTCATATGAATATGAGTGTAGAACACTAACGTGTGTTAAAAACTACAACACACTTAACTCTAGAGGTGTATGTGCTTCATTGATGATTTTTCTTGAAATTACGTCTAGTTGCCCTCTTGATATAAAATATATATTTAGGTGATCGTATGATATGCTTAATATAGACATTAAGTTTAAGTTATGATTACCGTTCTCTATAAAAAAAACGTGAAACGATTACTTTGCCTTTGCATATTTTCAGTCTTGTATCTCTGTGTGCATATCCTAGACAATTTATATACCTATATGTGTTGAAAGATTCATTCTTGCTGTTGTAAAAAAGTACTGAACTGTCAAGTATGTCTGAAACTTTTATGCCTAACTAGTGGTCATTAATTAATCAAACACTTCATATATTTATTACTATTTTAATATATTATTGGAATCACTGTTTTAATCCATAATTCATCTAATCTAAAATGAAAATCAGTTTTTAATTTTTATGAACTGCAATTGTAATTTAGCAGAATAATGTACATCAAAGTTTAATATCTACATATTGTTCCAAGTTGCTTTCAAACCCCAAAACATTTTCCTTGTCTAGAAACTAAAAACAAAAGTCTTTCACCAACATATGTGCCATTATGGAAGAAGATCAGAGAAAGAACATAATAAACATAATCTTTCACAAGCCAAGAGGAATCTATCACTCTTCACTCCTTGGTTGTCCCTTCGAATCCCACTTCTTCATCATCTCTAGAAAAATCTCATTCCAAGTATCTATAGGCCCCGGCAAACACCAATGAACACAATCATTCTGCACATACTTTGGAACGTCGTTAGCGAACGGAAAAGGATTCATATAAGCACCTGGATGACCATCTGGTCTCAACAATGCCAATTCAGTTACATCCATTACCTCAAATCTAATCCCTCCAAATTCATTTGATTTTTTCTTAGCATTTTCCACTTCTTCAATCTCAATCCTTCTAATCTCACCTTCCATTTTTCCAATTTTCTTCTCACCTTTTCCATAAGGTTCAGTCTTTGAACATGTTCCAGCCTTATCCCAATCACCATCAAAATGAGAAGGCGAAAAAGTTTTCACAATTACACCAATTCCATTCCTTTTAGCAACTTTCCTCTCAATTATGCTATTAAGACAAGTCCTTAAAGCCTTTCTTAATGGAACATAAAAACCAATATCAGTGTAATTAAGACCGAAACCGGAACAATTTAAGCATCCTAAAACCAAACCATTCTCATAATAAACCGAAGGAACATTAATAAACCAATTTCCAAATGATAACACAATCAAGTCGATTCCATCTATATCCTTCGCCAATTTTTCATTAACGCGATCCAAATGTATTGTATTAAAACTTGGCCCGGATTTTGATCTTTCATCACCTTGCACAAGAAATGGCGACCAATACACGGATAATGTTGCATTATGAGAAGAAAAATGCCACCAATGTGAACCTTTATGATGGACAGGCTTAGGTTTTGAAACAGTGGCTAACATGCAAAGAAGAGACTCAAATTGGTTTCTAGCTAAAGAATCACCAACAAAAGATATGTGTTTGTTTTTGCTTAGTTGGAGAAAAGTATTTGGTTCAAACCTTGGAAGATTGCACTCATTTGGTTTCCATCTATAGTAAAGGTAGTTTGAGTCAGGTCTCCCATTGGAGATACAATTTTGTCCTTGTTTGATTGTTCCACATGTTGTTCCATTGTATAAAGGGCCTCTTTTGTCATGAATCCATTTTCCATTGAAGTAGTCACATGGGTGCTCATCAATTTTGTGTTTGTCATTTACTGTCAATAGAATATCAATGTGTTAATTTCATGTATAAATCTAAATTCTAATATTCAAAATAGTTTAAATAAATCTAATCAAAGGGGCTCAGTTGACAACACACCCATGATTGTATATCAGAGGTTTTAAAGGTACAATCCTTATAAGTTATAAGACACACTCATAAAAAGTGTGAAGAGCTTTCGGTGTAACTAAACTCCGAGGGCCGAGGCCCATTAACCGGCCCAAAACATCAAAACCGTGACAATTTTGTAGATGGTTGCTCTTTAGGTTCCATGTGTTGCTTAAAACGAGAAAAATACAACATCGAAACATATATTCCGATAGACAAAAGGAGTAAAAAAGTACACCGTTGAAATATATCTTTCGATAAATCGGGAGGGCTTCGTAGCAATACGGAGGGCTTAAAGAGCAACTACCTATACCGGATATCATGAGGTGTTATGAGACCAAAGGCCTTAATTGTGGTGATTTGTTAAAAAATATTACTAGTCTCATTATAGTTGAAAGTAATATTTCTCATCTTAAAATTATTTATCATTTTAGAATACCAAAAAAGCATTCTAATCTTTTCCAATGATTTCCTCATTTAATTAAATATAGTACACTTAACTACTATTCAACTACTACTTTCAACTACTCTAATCAACATGGATATTTTAATTTTAAGACTATACACACCATTTTAGTGTTCAATTCACACACCTAATTGTATAAAAAAAAATTAAAAAAAAATTCAACACACCTAATCATTTTTCCTCTAAAAAAAACACTTGCTCATTTTCTAGTGTGAATTACTTTAAAAAAGACACATAATATGAGACACATGATTAGTTTAAAGAAGACAAAGTTATGCATCAACATACCTGTATAATGTGGAGGAGGAGAAATAGTGGCATGGTGAAGCTGAGTTTGAGATTTTGTAAGAGACAAAGGGTAGAAGTATAAATAAAGAAGAACAATGGGTAAGAGAGCTATGAGAAGTAAAAGATGAAGTGTATATGGAAGAAGGGTCTTAGAAAGGGAAATGGAATCATCTTTTGATGTACTTTTCATTTTGAAAGCATTTTTTTGTGCTTCCTTTCCTACTTTGTTTTGTGCTCATAGTCTCTCTTTTGTGATTGTTCTAAGTGGAATAGAACAGAATAGATTTTCCTTCCAAAAAATTTGCGTGAAGTAAACGTAGTTCAAGTGTTTTATTTTGTTGGTACGATTTTCAATTAATACACACACTCATGTAAGTTGAAAACTATGCACACTTATCTATATTTGAGGTTGACATATTTTTATGTGAAAGAGTAAATTACAATATATAGTTGAGAATAATAAATATATAAGTTAAATAAAATTTAAACTAGAGGTGAAGCCAAATATAAATTTTCATATCATGGTGAAGTGAGATTGAAGAAAGTGTGACACAAGGACCTAGGTTTCTTTGGTTTATACTCTAATCTATGATTCAATTGAAGAAACTCACCGGTTAATCAACATGATCTTGGTGTGTTGAGGAGGGAGGATTCAGGTATTATTATTTCACAAATTTCTTGATGATTTTGGAGGAAAGGAGTTTTGGAAGATGTTCATGATCCTAAGGGTTTGGGATCGTATGAGAAATCCATGAATTAAGGATACAAGAGATGGAGTCAAAGCATATATGTGAGGTAATGAAGGAAACACGTATGAATATAGAAAAGAAAGAAAAAAAATCAATAATGGTGTAGGGTCATTAGAGAGTGAAGTGACCTCATTGGTTTTTTTTGGTAGCAGAAAGAAAACAAAAGAAAAATCATTGGTTTGATTACTTTAACTGGAAAAAAAAATTAATTAAAAGTGGTTAGCTGGGTTTTGAATGATTTTGCAATTTTGTGAAACAAAATTTTGATCAAACTAACTTAGGAAAATTTATTGGTTAGCTTCATTCGACTTTGCAGTGTTCACAAACATATAAATATTAAACGACACTAAACATACGAATATATAGATGTCATATATTTTTTTTGAAGGAATATAGATGTCATATTTGTTTTTTGTTTCTTTAAAGCCAAAAGTTTAAGAGTATATTAAAAACAAACAATTAAAGAACAAATAATGCTAAGATCGAAAGGATACAAGTTTATTGTCTCATAAGTATATGCTATATATAACCAATATTACTTACATATGAATATGAGACAAACGGACAACAAACTACGCCACTAGACCTTTTTAATAAATATTGAAAACAACACTGAATATTTACCAAAATTAAAAATTAAAAACAACACTAAAAATAACGCATGTAGAAAACTAAAAATTAAACTACAAATAAAACCACTCGTAAGCATTTGAGTGATTAAGTGTTTCATTGATACTTGATAGAAATGGTATAAGAAATCTTTAGCTTTGGACTTTAATTACACGATCAAACCAATATTTTTATCATGACCAGAAGTGTACGAGATAAGCAATCAAATACCACAGAATTACGATGCTTCAAAATTGATCAAATGCATGTCAATTAGATCGCATGAAGCACGTTCATTCACTTTATTTCCTTAAGAAACCAAATTTTTGAATCAAACTGCATGACAATAACAATTATTTGTCATTACACAATCAATTCCTAACCAAAATAAAATAGCTACCTGTAATTTTCTAGAAGTCGAACAATAAAAAAACAAGTATTACATGTTTCATTCAGATTACATGTAGCCACACAAGAAAATGATGCTAGATTATGCATCCCTATTCGAAATAAACTATCTTTGGTGAAAAGATGGCTAAGTAATAATCTCAAAGCAAACAATGAAATCTTTAAAGAAACCAAATTGTTTCAAATGACCTTAAACAAAGATGAGTCTATTTCGTTTTTAAAATTATATATCAACTCATAAGCTTCTTTAACCAGATATATCATCAAAATTAAGATTTCAAATCCAAGTATATTCTATATTATTCTATAACAAAATGTTAGACAATAAAACCTTACACTCCTGTACCAACTTTTATTTGAAGAAGCTAAACAAAATATATTAAAAAACTAAGCTCCTCTAGTACAATGTGTATCAAAGAAAGCTAAAGGATCCAAAAATTACAACAAGATGATCCACATGCTACCACAAAGTAGCCAAGAAAAAGTAAAATTATGTTACAATATGAAGAAAGAAAAAAAAAACAACATAAAAAGATTTAAACCACCAAAATGTTTGGAGTTTAATCTTTTCAATAAAGATAGTAAAAAGAGTTGAAATCCAAATAAAATTAAAAGTCAAACGAGACTTTGTTGGAAAAACCCTCAAGACCTCCAAACTAAATAAAATGCTCAAACAAGGAACCTTGAAAAATCGTTGAGATGCCTAATCATCCCAATATTAAAAGTCAAAGTAAACATAAAAAGCACAAGAAAAGAACAAGTGATCCTGATCCTCAACCAATCCAATTACTAAAACGCTCCCTCAACCCCAATCCAACTCATATGCCAACTTAACCATCCATGCAAATAAATATCTTCTCGAATTCCAACCATCTCCCTCAACATCAATACCTAATATCATATCCTTAACAAAAACATTTTTCTTCATCGCTAAATTAATTAGTCTACTAAAACGCTTCTTTTCCAATACTTGCTAAAACGCTCCTTTAACATATGTAGTATTTGTGTTGTTTGATTTAATTTGAGTATACTTGAACTATATTTTGAAAGCACTGTTTTGATTGAATCATTGAGAAAATTACTTTCATTTCATCGTCCTTTAATTTAATTTCATAACGATTTCGTCATTTTTTTCCACGTCAATTTGTCCTTTTAATCATTTGCATATGAATTTTAAAGTTTTCAATCTAAAGTTCAAATGAAAACACAAGTGAAAGAATATATTTGAACACTAAGGGGTTCATATTTAAATAAAACTATAGCCTTGAATTTTGAAAATTTATATGTAAATTGTTCAAAATAATGAAAATGACATGAAAAAAAAAGATAAAAAATGAAATTGATATAAGAAATTAAGTTGATGGAGAACGAGAACAATTTTCCCTTTAATAATTTGTCAAATACTTGCCGAATACTTGTCAAACAATTTGCCAAATACTTGCTATATTATTTTAACGAAAATATTTATAATAATGATTTTTTTTTTCCTATACTTATGTGGATACAGTGATATTCGTGGTGTGTCAAATATTGAATGTTGGTGTTTTTCGGAACCAGCATTCACAGTTGGTTACCACAATGTGAGATAGTTCCTTATGTAGGATTCAACCTGATTGATTAATAATAATATATTACGCAATCTAATTTAATATCATTAAAGTCGTAAATTTTAAGTTCACACGTCTTAACTCAACTCGTAAAATGCTGAAATTGTTAGGCCGAACATTATGACTTGAGTTCGAACTCTGATACCTTCACTTATATGTGTGCGTTTATAATGGCTTCGCCATTCATCTATCTACCTAAAAAAAAATCGTAAATTTTCATACGCAAGAAGATATCAAAACTTTACCAATCCCTTATCATTTAATTTTTTTTTAATTCAACACTGGATATATTCTAGTCTACGATTATAGATTTTTTGTGTGTACAATGCTAAAACAAAAGAGAGAGAGAAAAAAAGGAAAACAAAAGAAACGGAAAAAAGAGAGTTATTCTCTCAAATTTAAAAGATTTTCAAGAGGAGATTCGTGATAAAGAAATTTAAAGTTTGGTGAGGTATCAAGTTTGGCCAAAAAATCTGTACATTGATTATCTTCTTGGAGTGTATGATTCATCGTAACATTTCTTTGCTCCAACATCTCTTTTATAACTTCAATCAAAACAGCGTAAACATAAAACCTTATGGGGGGCTATTAAGGATGTTGATACAATGAAGAGAGTCGGAGTAGCAAACTAAATCAGTAATACCCATGTTCTTGGCAATCAAAAGGCCTTGATATATGGCATAGGTGTAAAAATATTGAATGTAGGCCGAGAATATTGACAAGTAAAAACCTACATCATTTTTTAAAATTCATCCACAATTATAGTATTTTAAATTTATATAAAAAAAAACTAACTTAATGACGGATTATGTACAAACAAAATTAAAGTGATATATTCTATCAGAAATTGAAACAATTGATAACTTTTATGTAAAAAAGTTACTTTTTGATGTTTTTTTTTTGTTGAAAATATTACTTTTTGATATTTTAATGTGTTGAATACACAAAATTCAAGACAAAGTTTTGGTTTTAAACCTTTGTTAGCATTTTTTTTACAAATTATAATATTCTAGATGGTGAAAATTTACATTAAAATTTAATAGAGCATGTAATTATATAGAAACTAAAAACAGATTTACCCTTTTAAGCTTTCCACTTTCTTTAAATCTCTACATTTGTGTTTTTTTCCCTTGAGAATCTAACGGCAAAAACACTCACTCGCTCGATGCCAAAAAGTGAAAAATTGCGGATTTGAATTTACCCTTAACACATATCAAATGTCTCTGTAAATTTTAATCATTTGAACAATTTTTTTCTTTAATTTTTATGTTATTCATTACTTTTTTTGTTTTGTTTTTAGACAATAATTAATGAAGGATTTATGTGAAAAATCACCTAACACATTAACATATCTTCTCACAAGCCACAACGGCACAACCTTAGAAATTATAAGAGAAATGATTTTGACTTAACGCATCATAATTTTGGATATGTATTTGCTCTTTTTTTTTTTGAAGGACCTATTTTTCAAAATTCAATTCAGTAACTATTTCTTTAATACTCTTAATTTCTAGAGTCATATTCTTATTAACTCAATTATCTAGGCATAAGAGTAGTATGAGAGAAAAGTTTTCATAATAAAAGAAATAAACTATGAGAGAAAAGGTGTATATTGAGTTAAAGAAAAGGTGATTTAGAGAGACTTTGGGAAGAAAATGAGGGAGATGATTCCAAACCGTTTTTAACAAATTAACAATTGAATTGAATAAGTCAAGTAACATGCTTCTTAGTTCTTAGTCTATTTCCCAACCAAGTCATAACTTTCCCTTTGACAATTGTTGTAAAAACCATACTTTATGTCCACTTTCTTACTTGGTTCCTTCTTCACACATCTCACCTGAAAACACCAAAAAGAAACACAAATAACAAGCCACATAGTAAGAAACAAAAACAACAAAGATGGTTATGAAAATGGGTATTTCAAACCCATTCAAAGATCAATTCCACTCCCTCACCAAAAAACTTTTTCCTTGGACTCTCTATGCTCTACTTCCCATTGCTCTTCTTAGTTTATATCTCTACCCTCTTCCCTTTCTTCCATCTACTGAATCTGAGCTTCCTCATTCAACTACCACCATCATCTCCTACTCTACACCTCCTTCTTTTACTTCTACACCTCCTCCTTCAGGTACGTTTACGCATACTCTTATCTAGTTAAAAATCTTGTTTTTACAAATGGGTTTTGTCTTAAATCTTGATTAGCAACTTCAGATTTAAGATTTTTTTTAACACTTCAATGATTTTATTGTAGAAAAGGAGAATACTGTTGACACCCCCACATGTGACTACTTCAATGGAAAATGGATCCGTGATAGAAGAGGACCTTTGTACAATGGAACAACATGTGGAACAATCAAAGAAGGACAAAATTGTATCAAACATGGAAGACCAGATTCTGATTATCTTTACTGGAGATGGAAACCAAGTGAATGCAAACTTCCAAGGTTTGAGCCTAACACTTTTCTTCAACTCATTGAAAACAAACACATTGCTTTTATTGGTGATTCTATGGCTAGGAACCAGTTAGAGTCACTTCTTTGTCTGTTATCTAGTGTTTCAACACCTGATCTTGTTTATACAAATGGTGAGGATAATAAATTTAGAAGGTGGCATTTTGAGTCTCATAATGCAAGTGTGTCGGTGTATTGGTCCCCTTTTCTTGTTCAAGGTGTTGAGAAATCAAATGACGGGCCAAATCATAATAAATTGTATTTGGATCTTGTTGATGAAAGATGGGCAAAGGATATGGAAAAAATGGATTTTATTGTGCTTTCAATTGGTCATTGGTTTTTGCATCCTGCAGTTTATTATGAGGGTGATTTAGTTTTAGGTTGTCATTATTGTGTTGGTCTTAATCATACTGAAATTGGGTTTTATGATGTATTGAGAAAGGCTTTAAGAACTACCCTTAATAGTATAATTGATAGGAGAGGAAATAAAGGTAGTAAAATTGATGTACTAGTTACAACATTTTCACCAGCTCATTTTGAAGGAGAATGGGATAAAGCTGGTGCTTGTCCAAAAACTAAGCCTTATAGAAGTAGGGAGAAGGAACTTGAAGGAATGGATAGTGAGATGAGGAAAATTGAGGTGGAAGAAGTTGAAGATGCTAAGGTGAAAGGTAGTGAATTTGGAGGGGTTAGATTTGAGGCACTTGATGTAACTAAATTGGCATTGTTGAGACCAGATGGTCATCCAGGTCCTTATATGTACCCTTTTCCATTTGCTAATGGGGTTCCAGAGCGTGTGCAGAATGATTGTGTTCATTGGTGTTTGCCTGGTCCTATAGATACCTGGAATGAGATTTTTCTTGAGATCATGAAGAAATGGGAGGAACATCCATTAGAGTGAAGAGTGAGGTATTTATTATTTAGCATGTCTTGTTTGTTAATTTGTTATTTGTTATACCTTCATAGTATTATTATGGATATTACATTGAAAAAGGTCAAGTTTTGATTTTGATAGAAAAGAGAAGTAACATCAATATGGGAATTATTAGTTATTGTTGTGTATTCTACATCTACTACTTTCGTTCTTCTATAATAGAAAGGAGTAATTGAAAATATTTTGTATTGGTGAGTTAAAATGGAGAGTGACAAATGTTTAGTACAAATTAAAGATAATGATGCTTATGGAATGTGTCAATAATAGCCATTTAGAAATGTACTAAGGGGTTTAGTGGTAAACTTGTGAAGTAATTCATAACACAATTAATGCAGTAGGTATTCTCTGTCTTACTAAAATTAGAAGCTGTTAATTTTGTCTCGTGGGATATTTATTTCAGTTGAAAAACTAAATCTTGTCTTAACATGTGTCATGCAACTTTGGCACATTATGTCATTTTTCTTGCTAATTTCTTTAAAAAAATGTTCAGCTACTAGCTGTTTAACCGTGTTGAATTCATCAAATCAAAAGTCTCTGGTTTTAAAATACTTGAGTTACTAGTTGGAAGCTTTGAAAATGACATATAAATTGCACTATTTTCTTCCAATGAAAAGGCTCGTAAAGGAAACTTAAATTCAAAGAATTTGGGTTGGACCTAATTAAACCTCACGAAATTTAGAGAACCAAAGTGTGATACATCATGACAGCTTGATAACGGTTCAAAAAATGTTCCAATAACATTTTAGAATTGGAGTTGGGTACGACTAAATCTTACATAATCAACTTATTAAACGAGGAAAAAGTTATACTTATGTTAATCTTATCATAAATATTTGTGATTCTATTTCCTCTAAACACCATGTATGCAGTCTAGAAAGGAAGGTAAAATCTAAGTATTCAGGTACAAATATATTGTGGAGTTGGAAATATGTACTTTTTATGATGTGTTCCTATGAATTTATTCATTCATTCAACTGCAATGCGAAAGGGATACATGTACGCGTTTGGCACAATTGATATAAACGTGTTTATGAATATGTGGCTTGTGTTCGTTGAAGGTGTGAACAATGCTAACTACTAATAATCAATATTTGCAGTACATGTGTTGATTTCTCGTTTATAACGTGATAATCTGAAATTATGGATCGACTAGTTAATGTACACCAATAATGTAAAATCCAGCAGCATTTCATGTTTGAACAACTGTTTAAAAGTTTTGTTTACTTCACCCACGAGATTATTAGGAGAATTGATTTTAATAGAATTCATTATGTAGAATCGATTTTGGCTAAAAGTGATTATGACTAAAAGTGATTTGTGTTTGGATATACTAACGTAAACGTCAGTTGAACTGTAAATTTATATATAAAAATTAACTCTACAGTAAAAAAACTACAAATTCTCGCGTCAAGTAGAATCAATTCTTAGAGACAAAATCAATTCTACTTAACAACAACCAAACATGTGAGAATTAATTTTACACATTCAAAAACAACTCTAGTCACTCTGAAGGTGGAACCAAATTAAAAGAAAAAGAATTGTATTTTATTTTAAGACTAAATATCCATTTTCTTTGACTTTTAGTTACTCAAAAAATTTCAATCACCATTTTTGCTCTATACTTTTAAGTCGACTCATGTGCTGCCTTCATATTTTTGAACGAAATTTTTTCAAAATGTTTAGAATATTATAATAATCTCTCCCAAAAAAAATTAGATTTTTCAAAAAAACACGAGTTAAATATGAATTTTTTAACGTAAAAAAATTAAAAAAAATTCATATTGTTAAAAAATTCTTTTTTTTAGAGAGATTCCTATTATATTCTAAACATGCCTAAAAAATTTCATTTAAAAATATGAAAGCTATACAAAAGTTGACTTAAAAGTATAGACCAAAAGTGGTGATAGAAATATTTTGGAGATTAAAAGAAAAAGTCAATATATTTATAGGAACAAAAAATATATTTAACATTTTATCTTTTCACTTCTATATGCGCATTTTGTCTATTTTTAATGGAGATATCAAGCTATGGTATGACTTTTTTCTTTTAATTCTATGATTTCTTTGATGTGATCAGTGAGTAGCTTTATTAACGTGGTGATCTCTTTTTGATGAACGATATATACTATCTATATTAACGTAAAGTATCTTTGGTTATGGTCGGTCCTTAAACAGATCTGTTAATTTTTTCTTTTCAATATAAGTCGAGTGAATTTTAACAAGTAGAGACTGAGAAACCCCAACAATATTGACATCCTAAAAAAAAACCCTACAATGCCACCCATTAATATATATATTTAAAAAAGAGAAAAATATACCAACCTTTTCCTTTAGATCTTCTAAAATTTTAAACTGACTTATTGTTGAGTTTATGCAAAACAACTTATACAAATAAATAAGTTTGTATTTTTTTTAAAGAAAATAAGTTTATATATATTATTCATAAGTTCGTCAAAATAGCTTATGTTAAAACAACTCTAGTTCAAGATATTGTTGTTTCAGATTTATGTCTCAAGGTGAAGGATTTGTGGAACAATGATAAGTATGTTGTAGCTGACTTAAATACTGCCCTCCCCTCAACGATTACCCAAACCATTCAAAGTTTGAGTCCCTGTTTTCTTTCGTCGATGGAGGACACTTGGATATGGGATGGTAATTTAAATGAAGAGTAGTCAACGCAATGGATATAATTGGCTACTCTCTCGTAATGAAGTAGAAACATCTCCAGAAGCTTGGAATTGGATTTGGAAGTTACAAGTTGCGGCTAACGTTCAATTCTTTATATGGCAAGCTTGACATCGATCTATCCCCACAAAAGGAGTTCTAGCTCACAGAAGTGTCAATGTATCTCCTACTTGCCCCTTATGCAATAATGAAGATAAGGATATTCTTCATTGTCTCCTTCAATGTCCGCGATCTGTGGCTGCTTGGCAATGTTGTGGTTTCCCAGCTCCGCTTTCTCTGTGTCAAGGTGTAGATATAGATAACACATCTAAGTTGAATCGCACACTAGTGAATGATATTAGAATTCTCGCTCCTTTAATCATGTGGAATATTTGGTGCACAAGAAACAAGCTAGTTTTTGATAATGTACAACCAACAATGCACTCGACGATTGCAACTATTTATTCCCAACTTCAACCTACCGACCAAGCTTTTGGGACCGATCCTTTGGTGTCTCATATTCTTACTCCAAATATGGTGACTTGGCAGCATGGAGATGAGGACACCATGATCCTCAATGTTGATGGAAGTGTTTTGAGAAATCCAGAAAAAGCGGGTTATGGTGGTCTAATTTGTAAGCACGACGACAGTTTTCAACTTGTTTTTTTTTGGGAAGTGTGAGGATCTCTAATATCCTTCACGCCGAGATTCAAGCTCTCTCGATTGAAATTAAGTTGTGTTGGAAGACAGACTATGAAAAACTTATGTGCTACTCTGACTATCTTCATGTGGTGCAATTGGTGTCGAAGGACACTCCATATTTCCATCATTATGCTAATATCTTGAAACTCATTCGGAACTATCTTGCTAAGGATTGGACAGTTACTATTCACCATATCTTTTGAGAAGAAAATTCATGTGCAGACGTTCTCGCTAAGTTAGGAGCTAATGGTTAATAACATCTTATCATGGTCAATGAGCCTCCCTCTTGTTTATCATTTGCTTTATTAGACAATTCCTCAGGTGTGTCCTTTTTCTTTTCCTTTTCTCATTTTCTAAAAAAAAAAAAACTCTATAAAGATACAATTTGCATGAGTGAAAACTTTTATGTTTTTGCATAAACTATTTTTAATAAGAAAAAGAAGAGCTAATGATATCGGTGGGGCCACATTCTTACCAGAACACTAGTTCCAACTGGTGAACATGATGCCATGTTACTCCTCTTCTTCTCATTATCCAAACCATCACCGCCACCAACTAAGTCTTTCTCTTCATTCCCACCATGGCTACAACTCTTTCACTCTCTTTCTCATCCTTAGACCCACACAATCATAACCTCATCACAACCAAAACCACTCGCAGAAATTTCTCTTTCACACCCCCACTTCCCCACAACAAACCCCTCTTTAAACTCTACTCCTCTTCATCTTCCTCCCAATCCCAAACCCTAACAGATTCCTTCCTCAAACCAGGTAAATTCCTCACAAACACCGAACTCACCATCCTCCACCACCTCTCCACTTACCTCTACACCCACACCCTCAAATCCGGCACCGTTTGGGTTCGAGTAATGCGTGACAGCGAAGTAGACGCTATTGTATGCTTGCTTGCGGATTCTTTCGCTGAATCGATGATGTTTCCGAAAGGGTATATTAATGTGTTGAGATTTCTTGTGAAACAGTATTTGATTGAACGGAGGAGTTTGATGCCGCATATGGCGACTTTGATTGCGTTTTATAGAGGAAATAGTGTTAATAGTGATGGTGTAGAAGAGGAAATGCAGTTGGCTGGTACTGTTGAGATTTCTTTTGATGTTAATGGTGCTAATTCTACTCTTCCGTCGCCGGATCCGCCGAAAGATAAGCCTTATATTTGTAATATGGCTGTAGATAAATCTCTCAGAAGGTAAATCAATATAGATATTTAAGGGTTGACTTGTAATTGTTTGGTTAATTTGGTTTTTTTGATTAAGTATGAGTAATTTTACCAATAGAATGTATAATTGATTTGAAGAATGAATAGGGAAATTGGTGTTTGACTTTGATATTGGGAGGATTAATTCCAATAGTATCTGAATTTTACGAATTTACTTTGTTAAAATTGTAGCGTGTCGGTCAAAATAGTTTATTCGTTAGTTTCTACTATTAGAGCCTATGACATTGCATGTTAGATGTACTTTTGATCTTCCATGTGGACTCCACATGACTAGAAATTTATGTGGCATGTTAAATTCGTGCATTTGATGTGTCATTTAAAGACATATAGAGGGAAGACTTGTAAATTCTGTGGTAAGGAAAGTAAATCAAATAGAGGATAGCCAGAGGAAGACTTAGAAGAACTATGAGATAAACTATTGAGAAATATAGATTAATGAGTTGGATCGAAACATGGTTTATGATGGAACATTATGACGTAGTTTAATTCATGTAGCCGACCCCACTTAGTAGGATAAGGCTTGATTGCCGTTGTTAAATTTATGCATTTCACGTCAACATTAGGGCTATCACTTTAGGATCCAAACACATTAACTAATTTTTAACTTATATATTTCATGTTCAATTTAATCCCCATGGTGTAGGATTTACGTGGAAGACCACATATTCATTTACCATATCATTGACAATCTAACCGTAGAAGTTATGAGAGGGACCATTTTGACTAACTCGTTTTGATTTCAGCGTTGTATTTATCAAATTTGCAAAAAATTTGGACTATTTTAATTGATGCTCACAATTTCGATGATCAATTTCCCTATTCACTCTAGTTTGAACGATGAAACATGTGAATGTTAAAAATGATTGAAATGTGTCAGAGTTCCTGTACTTATTTCTCTGGTAAATTTAGCTCAAGTGTCAAGAACCATGAGAACAAATTTGACCATTATAATACATATTCCAGGACTAATTTGTGTGGCTAAATGCATATTCAATTAAGGTTGTGCCTGCACGTGAATTGGTTTGTGAATAAGATACTTGAGCTTATATTGGAATAAGAATAACCACTTGTGAGTGTGTTGAGAGCTTATGAAAATAGATTATGGCATGTCTATAGGCCAATTTCAACTTGTTTTAAGCTCTCAAGGATGGTTTATATAAACAGCTTATGACTTATATGAAAAAAAATTAACCACGTTTTCTCTTTGATATTAAATATAGCTTATACATAAACATGTATTCAATAAGTGCTAAATTAAGTTGTTTACTCAAACACTCCCGGAGCGTATATAGATGTGAAAGCTATAACTGCTAGAAGTGGATGAAAAGGGCATTTAGAAACTTGTTTGATATTAATTGTTTACTCTTCTGATAGGTTAAGTAGGATATTTGTTGGGTGAATTATAAAGACAGATTCGTCAGTGTTAAATACTTTATGCATTTTTACCTTGCTTGAACTTGAACTTTTAGCAGACAGACTAGGGAAATAAATTTGACTTGCTGCAATCTTACAAAAAGATGAACATTGCATCAAATGGCAAAATGAGTAGTGAAACATGCAATATAAATAATTAAGCTACATTAGTCACCATCAATGAATTTCAAATTGTAATAATGTACTCCCTCCGTCCCAAATTATTCATTTTGGTCATTTCACACAAATTATGAAATGTAATTACTTTCGTATAGGAAAGAGAAATTGTGTTATTTTACAAAATTATCCTTCATTAACGGTATGAAAAAGATAATTAAAGAATTGAAAGAAGAGAGTAATAAACAGTTTATGGTATAGTAGGAAAAGTAACATAATGTTTCATTGGTATTGTAAAACGACTTACTCCCTCCGTCCCAAATTATAAGTCACTTCGGGAAAAAGATTTGTCCCAAATTATAAGTTGCATTACAATACTAACAAAACATTAATGTTATTTTTCCTTTTATACCATTAACTATTTATTACTCTCTTTTCTTTCAATTCTTTAATTTATCTTTTCAATACCATTAACGAAGGATAATATTGTAAAGTTATTAATAATTTCTCTTTCCAATACATAATTGATTACATTTCTTGATCTGTGTAAAATGGTCAAAATGACTTATAATTTGGGACGGAGGGAGTATAATTTGGGTCAATTTGTTTTCTCAAAGTGACTTATAATTTGGGATGGAGGGAGTACTATTTAACTAAATTAATATGTCAGCTCAATGAGAGAATGACATAAATCCTTGTTATAACTATTGTAACATTGTTTTGAGTATTATTCTAAATTCAAATATTGTTATGTTCCATTTTTTTTTTTAACCTTTTCCTGTGGTCTACTTTCTTTGAGTCAATGCATGCTATGGGAAAGCCTATAATAGTAATTTTTAGCATCCAAGATTAAGATTGAGGTAATCAAAGATATATTCTCCTCACGAAATTCTAATGGCTTGCATTTTCAAACGCTTGTTACGTCTTTTGATTAAGCAAACGAGTAAAATACTGTGTCTGTTTTACACCTGAATGTAATTGGATTCTAACATTCTAAGAGTGTGTTTCCCTTCAGGAGGGGCATTGGATGGCATCTTCTAAAGGCAAGCGAGGAACTAATTTCTCGGATGAGTTCATCAGGAGAAGTGTACTTGCATTGCAGAATGATTGATGAAGCTCCATTTAACATGTATACAAAAGCTGATTACAAAATTGTAACAACAGATAGTATTTTAGTCCTGCTGTTGTTGCAGAGACGCAAACACTTGATGTGCAAGAAACTTCCTCTCATAAATATGCCTTCAGAAACAGATGTGCCATTTTCTAATGACTATGAATAAAAGACAACATGTATGTGTTCATGGTTGCTTAATATTTTGATAATGTAATTTCTCCATTATCTCTTATTGTTGATAAAAGCTCAAATTTATGCCTAGCTTCCACACGATCTTATACGCAAAATGTTTCTGTGGTTTTATGTTTTGTTTCAGCAATGGTTGCAAATATGATCAAGGTCGTTTTAAGTTTACCGGAGAATGGAGATTGGTTTCAGGAATTCTTATATATTTCTCTTACCTGTAGGAAAGAGACCTGTTGTGTTACAGGTAAATGACTAAAAAATGATTTCTAATTTCTTTGCTTACTTTGTTCCTGATAGATAAATGATGAAAAGATTGTAAAGCTTGTACTTCATCGTAAATTACCAGGTTATGACATCATTCTTTCTTGAAGAACCTACGAATGTTAAAGATGCATGGAAAATACACATAAAATTTGATCTGGATTTCTTCAATTCAATCAAAACAATAATTTCTGTATGTGCATCAAGGATTTATATATCAATCTTTAAATTTGAAAGTGGCAGGCACATTGGATCTATTGAACCATACCAATCCTGGCTGAAAGAAAATAATAATGCTAGGGGGTTATGTGACATTTTTGTCAGCTGTCAGTCTCTTTTTCTTAGGTACCTTTCATGTAGCTGAAGGTGTGGTAGAGTAGACCAAGGGTGATGATAAGGTTGAAGAATAGAAAAGGAAATGCTCTTTTAGATTTGTCCACAAGGGACTTAGTTCCTCATCTTGTAAGATCATCAAATTATTAATGTTTTGTATGCAATTGTGCAAAATACATGTGCTAATGTTAATTGGTTTGGTGTATATATATATGGAAAACTTCCAAATAGAGTTCACTCTTTTTTTATTTTCAACGTGATGTCGAAACATATTGTACAAGAGCACCATTGACCGATGGAAAGCTCCGAATAGATTTGTCCATAATTCTAATGTCTAAACTTTTGATTTCACTTGATCAGTCTCAAGCAATGCATAACCATTCCCAAGCCTCCTTTTTAATTTGTATAGATAATCATTTGGATGTCTTTTACACAATCCACCATTGAATGCCGCTCATTACTTTCAGTTCGTACTTCGTACACATCTCGATGTCAGATTGGCAAACATGACTGTAGACTGAATGATGTAAAAATTTCAAGCCATCTTTGGATCTATCACATTAGGAAGCTTCTTGTGGTCATTCAATATGTGCCTCACCTGCTTATAAATGTAAACCATATTAAACTCTTGGTGCTGAATGTCTAAAATTTTGGAACTTGTAAAATTCTGCTATATGTCTAAATGTTGAGTGTCTGTTTTACGTGTGTTTCTCGTCAGGAGGGTCATTGGATGGCATCTTCTAAAGGCAAGTGAGGAACTGATTTCTCGAACGAGTTCATCAGGAGAAGTTTACTTGCATTGCAGAATGATTGATGAAGCTCCATTTAACATGTATACAAAAGTTGATTACAAAATTGTAACAACAGATAGTATTTTAGCCCTGCAGATGTTGCAGAGACGCAAGCACTTGATGTGCAAGAAACTTTCTGTCACAAGTATGCCTTCAGAAACAGATTTGTCATGTTCCGATGACTATGAGTAAAAGACATGTAGTTACTTGAAGTAGTTGATACATGTTCCTCATGCAAACCTACGTACTTACCATTTCATATGTACGTGTCATCACATAACATCACTTTTTTCTTTCTTTTATAAAAACAAAAACACCATCAACCCACCACCTCATCATCATCACATACAGACACAGCACTCATTCAATTTCTCACTACTTTCTCTTATTTCAATTCACAAGTCTTCAACTGTTCTTCTCAACATTTAATTCAATCTTAAAAATGAAAAATTTGAGCATGTCATCAACAAGTATTACCCCTCAACAGCGTTATGAGGGTGGTGGAGTTGCTACTCGTGACTCAGAGAAAAGAAGTCCATTAACCTCTCAAGTCCTTGCCGTAATTACCGGCCTTCCTGTAGGCGGCGTACTGCTTGCATTTACTGGACTCTCCCTTCTTGTAACACTCACCGGACTGGTGGTAACAACCCCACTTTTCATCCTCTTCAGCCCTGTTCTTATTCCAGCTACCATTGTCACTGGCTTGACTGTCATCGGCTTTTTTACATCGGCAATTTTCGGGCTGACAGCACTATCCTTGTTGTCGTGGGTCATTAAATACATACGCCAGGCTCAAGGGACTCTACAGGAGCATATCGAGTTGGAAAAACAGCGTATGGTGGAATGGTGGTCGGAGTTGTGTAACATGAAAGTTTTCTTCAGTTCAATTACCATGGCTGCAACTCTTTCACTCTCCTCCTTAGGCCCTCAAAATCATTTCTTCAACATCACCAAAACCACTCGCCGATTCCTCACAAACTCCGAACTCACCAACCTGCAACACCTCGAATTGTTCCTCTACTCCCTAAACACCAAATCCGGTTCAATTTGGGTTCGAGTAATGAGAGACAACGAAATAGACCCAGTAGTCTGTTTACTCGCAGATGCTTTTGCTGAATTGATGTTGTTCCCGAAATGTTATATCAATGTGTTGAGATTCATTATGAAACAACATTTGATTAAACGAAGGACGTTGATGCCACATGTGGCGACGCTGGTTGGGTTTTTTAGAGGAGTTACTGATGGTGAAGAAATGCAGTTGGCTGGAACTGTTGAGATTTGTTTTGATAAAAATGGTGCTAATTCTTCTCGTGCTTCGCCCACTCCTCCCAAGGATTCGCCTTACATTTATAGCTTGGCCGTGGATAAATCTCTTAGAAGGTAAGCATTATTTATTGCGTCCAAGTTGCTGAAATTTGCATTTCTTTGGTAAAACTAGCTCAAGTGTCATGAACCATAAGAACTAATTTGACCAAGGGAATACATATTCTTGGTTTAATTTGATTGGCTATATGCATATCCAGGGGCTGAATGTGTAGTTTCAATTATTCAAAGATTAAGGCTGTATTTAGATTGGTTTACGAATAACTTATTTGAGCTTACCTACAAACTGAAACATTTTTGGGTATGTTTGTTAGAGCTTATGAAAATAGTTCAAAACATGTCCATAAGCTGATTTTAGCTTATTCCAACAAACTCCCAAGGATAGTTTATCAACACAATTTGCAAATTATATGAAAACAGCTTAACCACATTTTCTCGTTGCTATTATAAGTAGCTTATACATAAGCGCTAAATTAAGCTGTTTATTCAAACATACCCTAAGTGTATCTAGATGTGAAAGCTAGAACTACTAGATGCGGGTAAAATGGATATTCAGAAACTAGTTTGATTATTAATTGTTAACTCTTCTGCTAGATTAAATAGGATATTTCTTGGGTGAATTTCGGAGACAGTCTTGTCAGTATCATATACTTACTACGATTTTAACTTTTCTGATCTTACAGCAAGATAAATATTTTCATGAGTAGCAATTTTAGTTGGGAAAACCTGCAATTGAAATAATTAAGCTACCAAGTTTAAGATTTAAGTAATCAAAAATATATTCTCGTTGCGAAATTCCCACAGCTCACATTTTCAAACACATGGTGTGTCTTCTCATTAAGCAAAAGAAAAAAGAAACCGAGTGTCTGTTTTAACTTTCTAAATATGTGTTTCTGATATTTAATTCTCTTCAGGAGGGGCATTGGACGGCATCTTTTAAAGGCCAGTGAGGAACTGATTTCTCAGATGAGTTCATCAAGAGAAGTTTACTTGCATTGCAGAATGATTGATGAAGCTCCACTTAACATGTATACAAAAGCTGTTTACAAAGTTGTTACAACAGACAGTATTTTAGTCCTGCTGATGTTGCAGAGACGAAAACACTTGATGTGCAAGAAACTTCCTCTCATAACTACGCCTTTAAAAACAGACGTGCCATGTTCCGATGACTATGAGTAGAAGACAACATGTATGCGTTCAAATTGTATAATATTTTGATGAAGTAATTTTTCCATTATCTGTTATTTTTCCACATGATCTTACACTCAAAATGTTTCCCATGATAAAGTTTATTATTTGTATTTGTGGTTTTTTGTTTTATTTCAGCAATGCTAACAAATATGATCAAGGTGGGTTTGATGACTGGAGAATGAAGATTGGTTTTAGGCCTTCTTATATATTTCTTTTATCTGTAAGCAAGAGACTTTTTGCGTTACAGGTAAATTACAAATGAATGATTTCTAAATTCTTTATTTACTGTATAGCTGATGCTATATGATGAAAAGATTGTAAAGCTGGTACTTTGTCATAAGTTACCAGGTTATGTACATTGTTCTTTCTTGGAGTACCTATGAAAATAAAGATGAAAGCACATAAAATTTGCTATGAATTTCTTCAATTCAATCAAAACAACGATTTCTATATACATGAAGGATTTATATATCAATCTTTAAATTTGAACATGGCACATTGGATCTTTTGAACTGTACCAGTCATAGATGAAAGAAAATAATAATGCTATAAGAGGTTATGGCACATTTTTGTCAGTTGTCACGGTCTCTTTCTCTTAGGTACTCCTTTCATGTAGCTGAGACCAAGCGTGATCATAAGGTTTGAAAATAGAAAAGAAAATGCTCTTTTAGATTTGTCCACAATGGACTCAGTTCCCTATCTTGTAAGATCATCAAATTAGTTATGTGTTGTATACAATTGTGCAAAATACTTTTGCTCATGTTAATTCGTCTGGCGTATATATATATGGAAAACATTTGAATAGACTTCACTCTTTTTATTTTTAACAAGAAACCACCATAATTCTGGTGTCAAAACTTGTGATTGCACTAGATCAGTCTCAAGCTATGCATAACCATTCCCAAGCCTTTTGAATTTGTATAGATAATCATTTGGATCTCTTTTACACAATCAGCCATTGAGGGCCGCTCGTTACTTTCAGTTCGTACACATCTTGATGCCAGATTAGCAAACATGACTATAGACTGAATGGTGTAAGAACTTCGAGCCATCTCTGGATCAATCACCTTACAAAGCTTCTTGCGGTCATTAAGTATGTGCCTCACCTGCATATAAATGCAAAATATATTAAAGTCTTGCTTCTGTTTATGTCCAAATTTTTTGAACTTGTTAGTTTACGAATTGTTCTTCTCTCTCTTACATATACCCTTTTTCACTTGATATACTCATTTGTATGACTATCCTCATAGACTCGAATTGACCATGAATGATACACCAGAAAATTACCAAGTACTAGTAATATCAAATTATTTTTCAACGAAATGAAAAAAAATCATAATTGCGAATTTCATGGTCATATAGACTATTTATTTCTTTAAAATCCCTATGGATGTCTTGTGTGAATCTGTGTGCGCGCGCGTATTTCCTACCTGTAGTACAAGGTTCTGATCATTAGGACCCTGGTTTAGATCTACAGCTCGACGTCCGGTCAAAAGTTCCAAAAGAACCACACCAAAAGCATAAACATCACTTTGGAGAGTGAGTTTCCCTGTCTGTTGTCAAATGAAATAAATTAGTGTGAAAATACTCATGTAGAAGTCAACAATACTAGGTATAAGAAGATAGGAGGTTAAAGATTGCACGATAGAATTGAGTTATAAACATTTGATTTTGATCCAGGGATTGATAGATAAACCAAATTGATATAAGTATTGTCTGTTTATTTTTTTTTTTATTGAATCATCTTCCTTTCAGGTCATACCTTAGTAAAATAAAAGGAAACTGAAAGACTATACATAGAATTGGTTAAAATTTCAGCTTCAGGTTTTTAATGCAGACCATATTTTCAAAGTTAAGCCTACTTTTACTGGATGAGTTAATGTTGGATTTTCTAGCTTATTTTACTCCTAATCTATTTTATGGTGGCCTAGCCAAATCACAATAGGTACTAGTTGGTGTTGCATTGCTATTGTTCAAAAAAATGATTTTTCTCACTAAATTCAGTATGCATCACATGAAAATATAAAGTTAGGTGTATTGTGCTTGTAATGTTTCAAAATATGAAGCTGCCATATGACTGAATAACATGAAAAATGTAGAAGAAACTTTATCTGAATCATTGAAACTTGGAAGTTGAAACAAGTAACATTTTTTTTTTTGCTGGAGGGGGGAGGGTGTAGACAAATATCGTAGATGCATACCGATGTATACTCGGGATCAAAGTAACCAAATGTACCAAGCACTCTGGCAGTCACATGTGTCTCCTGTCCTTCTGGCATTAACTTGGCAAGCCCGAAATCAGATATCTACAAGAAGACATAAATATAGTTCTTATATCTTATTATTAGAAGGAAATATAACAGTAAGTCATTACTAGGACCATATTTATACCTTTGCTTCAAAGTTTTCATCTATGAGAATGTTGGTTGATTTGAAATCTCTATGAACAATAGGAATTCCAACATCAGAACTTGAATGGAGATAAGCAAGTCCTTTTGCAGCTCCCAGTGCCACCTGCAGTCTTCGAGACCAATCCATGTTTCTTTCTCCAATTCCTAAAATTAGTTTTAGATTAATAGAAGCTTATTGTAAGAAATTTTGATAGTAGTGTGGATTTTTTTGAGTAAATGATAGTAACAAACCATTCAAATGATCTTGCAGGTTCCCATTAAGCATATATTCATATACTAAGAATCTATGCTTTCCATCAGCACAGTATCCTATCAAAGAAACAAGATTTGGGTGGCTTAGTCTGCTCAAAATGTCAACTTCGACTCGAAATTCGCGTTCCCCTTCAGCTTCTTTTATTGCTGGAAGCTCCATTTTCTTGATCGCGACAACCTTCAGAGGGAGAGATATTGTATCAGTATCTATTTATTTTCATCAAGATCACAAATTTTGAACCATTTTGTAAATCTTGAAAATCATGACAAACTCGTCTGGGCTATATAAACTTACGTCAAGAGCACATTACCTCTCCTGATCGCAAAGTGCCTCGGTAGACTTTGCCAAATCCTCCTTTTCCAAGAAGATTTTCCTCACTGAATGAACATGTTGCCTCCTCCATTTCCCTCAGTGTGTAAACAGATGATCCATGCAACTTCTTTGCAGGACGCGGCGTTTTATCATCAAGTTGCCAAAGTTGCGCAGGTTTGTAAATCCCTGGATAATGTGTAAATTTTACAAATTGGTTGTACAATGAAATAGCACTAAAATCATGCTTGAAAGTTAAAACACAAGAAAAAAAGAATGAAAAAAAAAAATACATGGATCTGTATGATCTTGAGACTTGCTTCTTCGGCGCTTGTTCCAGGCCGAGACTAACCCGAATGGCATGATTGGCTTATCTATCTAATGTGTTCTCAGTTTATCTATTGAAATGTTAGATTCTAACTTCTAACATAGTAAAAAAAGAATGCAATTTGGATGGTTAATTCCATTACATACTCAGTTACAGCCCTAGGAAATATTGTTGCCTATAAAACTTCAAAGAAAACACTTTTTTTTGTTTGTACTATGGGTGTGAAGTAAATAACTTGAGAATAATTTGCATGTCCTTGACATAGTTTTTATTCCATATAAAAGTAATTTTGATAGCATTGGGAATCCTCTATATGGAATACGTATGGAGCAAGTGAAGTTAGATTAGAAGAATACTTAACAAAACATCTTCCAACAACACATGGAGAGAGACATAGATATGTACTTTAAGCTTAAGAGAAAGCTTAGAAAAGTAGGTATTTCTTATTTTTCCTATGGTTGAAATGTGGTTGGGGGGGTGTATATAGTTTGACAATGAAATGGGAACTGCTGCCTCATTCTCCATATTAATCATCATACATACGTTTTACCGTTTACAGAATGAAAATGGATGGTGGTTAGGATGCCATTTTCATTTGTTCTTTGCATTATAAATTTGTTGTGTTACCTTATTTCTAAATCTTTCTCTTGTATGGTGCAACCATCATTGTTAATATTAAAGTCTCTCTTCATCAACTTTTGAGGAATATTTTCTTTAGAACTCATAATGGCACTTGGACATAAGTTAATTGGATCCTAATACTATAGGAGTCGATTAGACATGTCTTCTAATCAGTTAAGGTCACCTATAAATATTGATTTGGCTCCTCTTTAGTGATTAATTTGTAAAATGAATTAATTAAGGCGTATAATCTTAATTATTGGTTTGTACAGTTTATTTTTTAAATTAGTTGTTTATTTTAGAGGAGTCGGAAGAAAAATATTAAGGTTATTCGGTTACAAAAACAAATGAAGGTTTGATTGCACTTAGAGTGTCTCTAATACAGTCAATGTATTATTTTAATTCCTCAATAATTATTTTGTAAATTTAGTTAATGCTTTTTAAACATTATTATTTGAGTATTTATTTTCTTCTTAAAAAACTTAAATTTTGTTTTCTATTAGAATTTCTTACAAATTGAATACACTGATTGGTTTTATGCTTTATTATACTAAAAATTAAAAATAATAATCAAATTCCATTCAATAAAAAATCTAGAACTTTTTCCTCTTCGAACTTTAGTATCTTGTATGATATTTTTTTCCCTACACGGCTCATCAATATTATGAGGTATTAGTAGAGGAAAAAAAAATAGAGCCACGGTCAAGTCGCACATCAAGCGCATTAGATATGGCGAAGGATTAGAAAAAAATAGGATGGGTGAAGTAATTGAATCTCTAATTATTGTTCCCAATCCTTGATTCCTTGGTGCTTCATTGGGGATGGAGGGGTGAAACTCTATTTCTATTTGGATTGAATGAAAAAAAATAAAAAATGGAGTGAAATGGAATGGAATCGAAGGGAAATGGAGTGAAATGGTGTTTCATTTGTTTGGATAATTTATGATGAATCGAAACATATTACTCATTACATTGTTTAGAAAATCAACGGAATGAAACGAGTTATAATTTTTTTTCCTTTTTTATCCTTAAAAAAATTATTATGTAAGGGAAACATATTTTTAAACTATATTATCCCTTTTTTGATTCTTTTTTTTTATTATCCTTTTTATGATTTTTTTTTTGCAAGAGAAAAATTAAAATATTACTTTTTTGGGTTAATAGACATTTACCCCTGTAATATAGGTCACTTTTAGTTTTCCCCCGTAATTGTTTTTTGTTAGATTTCGTCTTTGTAATTTTGTTTTGTTTTAGAATACCCCTTAAGCCATGTGATTGTGCATTTTCCCAGATATGACATGTTGCGCCACCTTTTTATGACGACGTGGCGCGTTGACTGTATACTAAATTTTTTATTTTTTTTATTGGATACACCTGGCATTTGTGGTTTTTTTAAAATAAAAATAAAAAATCTTAAAAAATAAAAATAAAAAATGATTAAAAAATCTGCTAAAATGAAAAATAATGAAAAAATTAATAAAAAAAATCTAGAAATATTTAAATAAATTCTGGAAAAGATTAATATATATATCGAAATTTTCAAAAACTTAATATATTTAGAAAAAAATCATATTTCCATATTTTTTTTCAATACCGGAAAAATTAAACATTTCTGGAAAAATGAAAAAATTCATATGTTTTAAATATGATTAATATTTTTCGAAAATTTAGTTTTTTTAAATATTAATCTTTTTAATTTTATAAATATGATATTCTGGAAACAAAATTTTGAAAATTTCAATATATATTAATCTTTTCCACAATCTTTTTAAATATTTCCATATTTTTTTTAAAATTTTCCAAATTTTTTTCATTATTTTTTATTTTATCAGATTTTTTTAATCATTTTTAATTATTTTTTAAATTTTTTCAGAAGTGTTTTCTTTATTTTTCATTTTTATAATTTTTTAAATTTTTAAATATTTTTTATAAAAAAATCACAAATGCCACGTGTACCCTATAAAAAATTAAATTAATTATACAATTAGGGTGCCACGTCATCTGAAAAAGTGATGCAGCATGTCACATCAGCGAAAATGCACAGTCAACTGATCTAGGGGGTATTCTAAAAAATAAAAATTTAAACAAGGACGGAATTGACAAAAAAAATTTAGAGGGGGGAAATCAAAAGTGATCTATATTACACGGGGATAAAGACCTATTAACCCTATTTGTTTTTGACAAAAATAAACGATATTTATTCATTCAAATTGATATAGTACATCCATACAATACAAATTCAAAGTTGTTAAAAACAAAAAAAAAAATGAATCTGCAAACAAACTTACATCATCCATGTTAATAGCATAAAACGACCGAATATCTATGCCTACAAATATGATTATATTCAAGTCACCGGAATACTCACGTCTTTATATCTGCAACGTTAACGACGCCAAAGTCATTGATTGGATTTGCACTTGCTCAAACCTAATCTTTTAACTTGACTCAATAAACGCCGCAATAAGACAGGAAATTAAAATCACACCGTACAAAGATGAGAAATTAAAACAAACAGATTCGTGTAAAGATGACGAAATCACAAAAACAAACGAAAGAAAACCGAGGATATGTGTAAATCAATTATTTCCCTAAAAAAAATATAAGGAAAAACAATTCAAAAAATGTGATTTTTGGTTAAAATTGACTTTAAATCACCTCTCTTCAATAGACAAAAAGAAAGGGGGAGACGAGTAGAGTTTGAGAAGGAAAGAAGATAAATAATCTTTGTTAAATGTGATTTTGGGTTAAAATTGACTTTAAATCACCTCTCTTCAGTAGACAAAAAGAAAGGGGGAGACGAGTAGAGTTTGAGAAGGAAAGAAGATAAATAATCTTTGTTTTTTTTCTATCAAGTGGTTGAATGGTTAGAAAAATTCACCTTAAAAAATGAATAATTGGGATGTTCAGCGTAGATAAATTATCTATATTAAAATATGACATATTCATAAACTATATTTGAATAATTATATTAGAATGAAAAGGAAAAAGTTTACGATTAATATATATGATAAAATGTGAAGCCAACTATCAGAATTATTCTCTTGTTTGGAATTACTACATATTCTATGAAAAAGGTGACACAAACACAAACTACCACCATCAGAATTAATAATGCTGCGTTTGTTAGATGTTGAAGCCAACACTATCGATTGAGATATTGATCGAAAAATAGAATGAACAACGTGGAGCAGAGGGAAGTTGAGGCCTAAAACAGAAGGGAACAAAGGTAAAAGAGAAGGACATATTTGTAATTTACTAATAAACTGATTAATTAATTTGAGATTCATTCCATTCCTTCCATATTGGAGGGTAAGCAAAATGGAGATAGATAAGTAATGAAATATGATGGAATGAATATGATTGAGTTTCATTTTATTCGGAATGTGTTTGGAAATCCGGTTAATTTGCCATTCTCATGTTACGAGGCAATGTCACCTCTAAAAAATTGGCTTCTTCCAAAATGCACGAATGTGGCAAAGTAACGGCTGCAACAAAGAGGCACTGTATTCTATACTTTTAATGACTATTCAAACAATGAAACATTAACTTATTGCATTCCATCAATCTAAACATAACATATGTTTTAAAATGTGCAAAAATTTCTTTTACAAGCGAGAAATCCCGCACTTAAATGATACAAAAGCGAGTTGCAAAATGCGCCATCCAACATGTCCAACACAAAGTGCAACAACCAATTCACTACTTTGGAGTCTAAATCGCACTTTTGAGTCTTCATGAAAGTTATAAGATTGGATGAATTGTTCAAGAAAAATATCAAATTTTAGATTGAACAATTATTGATCATACTGTAATTATCTATTGGTCGAATTCTGAATTACCCGGACCCTTTATCTTGAGAACTAGAGCGTTAGAACTTTTTTAAATATAACATTTATTTTAAGATATTTTAAAAACTAAAACAAAACTCTTTTTAGTAAAAGAGAAAACAATTTTCCTATTTCTAACCGCCTTTCCACCGCCTTCCCCTTTTCATCTAAGTCTTTCCAACAAGATGTAGAAACTATGTGCAATGGTGCGATGAGAATCTTTCTTCTCCGCACCACCCTTTTCCGATCGCTTGATGTTGCGACAAGCTCCTCTGGTTCCTTTTGAGTGGCGGCGTTCGTTTTGGAGGTGGTACTTCTATCAGATCGACACCCGTTTTACATGGATCGGTCCTCCCCATCGGTCTCATGGTTGTTCCAGTAGTTTTTGTTTGTGGTGCACCAATGATTGGATCCGTTTGTTCATGGCGCCGTTGCGTTGGTGTTTTGGTGGCAGTGTTGTCTTCTCTGTTTTCGTTTTGGCTGGATTGTCAGTGGTGGTACCGTTGATCTGGTTTCTGTTTTCGATTTCTAGCTGTTTTCCGTATCGTGTTTTTGCTTTTTTCATATTGTTTGTTTTTGTGTTTCAGATCTAAGACTTGGGATGGTGGTAGTTTTGGCCTTTTTGCGGTGATTTGGTTTCGTAAACTCGAAAGGGTGTTATTCTTTTAACCCGAAAGGGTTGTTCAGGTTCTTTACAATCAGTTGATTTTGTGTCCCTGTGCTTAACTCTCTGATGTTCCAGGTCTGTTGAGATCTGCAGACCTCAAGTCTTCAAGGCTACGTCCTCCTCGGTTCTGACCTGTTATCCATCTCAGTCAATGTGACTGTTATCAGACTGTTAAGCACGAAAGAGCTATTATACCTGTTGTTTTGTTCAGGGGGTTGTTGGTACGTGGGTCTTGATACCGTGTTGGCGGTTGATCCATTCGCCAATTCTAGACCTTATATGATTATATGGATGTGTACTCTTCATATTTATTTTGTAATCTGGTTTCGTGCTCGTACGCGGGCACACTGAGTTGCGTTCGTGAGGAGTGATCATTCTGTTAGGATTATTTAGGGTATGGCTACCTGGTTTGTATTGTATTGTTTGATCCCCTTTTGAATTGTACCTGGGTCAGGCCTAATACCCCAGCCTCTGTATCTCTTTATTTTTATTTATTATATTTTTGTTTTTTGCCTAAAAAAAAAAAAAATCCTATTTCTAGTATCTGGTTCTCACTTTTCATACAAACATTGTACACTATGGATGCAAAAATGTTTAATGGTACTTGGTTTTCATACCTACACTGCACGGACTATAATCCTCTCATGCTACATTTTTTTTTGGAGTAAATAATGTGTAAGATCTATTTTTTTTTCTTTTCAAGAAGGTAAGATCTAGATTCTTAATAGTATATAAAAGGAAAGAATTTTTAGAATTTTTAAAAAATAGAGAAAAGTTAGTTAAAAGTTGAGATTAAGGGAGAAAAATCGAAGGAGAGAGTAGATTAAAATGAAATGATGTTTGAACCTCATACATTCCACTTCTCCACAATTTAATTGTGTGAGTTCTAACCATTAGGCTATTTGACAAAAAAAATAAATGGTTTTCATTATTTTTCATCCCACTTCAATTTTTTCTTCCAGAAATCCAAACACTAAAATGTGGCTATATACCATTCTGAGAAAGTCTAAGTTGGTCACAAACACAAATAAAAGTAACTTAGACACATACACATGGATAAGAAAAATTTAATGATAAAAATAAAAAAATGATATGACTGATTTATTTTTCTTTTAATTATCTCTATCTATATATGTGTGCCTAAATATTTTTGATTTGAGGTTGTAACTAGATAAGAATTGTTCTACTACTCTATTCCATTTCATTATATGATATTCAATCATCGAAATAAAAACCTTAATTTTTATAAGGGGAGATTTCCAATCAGCACGACGTGTTGGGTAATGTGTATGTATGTGTAATCTATCTTTGGGGGTACCTATGTAGATCTCATGTGTACACATATTCAATCGAACACCTCAATGTTTTACTAAATGAATCGGACTATTAATTCTATATCATTTATCAACTCGAAGTATGGGTTTAGCTTATTGATACCTTTTAAAAAACACAAATACGTTTTTTATCTTCATATTATCTTTTCAAGTTGTTTCCATTGGAGAAAATCTATTGCCATAGCTTATGAAGTTAAACCTCCCCATTGAAAGTTAGTGATTTTATAAACATTAAAAATATATTTAACTCATTAATCAAATGACAATTTATTACTCTTGTGTTTTGTGTGTTGCGGTGCTATACATGTCTGTTTCTTTATTGCACCTTCTCAATTATTATCACGTTCCAAATAAGCTGATTGCGATTTATCGACACCGACAAATTTGTCCTAACGAATTTAACTCAGCTTCGTATCTTCATGTCAGTTCTATCTTGAGTGGTTAGAATCATTTAAAATACACAGTAAATATTTACAATTATTTTAGTAAACATGAAAGTTAACAAAAGATTTTATTACTCAACCAACCATTTTTACATGGAAAAAATTATAAACCCTGTCAACTCTTGCACAATTGCAAACCTTGAATTCGTAACTTTGAATCAATCGTTATTAATTGTTTCATTTTCCATTTTAAACTCAACTTATTCAAATTTACGAATAATTCGGGTTAGTCCAAGGAAATCGCTCTTCTCCCTTTTGTTTTAGTTCATTCACATGCCTACATGAGTTAACTCACGTTAAAAAATGTCTAACATAAGTTAAATTATGTTGGAAAAGTCGAACATGAGTTAATTCATGTTCGGCATAATTAAAAAAATGAGCAATTTTGAAAGGGAGAACAACAAATTTCTTAATCCAATGAATATCAAATAAACCAAAAGATTGATTGTTTTAAAGGCCCATAACAAATAAAATACGGCCCTTTAAAATATGAAAATTGCTCATTTTACATCAAATTTTGCTCCCAAACACCTCAAAAATACTAAAATACCTTCAACGACAGTTAACTATTGTTTTTCTCAAACAGAAGTTATAATTGTCCATCGATAGATGAACTAACATCAATTAACTGCTGCTGAGTTCTTGTTTTATACCCTATCAACTCCAATTACATTCAAAACACAAAAAAAAAACTCTAAACTCTCTCTAAACAACAAACATCCAATCTTTTCAAATTCAAATCACCCAATACTCTAAATTGGTAATAGTTTTTTGTTTAGGGATTATGTAAAAAAAAAAAATTTGGTAGTAAATGATTAAAATTTTGCATGTTTGTATTATGAATATTTTCTAGACTAGGTTTAAGTTGAATATGGTAGTTTAAAACTTGAAATAACCCAACGAATCAAGAATTCATATTTTGCACTTCAAGTGTTTGATGAAATGTTTGAATGAGTTTTCATTTCTATTGTGTAACAAATGACATGTCAAGTAAATGGAAAGAGGTTAGTTTGTGCCTTGGAGAAGTGTGGGAGATGTTTTTGCTATCATGGTGCAAATCAGAATGCAACACCAGTTAACTGCCGTTGAAAGCAAGCGACTTTTGACTGTCGTTAAGGGTATTTTGATATTTTTGGGGTATTTTATGTTTGGTTTGGTGGTGCACGCACTCCTTATTAGGCCTTAGGAAGCTAGGAGAAGAAGATAGTGCAATCAACTACGTTAAAAAACCATAAGCTGAAAATTTATTCTAATTAAGAGACAATAAAAAAAAAAGTAGATACCTATTCTATTGAGAGTTTATTTCCTGTTTAAAAGGACAACAATGAGTAGTATGAGCACTAGTTCATAAGTCATAACTTCACCTGAAAAGTTAGATGCGGCTACTAATTAAAGTGGTAGCTGAACTAGTAACTACTAAATTTATGGCATTTGTCAAAAATCACAAGTTTTATTTCTATATAATATGCATAATGCATGTGATCATTGTCTCATATTCTCAAAGCATATCTTATCTACCAATTTGATTTCTTTCTAGCTTATTGAATCATGGCTGTAGCTCTTCGTGGAAAGCTAGAGGTAGACATTGAACTCAAGTCTAATGCAGACAAGTACTGGCAAACCATAAGGGATTCTACAACTATTTTCCCTAAGGCCTTCCCACATGATTACAAAAGCATTGAGGTCCTTGAGGGTGATGGTAAAGCTCCTGGCTCTATCCGCCACTTCACTTATGCTGAAGGTAAAATTTAGGCACTTTTTTCTTTGGTAGAATGAAGGGCAGTTTGGGTATAAATTAAAGTTTCATTTATTTTATGCTTTGTTTTTTACCCTTATATCGAAAGCACATCCATGATACTCACTTTGTACATTGATATTCTAAAGTAACAATGAATTTGAAACATAGAAAAAATGTTAAATCGATGATTAAAATGAGACATAGGGAGTATGAAGTATTTTTGTTTAACTAGTTTAAGCCAATTTTATATTACCTATGTCTAAAAATTTGAACAATGCTATAACCTCCTATTTTGACTTAAGGGAATGAGCAATATTGTGCATTTATTGAGGGAGAGGTAGAGACACTAGGTCATACTACATTAACAGTTAAATTTAAACTTTATCTCACTAGATTAGAAAGCTAGACAGCAAGGGATTGAAAATCTTGGTACATTTTTATATATTCTTCTCTGATTTGGTGGCCTATGTTGTAGGATCACTACTGGCGAAGTCGTCGACGGAGAAGATTGATGCTGCTGATGATGAAAAGAAGACAGCAACCTATTGTATAATTGAAGGGGATCTTCTCCAATACTACAAATCATTCAAGGGACATCTTGCTGTAACACCAGTTGGAGAAGGATGTGAGATGAAATGGTGTGCTGAGTATATTAAAGTTAGTAATGATATTCCTGATCCAACTATTGTCAAAGATTTTGCAGTCAAAAATTTCATTGAGGTGGATGACTATATTCAATCACTTGCATAGAGGATTAATATGCATTTGATGAGTTGAAGGACAAGCTAGTATTTGAATAAATGTTAATGTGGTTGAATAATGGAACCGTTTCCTATTTAATGTGATCTATGTAGTAATGAGCTTGTCCTTTGTTATTGTTGGCTTAATGAATTATTGTACTATGTTCTTTTTAATGAGAATGGAAATTATGTTATCATCATTTCTTTTTCTATTTTTGCATACATATTCATACCGAGTAATAATCACAAAGAACATTAATGTGTATCCAAAACATTGCTTTACAGTTTAGGCACAGATTTTTAAGTTAACTACCTAAATCATGTGAGCTATCAAATCTGTTTTGGATCCTGTAAAGTCTTTAAAGAATCATTGAATTGGACACAGTGTCAAAATTTAATGACTCTGCAGCAGCTGCATTATGTTGTTAGTTAAACAATTACTATTTGTCAGAACTCAAGAGTGTCACACATGCATATTGTATGTGTTGAAATGGATCAAAATAAGGCTGCTAAATATTTGATCCGTTTTAAAATAAATGTCTACTTAAAAAAGAAATTGTTTCGAAATGAATGTCATGTTCACTTTTCAATATAAATTTTACAATTATGCTCTCCCATAATGTTGTGTATACTCTTTCCAAAGTAATATATTATACTTTTATGGAAAAACACCAATAGGGGTAGTTTAGTAAAATAGTTATGTCTTTTGCAACTCTTTTACATTTCTTAATATGTATGCAAAAAGCTTAAACAAGACTCATTTTGAAACTGAGGGAGTATATTTTTTTTATTGGATTAGTCAAGTGTATAAAAGAATGTTTTAAAAATCAGTTCGATTTAGCTGGTTTAACCATCAGAACCAGGAACTTACTAGTTCATTGGTTGATTTGATTTTGGTTACATTCCAGTTTGGTTGAACCGATTTTTTATTTATTAAATTTTGTTACTTTTTAATTATTTATTTATTATCTGGTTCAACCACGATTGAACCATGATCCGGAGGTCTTGCCAAATATAGATCTCCAGTCTGATTTGTTAAAAACTCGCGTCTGAAGAGTAACTGTTGCTAGTTTTAGTTTGTTAGTGATTACTTGTGTTTGTTAGCTAGTTATTGTTGACCAGGCAAATTTTGTTAGAACGCCAACTGACCATTACTTGTATAATTGAACAAACTTCTTCTCCAAGTTTCTCTCAAAGTCTCTTAGTAGAACCCCCATGACCATTACATGGTATCATCACTCCGGTTGTGATCTTGTGTTTGATCCTGAAGGGATTTTCATTTTGGTATGCTTCCTCACTTAATCATGATATTCCTGTAATTGCTGCTCCAGTTGATCATTCACAGAATCCCTTATACATTCATACCAGAGAAAAGCCAACAAATCCCTTGGTAAATCCACCGGTCAATGGAAAAACTATATCGCTTAGTCATGATCGATGAAGCATGTTGTTATCATGAAGCACAAGTATTTCACTTTCTTGATGGAAGCTCTCATGATAGCTTCAACCCTACGTCCCTATCAATGAGGGTAGGGAGCGTTGCAATTATTGAAGCATAAGACAAAGACATTGGAAGCTGATTTGTTACTTGTAACACAAGAAATCACAGCTTAAGCTAGTTTTTAGTTAGCAAAACAGTTGTAACTAACTTTCTAATTACTAGGAAAGTTATTATGCTACAGTGAGAAGTAGACAATAGCTTATCATAATCACTCATTGTATGCTATATATACTTGTAAACAACTTATAGTACAATCAATCAGAAAAATATGATTCAACTTCAACTATTTTCGTGCATTTTCTCTTGTTTTCTATCAACTTTTGATTCTCTCAACAGCAACCCAGAATTCGGTTACGCCTTCGATTTCCCAAACTATTGTGCACATTTTTATCTCGCCCAACATGCAAGTGTCTCTGATTTTCAATCCGAATTGTTGATAAGTGTGTTAGTGATTTGTTTCACTAATATTTTTATAAGTCAATTCCAAATTTTACATATCATGCTCCTAGTGCTTTTGAAGATATGCGCAATTCTCATAAATTTCATGAAGAAGAGTATATGTTTCTTACTTTATAGGTTTGAACCCGATGGTGAGATCTCAATATGACAGTTTATGTGTTTTTCTATTTATTAATTGACGTGACAATGCAAAGTTAATTGTACACTTATAATGTTTACCAGTCAAATTTTAAAGTAAAAGCATAAGATTATGTAATCTCATTTCACCTTTAGCTTTGTTGATGCATAGTTTATCCCAAGAAAGCCACCTTATGCCACAAACATGCCACTATTAATACCCCATAAGAAAAGATTTCCTTATGTTGGGTGCAATTCATATTTATTTAAATCGTGTGTATTTTAGATACGTGTAGTATAAATTAGTAATAGTGATGAATTTTATTTGTGTTAATCATTTAAATTATACTTATAATATGCAAAGTCTGAAAATGATCCTGTAAATACAAGCAGGTTCTAATCCTGTAATTTGATGTTCTTCTTATTTTTAACTTTTTATTCTTTTTACGTAGACATAAAGTCTAGAAAAATTATCTAAACGTTGAACTTTTTCTTGATTTTTTCATACATGTTTGTTACTTTAAAATATAACTTTCCACTTGAATTAGAATTTTCGGACGAATTGATTGTGAATTTTTAAAACGCTAAAAAAACAAAACAACAAAAGTCTCAAATATAGAAATCGATTTTTGACTTGATTTTTTGCAGTCACGTCTATAATTTTCAATGGTATCATTATCATCAAAATATTTTTCAATTATTATTTTTTCATGAAGCAGAGTTGAGTTACTGCTATACAAAATTCATGAACATAACTGAAATATTTCCTATTTAAAGTTATGTATGTAGTAATAATATATGGTTCGATAATAAATATATTGTTACAATGGAACCATTTAATGTGATGTATGTAGTAATGAGCTTGTCCTTTGTTGTTGGCTTAATGAATTATTGTACCATGTCTATTTTAATTGTTCTGATATAAAGGTCTGTTTGGTTCGGGGATTTTTTAACCGAGGGGAGGGAGTATTTTAAACTTTGTGTTTCGTTCAATTTTCTAAAGGAGAAGGAAAGGGATGGGAGTAAAATCTTTCACAAAGTCATTCGATAGCTTCAACCCTACCTATTATGAGGCTTGGGAAAGTTGCAATAGCCTCGTGCATGCAAATTAAAAATCTTGAATTCGGAAAGGCTTTTGATTGCTTAATTAGAGTATTGTGCACATTAATCTATCTTCAAAGGCTTGAAATACCTTACGAGTAGTTTGGATGAGGTAATTGAATTTTTTTAAAGAATTTAAAATTCTAGGCAATTCAAATGATTCAATTAAATTGCCTTCATTTCTAAATAGTTTTGTGAATGCATGGATCTTGGGAAAGTTGCAATAGCCTCACGAATGCATGGATCTTGAATCGGCATTGTAGAGTATTGTTCACATTGATCTATCTTCAAAGGCAATGAATTTTAACACATAAAGGAACATTTCTCTCGCACCAATTGTGTTTGTGTCTTGCGTCGTCGGTGTCAATTGTTCAACTTTCGCCAAAATGATAAGTTTGTCAAGAGTACTTCACTAATATCAATGCAACTTGGGAATAATTGGAAATGTATAGGTCAGTTCCAGATTGTACACATCTTTCCTGTGCTTGTGAAGTGATGGAAAATTCTTGAAAATTTCATGAAGATTACGTGCTCCGCACCTTGAGAATATATAGAATGATGATTACTCAAAGGTGAGATCTCAAAATTTATTAATGGAGCATTTCCTTGACCTAAATCGCATTTTCTCATTAGTTGTGCAAAGTGAAAGCAACATTGGCTTAGATGCTTCCGAAGCATTGCTTGATTCAGTTAACAATGTAGGTTATTGCAAGATTTCAGTAGGATAAGATAGAGGTAGGAGTGGCTACCATATCAAGATTTGCACATTATGGGGAAAAGATGTGCATACTATGGAATGTATAATACCCCACAAGAAATAATTTCTTTATGTTGGATGCAATTCAAATGATGTTCCTTAAATCATGTGTATTTTATATACGTTTAGTATAAATTAGTACTACTCATATATATTTTAGTTAATAGGAAGAAATGTAATTAAAAGTATGGGTTAGAAAGTTTGTTATTAAGTTGTAACAAAAAAAAAAAGTTTTATTAACATTATACTTTGTTTTGTAACAATGGAACAACATTGGACTGTGTCTCCAAGTTTTCAATCCCTTTCTCAATTTTTTCTTCTGAAGCTTTGCCCCATTGCACGGCATAAAACCCTACCACGATTATAACCGCACCAATCAAACTGCAAAAGTCATTTTTGAAATTTATTCTCGATGTTATGCAAAACAAAATCTCATTATAAACTATGTTACTTAAAATGATTCACTAGTTTTGTATATGTACCTTCCAAGATAAAAGTCATCTCCTAGAAAAATTGAGCCCAAGAAAACAGTGAAGATGATTCCGATCGGCTTAAACATAGCACAAAATAGCGGACCAGCTCTTTGCACGCACCATGTTTGTAGGAGGTATCGAATCCCTATTGCAGCTATTGCCTGTAAACAACGATAAGAGGTGTTGGATAGTTCATCTGATTTAAGCAAATGATAAAAAATGTAAGATTCAAAACCGAATGAAGAAATTTTTTTTTTTTAATTAATCTAACAACTAACTATAACATTTAATATTAAAAAATAGTACGTGGACGAGAGCAACTAATTTTTTTAGCAGCTAATTAAGCCTTGTCATGCGTGACACAAAAGTAAACAACTACTTCATTTCACAAAAGTAAACAACCACAAGAGCAATTAATTTCATGACGTCTTTGTTTTAGAGAAATGATATTTATATAATTGTGATACTTTTTGCGACAACTTTCTCTATAATATACTTATGTTTTTACTTTCTTTCTCTAATATTTTGGTTTCTGTGTTCACACATACTCTTATTTGTAAATTTATGATTATCTCAAAATTTACCACACAAATAATTGTTCAAATAATACATCTCTTTGTTTTACTGCTAAATGTAAACTTAAAAATGTGGTCCTGAATGTTTTATTTTATTTTGTGGTCCTGAATGTTGTATGTGTTTATAACTAATGGACAAATGGTGACACTTCATAAATCTTTATTTTTTGTGGCACGATAAGAGGGAATACCACAAGTTGAATGATTTTTATTCTCCCCTTGACAGAGATACTCACGAGTTCTTGAAAGGTATGTCTTAATATTTTGATGAATTCATGACTTATATCTTAAATTTTCATTCTTAATATCAAATTCCTCTCATAATCAATTTTTTATTTTATTTTAGAAATATCCCGACCCCTCTCTACAAGTATATATCATAACCTCTCTACAAATCCTCTAAATATACCACAAAAAGATAAAGCCTAGTTTTGAGTGTCTGAATTCGAACTTTGACTCTGCATATATTATATAAGGGAAATGCTTAATCTCCCGACCTTTATTTTCACGATAAATTCACTGGTATTTCACTCACTAATTTTTCCTAATTTATAGCACCACCTTCTTCCTTATTTTGTGGCCAGGCACAATTGTGATTGGTTAACTGCTATCCTTGATGGGATCGGGACAATTTCTCTCTAGATAAACTGCAGTGCTCATTATACAATGTCTCTAACAATTGACCAAAATTCGATACTATTTAAAACCATCCCAATAGTGTACCAAAAAAACTCATCTCATTTAATTTCATGTTTATAGACAATAATAAATGAATAATTACCTGGTATAAAATGACAATCAACCCCATATCAAACTTTAGCTCCCATGCACTTTGATCTCTAACCACAATTAAGGCATATACTCCCGTTTGAATTGTGATAAAAAAGACTTGGAAGAAGACTATGACTATTACAGCAGGGTAATTTTTTGTTACTGAAACCTAAAACATGTAGCGGGAAAACCAAAAATTAATTTACCTTACAGTAAAAAACATTTATGGATCTTAGAAAAAGGTCCAAAGATTAACCCTATCATAAGGTTGTACTTTTGAACACTTATTTCAAGGACAATTATAGAGGTCGAAATGTTTTTATTTTTTATTTTTGAGAGGTGGTAAATGAAACATGTAAAATGTTAAAAAAGTGTAGGACATAATGAACCGTACCTGATATATGTACCACATTGAAGAAAGTAAAGAATCTCCAGCACATAACACCCCTCCCAGAATCCAATTCAAATTTGGTGAAAATTGAAGTGTATTGTAAGAATTTGATGAATGTATGTTGAAGATTGGTGGACCCTTGTAAAATATGACAACAAATGCTCCAGCCATTGATACTATAGTTCCTATTGCTTTGGCTTGGCTGCTAGAGTGTGTCCAATATATTCTTTCAATCCTAATTAAACCATTAAATTGAGATCTTGAGACCATTGCATCACATAGAATCAAGGGCTTCCTTGATGTTTTGCCTCCATTTAAAAGTTTTATAAGCTTTATTAAGAATAATTAATTATATTTGTGCAATTATTTTGCGAATGTTTTTGAGATAACCTTCTTCTTTTCTTTCTTTTTGAGATAACCTTGTTTTTGAAAATTTATTTTTAATAATGATGTTTTGTGGTGCCAAAAACAAAATCTAAGGTGCCAAATTTAATAATGATTTCTCTTCAATCATGATTGTACCCATCTCTATCATAATTAATCAAAATTGACCGCCAATATTCCTCTAATTACTGTGCAACCGCAAATTGTAAGCTAGAGTATAACCTTTTAAATAAAGTATCAAAGTATCAATAAAGTAAACAATTTGAATAGTTATATACGTAGATTAAACCAATTCATTCCTCTCGTGATATAGGAAATTGGATTCAATTATATCACCACTCCAATGATTGGAAGATTCAGAAAAACAAATTTTATTTTGGTATTTTAAAAATTCTAAATTTAAATCTAAATCCACGTTTATAAAACCACACAAAAAAGAGATGTTAATCCGGTTAAAAAAGAGAGAAAAAATTATTTTCAAAATCATAGGAATATTTTTTTGGGTGATTTTATATATTGTCCCCAAAAATCATTGAAAAATCAACTCATAAAGTTGAAAATATTAGGTAACATGTCACCTCATATAGTACTACTACTTAGACCAACATTTAGTTAACTTCAAAGCTCAATTATTTTAGTTGAATGTACAAGTATCGTGATAATATATTTTTTAAATGTCACTCCAAATTCTTCATTTCACAAACAACCACAAAATCCGATTCTTTTCATGTAACATTCTTTTTCTTAAGCTCTTTTTAATTTTAATTTTTTTATTGATTAAAATTCATGTAGATCTCATCGTTTTATGTAAAATCTATTTTTAAAATGTGGGATCCATGAGTTTTATCTAATAAAAAAATAACTGATAAAAAAAGTGTTGGAAAGATATTATCCATAAAATTCACCTTCCAATAAAGTTTAAAAATCATACGAGGAACCTGAAAATCAGTGCAAGTACAAAGGTGAAAGCTGGAATGAGGTTAAGCATTGCAGATGCAAGAGTAGGTGAACTCAGTTCTATGCCACCATAAGTCATTATCTGTGCTGAAGATCTGCAAGGTAAAATAATAGAAGAAAATTATATTATATTATTATACACAATTATCAATTTTTGAGTTTTCTAATTATATTAAATTTTTTGTCATTTCGTAAAAGGAATAAAGAACTTTAACTTAGTGAAAAGTCGATTAAGGCAACTTTAATGAAATAAATATGATATCTTTTGAGTGGTAGGAAGTACTGGTACTACTTCACAAGCAATATTGATTCCAATTTATAGTTAGAAACAAATTAACGTAGAAATACTAACCCTATGAGAGCAAGCAAAAAGAAGCTCCAAAGTGCAGAGAAAGTTAAGGGAGGACGTTGTGACCTGCCAGTAAAAGAAGGGAAAAGGTAGAGGAAAATTAAACCAAAAAATTAAACTTTTAAACTATATTCTTTGAAACAAATCAATTATATTATTATTATGATCATATGACAAGAGAATTAATAAAATAAAAAAGGGGAACCTGTTGATAAAAAAAGCTAAGGGAAGAAGCAAGATGCTGGAAAGTCCCATGGAATAAACAACCATTACATATTTATTCATTCCATCTTTCATGGCAACTTTAATTACCACCATGCTTCCACTTTGAGCTAAAACAGATGTAATCATTCCCACAAAAGGTAGTAATTTGCTTGTACCATTCAAGTTCAGCCATCCCACCATGTCTCTCTCTCTCTCTCTCTCTATGTTTTTCTTTTTCTCTCACATAACATATGTACAAAGTTGTGGTTATGATATTCTCTATATGTACAAAGTCAATGCTGATACGTACAAATCAAGCGTTATTCATTTTTTGTTGTAGAAAATAAGGAAGACTAATTCGATGTTTAATTAGTTTGCCACTTAAGGTAATTAATTATTGATAATCATTATTTTTCCAAGCAGTTTAGTGGCTAAATATTTATTATTAAGATAAACAAGTGGGGTATATGAGCTTCAAATCTCCAACTATGTTATATATTGTCTCTATCAATTTAGTTAATCTTAAAAGAATTATTGATAGTCATTTTTCATGTTAGTTTAGAAATTAATCATCTCATTCGTATTAATTAAATTTAATTTTGATACATTATCAATATAAAAAAGCAACCACCATTTCAAAAAGAAAAGCAGTCCCAACCGATTGCATATGTTTTTTTAAGAAGTCAAAATGAATATATTACTAGGAAAAAAAAAATCATGTCTCGCATAAAGAGTGCTAAAATAGAACACAAGGAGATTAACAAATGGTTGCAGTGCCGAATCAAATAATGCAAACCAAAAATTTCATTTCAAAACCCAATCACATTAGATGATTAAAACATCAATTGCAATACTCAAAAGAAAAAGTAGCGATTTTCTATTTCACACCAAAAAGAATATAAATATCCAATTAGTGATAACAATATTAGGCCTTATCACAACCTGAGTACCTAATCTAGGGTTGCATCTATCACAGAAAAAAACTATTTTCTAATAAAACTTAATAGCAAACAAAAAATAAATAAAATATAAACGATATTTTTTTTAGTCAAAAGAAAAATTAAAATAAATAAAAAGAAAGAGATACAAAGATTATGTGACATTAAACCTGACTCAGGTACAACCCAAACGGGGATACATCAATATAATTAGACCTAATGATCAACCCTAATCTATCCTTACAATAATTCATTAATCACGGTCGCATCCAAACGAACTTGCTACGCGAAACCAGGTTACAAATAATGTGAGAAGTGAACATCCGTGAAGAACAATTAGGGTTTAATTTCGGAGAATGGATCGACCACCAACAAGGTTTCAAAATCTAAAAGCCAACAACTCCATGAACAAAGCCAGCAAGCAAATATCTCTTTCGAGCACAAAGTACCAGTTTGCAGGTAGACAAGACGACCTGAAACCTGCAGACCTCAACAGGTTTGAAAACATCAAAGAGTCGAAGAAGTCGAGCCACCAAACACAACAAGTTTCAAACAGACGCATAAGAACTCAGATCGAGGGATGAGTTCAATACGTTAAAAACCAGACCATTTCGGGTTAATAGAATTAGACCTTTCGAGTTTTTGAGACAACCACTGCAAAATGAGTACAAGTATAAATCACCCAATCTCGTATCAAACAACAAAACAACCTTCATAGATCCACAATACAAACACAAGGAGGTTCATCTTAGAACTCTTACCTAAAAGGATATAAAAGCATGAAAAGACGCTTGTGCCCCGCATTTTCAGATGCATGGGCCACATTGCTAGTGTGCCTAGCGCATGGGTGTATGGAAAAAGCCATGCCCTAGGCGCATGGATGACACTCCCATGTGCTAGGCGCATGAAGTCTTTCCCAATAAATATTCAACAAAAATAAACTGAGTTTCATCTTAGAACTCTAACCTAAAAAGATTTAGGTACATATGGTAACTAAAAACAAATTACTAAAGATAAAAATATACCCTAGAAAATCAAGGAGAAGATAGAAACTCTACCGAAGCTCCAAAGTAGCCTTCCTCTTGAACTGCCACAGTTCTGAACGAGAATTTCTGAATGAGGAAGGCTGGTATTTATAGTGAGAGTTTCTACCTAGGTTTGGGCTAAAAGTGCGGGCTTTACCCAATATAAAAGTAGGAATAGACGCTTGTGCCCCACATTTTCTGATGCACGGGGCACATGGAATCTTCTGAGGCCCCTTGAATCTTCATTCTTCGTTTCCTTGAATCTTCACAATTCTTCAGATGTTCTTGATTTGCCGATGTGCATGATTTCTTCGTGAATCACTTCAAAAAACCCCCTAAAATTGTTATGTTTCGGGAAAACTAGAATTACAGACTCAAATATAGAATACATTACAAAAGTCCCAAAATCATAAGAAATCGTTCTAATACTCCTTTTTGCCGCTAAAACCTACTGAAAATAACTGAAAATAGGGATCAAATTCAAAATCAAACTGATTAACACCACTCTTCCACCCAAACTCACAAACCTATTACGCCACAACCCAAGCCAGTTAGAAATTTGTTGAATAATAGGCTCCAAAGTGATGTCTCTTCTTAGATTGACCCCTACACGAAGACTCAAATAAATGAACGGAATGGAACTAATCATGCAACGAAGAAAACCCTCAGCCAAAATCAAAAAGTCAAATTCAACATTCACCCTTATTATACTGCTCTTAGAAAAAAAATTAACCCTAAGACCGAGACCAAATTAACACATGATAGTTTTGGAGCCCACATATTAGCCATAAAAGTTTCCCCAATGAAAAGGACATTGGAGATCAGACAGGTTTTCATAAACATCATAGCCAAATCTATAATCTCGTTCACAACAACCATTCCATCCACCAGATGCCTCCATTTGATAAAAACATATTGATTAGGCGAAACTATTTTTATCCATAACCCTTGCTAATCGATCTACCGACATCTTAGCCAGTAGCTTATAAAGCGACCAATCAATCAGATAAGATGGAAATCACCCAATTAAAGAGGTAAGCCCACACCATAGAAATAAGGCTAACAAAATAGGATGTGAAACTCCGCGGGAAGCTGTCATTGGCAATGAACTGATCAAAATAGGACGATAATATTGTTAGGGCAACTTCAAAGCTTATTTCTCAAGCTTAGGTTTTTCTAAGGTTTTGATTTTGTTGAATTTGAGAGAAATAGAAGAATGAGGAAATTGAATTATGAAAAGTTATTTCATTGATTAGTGAAATACACAATACAAGTGCTTATATACAAGGTGTTGTTGAGTTGCTTGAAAGACAAGTATTCTATCAAACCCTAACAACCTTATGCTTGAATCTAGGAAATTTGTAACGAACTATTTAACAAACTAAACTAACTGGATTACTAATGTGATTAACCAAACAAACTTGATTAAATCACTGACTAACTTGAATGATCAACTAACATCCTCCCTTAATTCAAGTTTCAATTTTCATCATGCCAATCAAGCTTTTTAACTTGATGAACTTGTCAATCTTCATAGGCTCAGTGAGCAAATCAGCAAGCTATAACTCAAGAGAACAATGAACAACCTTTAAAGCTTCCTTGTTTACTTGTTCTCTAAGAAAGTGGAACTTAACTTCAATATGCTTGCTCCTACCATACAAGACTGGATTTTTGGCTAAATTTATAGCTGATTTGTTGTCTATAAACAAAGTTATGGGTTTGTTCACATTTATCTCCATCTCCTTAAGTAATGACTCAAGCCATGTTGCATAACATGCTTATAGACATCCTGCTATGTACTCAGATTCACATGTAGACAATGCTACACCTGGTTGCTTCTTAGCACACCAAGAGATTAAAGCCTCTAGAAACTTGAATAAGTAGCCTGAGGTGATCTTTCTATCTTGCTTATCTTCACACCAATCAGCATCAGAAATGCTATCAATTCCATAGAATCTTCAGTCAAACACTTAAGAAATAGAATCCCATACTCCAGTGTTCCCTTGATTTATCTCATCACCCTTTTAGGTGCTATCAAGTGGGATGCTCTTGGTTCACTCAAGAATCTACTAATTATACCAATTGCATATGCAATATCAGGTTTGCTATTGTATAAATACCTCAGTGATCCAACAATTTGCTTAACCAATGTAGGATTAAATAGTTCATTATCCTCATTGATCAACAGTTTCACATTTACTTCAGCAAGTGATAATGCATGATTGCACTTTATCATGATGAACCTATTAAGTATATCAGATGCATAGCTAAGCCTTTAGGAACTTCAGTGAATTCCATGCCCAGAAAGTTGGTAAGTATACCTAAATCAATCATTTCAAACTCTTTCATCATTTGAGCTTTGAATGCTTCTAACTCAGTCAAGTTGCTACCAGTTACAATTAGGTCATCAACATATATACATATGAGTATCTGATTGTCACCTTTTCCTTTCTTTACATACATACCATACTTAGACTTTTACAAATTCCTGCTGCAAAAGAAAATTGTCAATCTTTTTATTCCATGTTCTTGGTGCTTGCTTCAAGCCATAAAGAGCTTTGTGTAACTTCAATTTTGAATCATGGAGGTTGTGTGACAGACACTACCTTATCTAATGGACCATTTAGAAATGTAGACTTCACATTTAGATGGAATAAAGGCCAGTTTCTACCACATGTCATATCAACTTTCAATCTTACAGTTTCTAGTCTAGCTACATGTGCATATACCTTAAAATAGTCATGACTTGCTTTCTGCGTGAATCCCCTAACTACCAATATTGCTTTGTGCTTAACTATTTCTCCATTAGGCTTTACTTTCAACTTGAAGATCAATTTCACATCAATGGCCTTCCTGTTGATTGGTAACTTGGCGAGTCCCCGAGTATTGTTCCTGTCAATTGCATTGAGTTCTTTAATCACTGCCTCTTTCCAAACCTTATCAGTCATTTCTTTTTCATAGTTGATAGGTTCTGAGTGAGCTAATAATGCAAAGCGAACAAACTCTCATTCTTCATTAACTTCATTGTCAGGAGTAATTTCATATCCAACTAATCTTATGGAGACAAACCTTTGTCTTCTTGAAATTCTAGTAGCTTGATTGTCCCCAACTGGAATCTCATCTTGAACTTCAACATCTTGTTGAACTTGTTCTTCATCAAACAATGCATGTATGATTATATTGGAACTATTCTCTTTCTTGTTCCAATCCCAAGCTTCAAATTCAGAGATTTTTACATCTCTACTTATCACAATTGAATGATTCATAAGATGATAGAGTCTATAGGTACTTGTTTCATGATATCCAGCCAATATCATAGGTCCACTCTTGTCCCCCCAACTTTCTTCTCTTTGCATTATGGATATGCTTATAGCATAAGGAACCAAAAACTCTTAGATGCTTTGCTGACTGCATGCTTCCTAGCCAAATCTCTTAAGGAATTCTTAGTTGGACATCTGTTTAAAATGTTTGTTGCAGTTCTTACTATTTCCCCCCATAAAGTATTAGACATCTTCTTCAACTTTAACATACTTCTGGTCATATCAAGCAAGCTTCTACTTTTTCTTTCAGCTAAAGCATTATGTTGTGGAGTATATGGAGCAGTTACTTCATGTATAATGCCCTTATCTTCACATTACTCCTCAAAAATCTTTGAAATATACTCACCACCTCCATCAGTTCTTAAAATCTTAATAGATTTTCCATTTGCTTTTCTACTAAGACTTTAAATTTCTGAAATATGTCAAAGGCTTCATTCTTTGCTTTGATCAGATACAACCAGATTTTCCTCCTAAAATCATCAATAAAGCTGATGAAATACTTTTTACCCCATAATGAAGGAATCTCCAAAGGACCACAAACATCTGAATATACTACATTCAATAACTCTTTTGATCTATATGTAGTGCTAGAGTTGAATGCAGTTCTAGGTTGCTTACCAATCAATTTAGGAACTCCTAGAATTATTCCTATATCAACCAATTAATTAAGACTCCTTAAATTGAGATGACAAAATCTATAGTGCCACAACCAACTATCTTATTCTTTTAAAGTTGCAGATAAGCAATTCAATTCTACAGCTTTCATATCAGTTTGAAAGTGGAGTTTTCATCACTAACCTTTGATTCTTATCAAACAGTTTCAGTGCATTGTCTTTCATGGTGACTGAGTAACCTTTCTAAACAAGCTGACCAACACTTAACAAGTTGCGTTGCATACCAGGAACATATAAAACATCTTCAATTATTGCTAATTTTCCATTCCTTCCTTCAATAGTAATCTTCCCCATTCCTTCTGCAACAAGCATTCTTTGATCATCCAATCTCACTTTTGTATTCCTTCCTGGATCAATTTCCCTTAACCAATCCTTATTTCCAGTAATATGGTTAGAACAACCAGTATCTAAGAATCGTCGATAACAATGTGTTAGAATCTGAATCCTTTTGAGCAATCTTAGCCTATTCCTCATCATTCTTTTCTTGCTTTCCTTTACCAGACCATCATTCAAATGCAAAGTGACCAAACTTCTCACATTTAAAGCACTAAATCTTCTTCTTATCAAAGCCTTTCTTCTTGTTCTAATAAGAACTTCCTTCCTTTGAAGATTCACCTTTTTTTGAACCTTTGCTCTTGGCTTTGGACTAGTTTCATCCCTTTCTTGAAGTTCTTTCTATCTGAATCATCTTTCTTCATAGTTTGAACTTGCAAGGCTTGTTGAATTGATCTTTCAATGCTTCTCTCAGAAACCATCAATTCATGAGCTTCCAAAGAACTTTGCAGCTCCTCAATCTTCAAGGTTTTCACATCCTTTTGATTCTTGAATTGCTACCACTATAAAATCAAATCTTGATGATAATGTTCACATGATTTTCTCAATAATTTTTTGATTAGTAATTGCTTCCCCACAAGCCTTCATGTGATTCACAATATTGATAAGTTTGGAGATGTACTCAAATATCTTTTTCTTTTCCTCCATCCGCATCAATTCAAACTTCCTTCTCAAAGACTGAAGCTTAATCAACTTCACCTTATCATCACCTTCATGATACTTTGAAAGAATATCCCATGCTTCATTTGAACTTGTTGATTTTGAGATTCTTTCAAAATTTCCTTCATCAAGACTTTGTTGGATCAAGAACAAAGCCTTGCAATCCTTCTTCTTTAGATCTTTGTGTGTATTCCTCTGAACTTCAGTTGCATTTGCAGCTAGATTAGTGACACCACTCTGCACTATTTCCAACAAATCTTGTGCCCCAAACATGTTCTTCATCCCTGCACTCCATCTTTCCCAGTTTCGTCCTTCAAGAATTGAGAGATGAGTGTTAAAACTACTGCTTCCATTCATGGCTTCTCACAATGTTTCTTTCTTGATACTTGCGTGATTGAAGATTGCTTTCACCCTTAGTACGAAACCAAAGGTTCCTGATGTCAATTTGTTAGCGCAACTTCAAAGCTCGTTTCTCAAGCTTGGGTTTTTCTAATTTTGTTGAATTTGAGAGAAATAGAAGAATGAGGAAATTGAATTATGAAAACTTATTTCATTGATTAGTGAAATACACAATACAAGTGCTTATATACAAGGTGTTGTTGAGTTGCTTGAAAGACAAGTAATCTATCAAACCCTAACAACTTTATGCTAGAATCTAGGAAATTTGTAACGAACTATTTAACAAACTAAACTAACCGGATTACTAATGTGATTAACCAAACAAACTTGATTAAATCACTAACTAACTTGAATTATAAACTAACAGATATTTGTTTCCTTCTAAAAATAGGAAAAGAATTACAATCTTATCCATTAATATACAATTTCTTTTTCCTTTTTGATAAAAAAATATATGCTGCTTCTACTACGTGCATTTATAGTTACGTTCAACAAACATAGATTTTGTCCATGTTTGGTATAACCTACCACCTTAAAAAAGCAGAGTCTTCATCCTCCTATATATCCATGCTTTTGTTTGACAATAGAGGGGCTGAAGAAGATGGCAAAATGTTATTTTCACTTCTTGTGTGTTCCTCTTGATCTTGTGCCCATATCACAGCATAAAATCCAATAGCTATGATAGCTGCTCCAATCATGCTGCACCAATAATTTAAACCATTTTTAATTAAAAAAATTAGTCAATAATCTTGGATTAATCATCATTTAAATTATTTTTCACAAATTTGTTGGCCTTTAGATTTACCTTCCAAGATAAAGATTGTCTCCCAAAAATACTATCCCCATGCCAAGTGCAATGACCACTCTTACAGGTTTGAACATAGATACATATATTGGTCCTTTCTTACGACATGCCCATGTGTTTACAACATTCTTCACTGATTCCACAAAAAATGCCTATAAATGATTCAAGGAAGCCATGATTAAACTCTTCACATATTCTTAAGTTACAATACTTTTCATGTAAAAAAAATTGAAACAAACTTTTTTAATGTTTTAACATTTCTTAATAATTTTTTAAGCATAATAATAATAATAATAAAGCTTAAACTTACCGAGTAACACACAGATAGCAACTCTTTATCAGGTCTGATTCTCCAAGCTTTTGAATTTCCCTCTACAATGAGAGCTACAAAGGTAGATGTGATTACCACAAAACAGCCACAAATGGAATTTATCACTAGCTCTTCTGGATAATCCTTGACAATCCAAGTCTGTATATACATAGATGAAAAAAAATTGAATATATTATATTTCCCTCTAGATGATACAGCGCACGATTGCAGTTCTAAATTACACGTTGTGAACTTGTGATTATGATGTGAACCATTGTGTTGTGCAACATTCAAACAAATGCAACAACTATTATGGCTGTCGTTGCAGAGACATCTAAAACCTTTATATTAGACTGTGAATCAATATTTTTTATGTGTATACGACCATAATTTAATCTGCATCTGCGACATTTACTTGTGGTTCTCTTCACATGACAATCATTACTGTAATTTAAAGTCTTGTATGTGTACATATATTTGTTTACCTGGACAATGAACAAAAGAGAGAGAGAAAAACTACCAAGTACAAGAAGAAAAGCACCAAGTATCCAATCTGATTTCCCTAATAGGTAAACTGCACTTGCTCCCATTTTCATATTTTGAATGGCATCACTAATCAATGGTATCCCTTTATAAAATGTCACAACTAATGCCCCTGCAATAGAGACCACTGTGCCAATAACTTTTGCTTGGCTGCTATGTCGTTTCAAATTTATATTTTCCATCCTGAAAATGGACATCACAGTATTCATGCCAGTTTATTTTTTGTTGCATTTGCCAGGATTAAAGAATAGTAATGAAATTTTAAAAGTGGACATCACCTGTTATACTTTCACCATGCAAAATTCCTATATCTCTATATATATAAGAAAAAAGAGGGTTCTCTGTGACTTTTATTAACCCTTGTTAGAAAACAAGGGTTATTAACATTTTTTTGTTCCTATAATATGAGTTAAATCTAATTTTAGTGCAATATATTGTTTTTAGATTATGTCCTTGCAATTTTTAGTTCAATGCGACAATTATCCATCCAAAAATAATGATGCGGCAAACAAAGTTAACATTTTTGTATCAGCAAAAAAAGTAAAATTAAACATAATGAAGCCCTGGAGTTATATGCACTTATGTGCTGAGTCTGTGATATTTTCACTTCTACACTGCTATGTCCCGCTACTTTTGTTCTGGTACTTCTGTTATTCTGCTACTTCAAGTACTATATTTTCTTCTTACACGAATTGAGTTTTTTGACATTTCTTTTTTGAAAAATACAAAACGATTTTTATTTATTTAAATTGAGAGTACATCAGATACAATAATATGTTCAACATTGTTAAAAATGTAAAAGGGTAAATCTGTGAACAAACTCACAACACTAAGTTAATATCATACAACGACAAAATACCTATAAATAATATAATAAATTCTAAATCATTGATATACCCATGTGTCCAGATCTGCAACGTCGACGTCCAAATCATTGATTAAATATGTAATTGACTTACGTATACAACGAATTTCGGGATAGAAATTGACTGATCTAAGCAAGCTTGCATATTTTCTCAGGATGGAAATTCTCAAAACCTCAAAGGTCCTACTACTCCACTAATCTGAATATGTTACTGAGATATTATAGAAATTTAACATGATGGATTGCAATTGAACTATCAAACCAGCTTAAACATATGTGCGAAATGATGTGATATTAGATGAAGAAAGTGTTATCCAAACACTATTCATGAAACTCATAGGTTCACTGAGATGTCTATGCCAAAGAAAACTACAGATAAGCTACTCAGTTGGTATGGTGAGTAGGTTTATGAGCCATCCATTGAAATCTCTCTTTCTAACTGCAAAACGAATTTCGAGGTAACTAATGTTATACCGCACTATGGTATCCTACTTCTAGGGGTGGGAATAGGCCCGGCCCAACTTAGCCTTTTTAGTAAAACATTTAAGCTTAGGATTTTTTAAAAGTCTATTTACTTAAACAGGTCGGCTTAGGTATAATAATAAGCCTATCAAACCTAACAGACTGGCGCGCGCGCGCGCGCACACACATATATATATATATATATATATATATATATATATATATATATAATTAAAAATTAATATCAATATTATTATTTTCAGTAAAGATGAAAAGTTATGTTGCCATAATAATTCATCAATATTTACCATATTTAAAGAAAATACTTTATATTAGCATTTTTTAATATTACTGAATTTTAGAAGAGAGTTGTATTGTTTAGAAATCCTATATTTAGATTATCTTCTCGATTCCTTTTATCATATCAACTCCTTAAACAATGACCATAATCATTTGTACTATTATTTTCTGTAAAAATTTCATGTCTACAACATTCTTGTCGTTTTTTTTGACGAAGATCATCTATAGAACATAATAAAAATGGCCTATTTAAAAGATTTGAGTTTTGACCTTAATATAAAGTAGGCTTTCAGGCTTGATAGGTCTTTCAAAAGGCTAGAGTCGAGCCTTGAAAATTGGCCTATAACAGGCAAAAGGCCAGACTCGGCCCTACACTTTTTTATAGTAGGCTAGGCTCAAGACTTATAAAGTCTCGCTCGACCTGGCCTATTTCCACCTCTACCTATTTCCAATTGGTAAAGTAGATTAACAACTTAACCTAGTAGGCTAATCATATGTTGATTGGCGTGGAGATAAATTTAATAGGAGAATGACAACTAGTCATGTGTTTAAGCTACATAGAGCTCATATCTCATGGTCATCTAAGAAGCAATCAATATTTGCCTTGTCATGCCATGAAGCAGAATATGTAGAAATATCCTAAGTTGTTTGTCAATCTAACTGGTTGCATAATGTGATGAAAGATTTGATGTAATAATTGAAGCATCCAATCAAGCTAACGATCTGCTATGGCGCTTGCCAAGAATCCAAAGGTCATGGGAAAATCAATCATATTGAGACAATGTTTTACTATCGGAGGAACCAAGTTAACAAGGGGCAAATAACTATTTAGTTAGTTATGTATGCTATGTAATTAACTTTCATGGATTTCAACTTTAGTTTGTTAGAGAAAGTCATTATTTTCCGAGCAATTAACATCATTCTACGTGTGTAAATACATCACCATTGTGAATAATCAATACCAATTCTTATTTCAATATTCATTTTCTTTCGATCAATCTTTTTTTAAGGAACGGCCTTTCAATCAATCTTATTTCATCCCCAACAAAGAGAATGAAAGAGAGGATCATATTATTTTTTTAAGGAATAATATTTGTTCACCCTATTATTTGAAACATACGATCTATTTATTTAATCTAGTCATCCTATCATATCAAATATGATAAAATTCACTAGTTAGAAGTCAACTAACTAAGGTGGGAAAAACATTTCTTGCCGAAATGAAAAAGATATCCACAATCAAGGAAACCAACAAGAAAGTAGTACAAAGTCGCAATACAATTTTAAAAAAAGATGTCCCACAACCAAGAAAATTAAATAGAAAAATATTATACTACAATACAATTCAGTTACAATCGAGAAAAGACAAGATACCTACCGGGAAAGAAAAAAAAAATGAGAGAAACTAATTATAAATATTTATTGTTATTTAATAAATCTGATTAAGTAAAATTGTTTATAAACATGAATAGAAGAGTATATTTTATGTTGCTGACTTTATGAAAGTAATTGCATTCTAATCCAAAAAGGAACAAACCTTTAAATTTCAACAGTAAAATAAAAACATCTAACCTTGAAATTATAGCAAGTATGAAGGTAAAAGCAGGGACAAGATTAACAATAGCTGAAGCCAACGTGGGAGAACCGAATCTAATTCCAGAAGTCATGAACATATGAGTTGCAGTTCTGCACAAGTAGCTCCATATCACTCTATTGTGCCAAATTCAAATCCTTGTAATAATAATAATAATAATAATAATATATATACTATTTTGTTCATACTTGAGGCAACTAAGAAGAAGTAATCTACAGAAAATTGATGTTGAAATTGGAGGAGGAGCTCTTTTTCTATGGTGGAAGAGAGTGGATGGTAGAAGAAAAAATAGAGCCAAAAGATTTGCGTAAACAATGAAAATAAAAACACTCATTCCATCTTTTGTGGCTGCTTTCATTAGAGTGTCATTACCCACTTCAACGAATTGAGCTGCAATCATTGCTGCTGTTACCCTTGCTCCCGCGCTCACCATTTTTTCCTGTCTCTGTCTATTTTTTCCTCCAATTTGCTTGTTCTCACGTCTTACTTTTATTTTATAATAATATATGGCTTTCCTTCTCCTCAACATTAACTTTAGTGTGACTAATAAAAATATTAAAATTGTTAGGTCGGATAATATGATTAGGGTTAATATCCCGACTCATCTACTTATATGTATGTATGAAGTTCAATTGTTATTTATCATTTCATCTATTTAAGATGTGTTTGTTTCAAGTTTACTATATTTATTTTTAAAATGTGAATTTTATTTCAACATATTTAAAAAAAAAATGTTTGATTAACATTATAATATTCTCAAGAATCTTAAAAATAGAGGTTATAATAAATAGTTACAAATGAACTTATTCTTCATGATAACTTTATTCCATTTTTTTTTAGAATTTTTTCTATTTTCAATAACATTTTATACTCGAGAATAAAATTTAATAAAATTATAACAATCATAAACATGTATATTTCTATTATTTTATCTTCAAAAATCTACAAATATAACTAGAAACAACGCAACTTACAAGAATAAAAAAAATATCTTTCTTTCCTCCAATAGTTTGCTTGTCTTTTTTATTTTTTTTTGAGGGAGGGAGGGAAATAGTTTGCTTGTCTTATCAAGTCAAAAATCCCGGCTCATCTAATTAATTAATATTAATTATGATGATAATCAATTACTTTTATAAAATATCAAAAGAAGAATATAAAATATCTTTACTTTAAAATATTCCATGTACAAGGCATCTCAACAAGTGCTCCACAAAAAAAGGATGAGAAAAATATTCTCTAAAAAAAGATTAGAAAAATATATTTTCTGTAACATGATTCTATTTGTAGCAATAAAATCTTCTAATAAAATTGATTATTGATAAAAGGAACATGTCAATGAAATCTAATATTAGGCAGCCATATAGTATAAAATATGATTTGGTTGAAATAATGCTATGGTAAAAAACTAGGACAAATAGTTGGAAAAGCTCGATGAAAGTAGTTGGTGTGTTGAAGATAACAAAATTTAAACTTTGTGACATCTACAATGAAGCCACAAGTTGAGACAACCGTTGTGACTTTAGGGACACCCGTGATCAAACCATTTCCATTGAATTTACCGTAATGATTAATTTTATTTTTTTTAAGAACCGTCATGATTTAATGTTATCACAAATTTTCGTGATTTTTAATTTTATATTGTTTGTCTGTATAATTTTACATAATTTAAAATCTAAAATGTATTTGATTTATGAAAGTTAATCCGTGCACGGCAGTCTCACACTAGTTGTTACACTTGCTCCTTTGCTCACCATGATTTTTTTGTTGTCTCTATCTGATTTTTCTCCAATTTGTTTGTTCTCATTTCTTACTTTAATAATATCGAGTTTTCTGTCCTTGTGAGCTTAAATAGGGACAGTATATATATATATATATATATATGCAAGTTTCGAGGTTTAAATCTTGACCACCACAAAATAAAATAAATACTGGGCTTTCTTTGTGCTCAATTCTAGCCTCATTGATAGAAACGTTAAAATTGATAGATCAATTATAGAATTCCGACCCATCTACTTATATTTGTGAAGAGTTAAAAAATAGTAGATCTTGCCAATGAATATCTTAAAAACACTTTTTAAAAATTTTAAATTAAGAAATTTTTCATTACAAAGTCTAATACTTCATTTTCGATTCATTAAATGTATAAATTTTCATTAAAATTTACTACCTATCTAAAACCTTTAAAGAGTGTCCTTGAAACACTTGTTAATGTTTGTCATTAAAATAATATGGAAAATAGTCTTAGCACTCGTTAGCACTTGTATTTATATCCAATAACATTTTTTTTAAGGAAATATCCGATAACTGTAACTTTTTTTTTATGAAGACTATTTTTTTTCCTTAAAAAAAAAAGAACCAAGACTATTTTTTTATTTTTTTTAGTCCAGAAAATTAAAACTATAAATGGTTTGGTTCAGGAAAATAATCAACCAAATTGACTGTTATTACAATTTGGAAATATTACCCAAACCGTTAATGGTGCGTCCCAAATCAAACCAAATTTGTTCTTACTTTAATAATATTTGGCTTTCCATTTTCACTTCTTACTTTAATAATATGTGGCTTTTCTTGTCCTTAACTCTAACCTGACTAATAGAAATGTTAAAATTGATAGATCCAACAATGCAATCATAGTTAGAATTTCGATTCATCTACTTATATGTGTCAAGTTCAATAATTATTTATCATTTCATCTATTTAAAAGAATAAAAATATATATACTTTTCCTTCGATAGTTTGCTTATTTTCAATCACTAATATAATTCACACCACCAAAAAAATTACTGATATCATTCTTCATTCTTACTTTAAAAGCTTATTAGGTCAAGTTTTCTTTTAGCCCTAATTTAGCAGTAATAAGGTTTTGCTTTTCCCTCCTAAGCTAATAATTGAGGCGTGTTGTGCAAGTTTGGGAATCATCTATCAATGCTTTTCCAAATTCAAGTTCAAAGTCAAATTTCCCACCCATATTTACATGTCCTTTCCTTTCATAACCCTTTGTTTTGTTTGCCAACTACATCAATTAATACCTTTATAATTATGCCCTGAGTACAAGGTTTAAATTTTAAGCTTCTCATGCAATTGTATCTCATGCACAAGTTTCTCACTATATATACAGGCTAAAGCCATGCAGCGTTTTCTGCCTTCCATACACCATCCTTTTATATTAATGTGTCACTGTGATTACGAAACTTTGCTCGCACTGCATTGCTTGAAAGGTTGTAGTCTAATATTGTTGTTCTTACTTATTTTCAATTTCGTCTATGTTAGGTTTATATGAATCATCCCTATAGATACTAACATCTATATTATTTCTTTTAACATTTTTCTCAGCTCCATTGGATCGGAATCCAACAACTGATTTGGACAAGTTTTATAATGAACTAAGGCTTCACTATATGATTGTTTGCTGTGAATTTCATGTCAATAAGGTATTGTTGCATTAGGTTGGATTTTTATGTTTTTTTTTGCTAAGTTATTTCTTTGGTCTAAATGTATGATGCATGGTGCTGTTATGCTGCCGAAAATGTTTGTGAACGACTTTGTGATCATCTTGGTAGTTTTGCGACCTTTGTCGATAGTAACAACAACTAGTTCGAGATTTTGGTGGAGAGGATTAACGGACGTGTGTATCTAACAACCAGGTCTAATGTAATCCGCGATTTTTTCGATATTGGTATGGGTGGGTGGGTGTGTACTTATGGGGTTTACTGGGCTAAGCCAGTTCAGGATAAATGTCATAAATAGGGTTGACATGGTAGTAACCCCCGTACATTCAATCCTCCTATGAGATTTGATATTGAGAAACCTGTTGTTCCAAATTTTGTCAATTAAATGTTCCAATAACAACTGAAATCCTAACCTTTCATCATGATGAGAAGAACTTTCCGATTAATTATGAGAAAAATCTATCCAAGTATGATGTTACATCGGGACTTTTGGTCTAAGTAAGGATGATTGTGGCTATCTCTCAAATTTTGTCTATTGTATGGCTATTTCCCCAAGTAAGGATTATTGTGGTTATGTCTCAAATTTTGTACCGATCTATCATTAATGAATTGAAGTATTTTCCTTTTTCTTTAATCATCTAATTCCAAGAGCAATATTTAAAGAGATACTTATTTGTTTTACGTAAAAACATTTTGGTGCAAAGAAGATGCGTTGTTGAAACGTAATATTACAAGTTGATGAACTCAAGTTTAAGACTACAATTTTAGATGTCCCAAATCAATGGTTCACACTATGATTAATCATCAAAGGTTCTCACGGTTAGGTAGAAATGTAACATCTCATATTTTGATCATGCCTCTTTTTTGTTTTTTGTTTTTTGTTTTTGAAGAGGCAAATAAAGTTAATTTATTCATATAAGTTTAGTAAACAAGTATCTTATGACGACTTAAATGGATGAACCAACTTTTCAAGTATATTATGATAAGAAGTAACTTATGATAATAACAAGTATATTTTGATGTTATTTAGACGTGCACCAAGTCATATACGTTTTCTGTTCAATTAGGGCCGGCAATGAACCGAACCAACTCAAAAATAGTTTGATACTCGATTCGATAATTGGTTCGTTGAATTTGGTTCACGAACCAGATGAGTCGAACTTGAGTTGAAAATTAAGCTCTTTAAATAAATGAGTTGAACTTGAACTAAGTATAGTTCGACTCGTTTGGTTCATGAACCAACTCGATACATACATATATAATATGGAATTTATTACAAGCTTGTTCTAATAATTACTATTTGAATAAAAATCAACGATAATTGTTATACTAGAGAAAAGGAAAAAAATATATTAATACCTTCACAAGGCTTTTAAACAAACATATGCATAAAAATTGTCCCACATCGGGAAGTTTTAAAGATATTAGAAAGGAGGAGTAAATAAATATGAACAACATTTCCAAGACAATGTAAAACATAGTGGTAGTATCTTCTAAAGTAGTTAATTTGGTAGTATATGCTACAATAGTAAATTTAAAGTACTACTACATACTAGTAGGTTTATTTAAATTATAATTTGTGTTTTTTAAAGGTCAAAGACATTTATTTTTGACAAAAAAAAAACTTAAAAAAAATGTTTTGAAACATTCAATTCGAGAAAATAAGTTGAATCTAATGAGCCGAACTGAGTTGTTTGTGAACTTCAAACGAGCCGAACTCGAGTTTAAAAAAAGTTCGTTTCGAACTCGAGTCGAGTTTCGAGCTAAACCAATTCTTATCGAGTCGAGTCGAGCTCAGACATGTTCGATTCGACTTGACTCATTTCCAGTCCTATGTTAAATTAATATCTTCAAGCTTTTGGTCTGGGAGTGTGCTCCTCCTTGAGGTCTCAGGTTCGATTTCCTCTAGTGTCAATTTAGCTAGGCTAGTTTAACTTCTTCAAAAAAAATATCTTCAAGCTTTTGACACTTCAGTAATATATGTATCTATAGTTTTTTTTTTTTGCTTTCGCATTGGTTTCCGACCTACCAATGATGGGCGACTAATCTGGATCATGCGTAGAGACATGCGCACTGGCCAAGCATTGTCCCCTCTGTGAATCGAACCCGGTATTCCCCGCGTACATCCTTGAAAGGAGTTCCTTGCCACTGGAGTCCAAACAACTTGGTTTGTATCTATAGTTGATCACAATTCTAACAATCATTTGGCAATTAATATGCATGTGGATTAAAGGAATGTATCCACGTTGGAATTAGAATGCATGTGGTACTTCAACACTCACTCTTATTTCACAGTCTCTGAATTAAACCAAGAATTTCCTATTCCTCCTATTATATCCTTCCACCATCTAGATGCACACCACAACCATAACTCCTCCTCCTCCTCCTCATCCTCCTCCTCCTCCTCCTCCTCCTCACTATTAAGCAACATCCACCTCCGTTATACCAAGAGACTCAAGTTTACCACCCTACCATCCCTAACTCTCAATCCACCCTCCTGTCTTGGTTGATAAATCGATTTCCATTTAATCCAACTAATCTTCCTTCCTCCTCTCACTTCTCCTCAAAGAATTTCTCTTTGGATTTTAGTGATTTTCTTCTTCACCTTCATCGGCATTTAAAAAAAAAAGATAAGTAGAACAATGGAACGACATTTAAATCTGAATTAAGAAGAACTATCCGGCCTCCAAAACTAACATACTTATTCCCCATGAATTTAACTTTCTCCTCCAAAGGTCCAATAAAGGTTTCTAGGTAGATAAACTTCACTCATCACCCCCCACCGGTAAACCCAAATATTTAAACCGAAGGCTACTTTCACTACAATTCAAAAAATTACACCCCATCACTATAAATTTTGGTGCCACATTCACGCCTACTAAACAACTTTTGTAAAAATTCACCTTCAACCCGAATGTCATCTTAAAAACCCTCAACAACGCCTTCAAAGTCCAAAGGTTCTCTACCATTGTTTTTCCTACACAAAGTGTGTCATCGGCATATTGAAGATGTGAGATTTTCGTACCTACCTGCCTAAACCCAAACCTTTAAACATATTAAGGTTTGCCACATTCCTCACCAACTCGCTAAAACCTTTAGCCCCTAAAAGAAATAAAAAGGGGTTAACAATCGCCTTGTTTCGACCCCCTTTGAACGTTTAACTCCTCCATTGGACTTCCATTCATAGGGATCAACATACTTCCTCCAAATGCACATGTCTTCATCAAAGCCACCCACTTTTGACAAAAACCCAACCTTCACATCATGTGTTCCAAAAAACCTCAATCCACCGAATCATATACCTTTTCAAAATCAACATTAAGAATTAAACATTATTTTTTTATTACCATTACCCCATCCACCAAATTCCGACCATTTTTAGCAGTGCATGATATGAAAATATCGAAAGATTACAACTATTAAAATTATACAAGCAAAGAGTGCATTTTTTTGGGAGCAAAGTGCATATTTTCTTTGTCATAATGAAGTGTTAGACACAAATCACAATTGGCAAAACTCAACTCCTGCAATTTCAAAGGTGAAGAATCTACTTCGGCATATTCGTATGCAATGTTTACCACTACAAGAAGCATGATTAGGACTACCTCTAGGAACCATGAATATTAACCTTGATCCAACAACTATTATTTAAATTACTAATATAATTATTAATTTGAGAACAGTAAATCGATTATGCAATCAATAGACCCTACAATAGTACAAAAGCATAGTTTCCTAGTGGTCCATGTTTTTGGTTGACAACAAAGGTGCTGAAGAAGATGGTCCATGTTTGTGTACTCCTCGTGAGCCTGTGCCCACATCACAGCATACAATCCAATGATTATGATAGAAGCTCCAATCAAGATGTACCAAAATGTAAGACAAATTTTTTAAAATAAAGGTTAGTCTTGGATCAATACATCATATAAATTATTTTTCAAAAAATTGTGTTCTCAAAAATATTTATTTACCTTACAAGATAAAGATTGTTTCTCAAAAATAATACCCCCATGCCAAGTGCAATGACCACTCTTAAAGGGTTGAACATAGCTACATCTATTGGTCTTTTTTTTACGAAATGCCCATTTGTATACAACACTCCTCAATGATGCCACAAATATTGCCTATAAATGAACCGCCACAAAACTCAAATTTACATAACTACATCTTATGTTATCTTATACAGTTAAAACTCTATAAATTAATAATGTCAAGGACCGGAGAAATTTATTAATTTAAAGAGTTATTAATTTATCGATAAATTAATAATTATTAATTTAAAGAGTTTTTAAGTAATTATACTGTACATACCAAACAAAAAGGCAAATTAGTCTATGCTTTTTATAATTACGTTGCAGCGAACCTTGGGGCTCAACGTAAATTAGTAACTATTGTGTTCATATGCATTGGAAAACAGACAACTATTGAATCGTATTTCAATAGAGTGTAATATATTTTTTTCAGTTTCTATGAATTATTAATTTATGATTTTCTTGGGACCGAAAATTATAAAGGGATCTCCCGAAAAATTATTATCTTATTATTTTATCGAGTTTTTCAATTTTTTACATTGGCCCAAATCGAGACCGGACAAATTTATTATTTTAGAGAGTTTATTAATTTACCGAGTATTAATTTAAAGAGTTTCCACTGTAGTTCTAAAACTTAAACAAACAATTAAGTTACCAACTTGAAAAATGCATATTTTTAAGCAATTTTCCATAAGCAATTCCGAACTAGTGTTTAGGATAACCTAGATAGAAGAAAGTTGGTAGATCTTATTTACAAGGTTTTGAATGAAAGCTTCCACAACCAAATTATACAACACTACAAATAACAACAATAAAAAAGAAAAGCAAAAGTTCGATTAGCCCCTACCACTTCTGCCAACCGGATGCAAAAGGGTATATCAACATCTCTTTCAAGATACAACATAATCTTTGAAGTGATTTGCACATTCACACTAAGCGTATCAATCAATGATAGTTTACAAAATAAAGTTATGTCAATTTCTCTCGTAGACTAAAGAACAGATAAAATGATTTATTATTATTTTCGCTTGAATTTAATAGGAATGTGGTGTTCTATCTCCTTTTTCGGACTTATTTTCTACCTCCAAACTGTATTTATTTATAGAGAAATTTATATCCTTTGATGAATAGAAACAACCATTTGAAAGAGTTTGTTCATGGATGGTTACATTACTTCAATTGTGAAGCAATACACATTTCTCTCACAATAGTGACGTTCATCAAACATAAATTGTGTCCATGTTTAGTATAACCTACCACCTTAAAAAAGCAGAGTCTACATCCTCCTAGATATCCATGCTTTTGTTTGACAATAGAGGTGCCGAAGAAGATGACAAAAAGTTATTTTCACTTGTTGTGTGTTCCTCTTGAGCCTTTGCCCATATCACAGCATAAAATCCAATAACTATGATAGCAGCACCAATCACGCTGCACCAATAGGTTAAATCATTCTTTAATTACAAAAAATTAGTCAATCTTGGAAAAATAATCATTTAAACTATATTTCACAAATTTTTGGTATTTAGATTTACCTTCCAAGATAAAGATTGTCTCCCAAAAATATTACCCCCATGCCAAGTGCAATGACCACTCTTAAAGGGTTGAATGTAGCTACATATATTGGTCCTTTCTTACGGCATGCCCATGTGTTTACAACATTCCTTAATGATACCACAAAAGCTGCCTATAAATTATTAAATGAATAACCACAAAACCAAAATTTAGACAGCTACAATTTATAATTTTGAAACCAATAGAACCCACTTAAACATCCACGTTAGCTAAATAAGATATGCAGGGGCCGAAGTTCGAACCCCGAATACCCCACTTATTCCTCTTATAAAGGTGGATACACAGCCACTAGACTACTTGACAACAAAACACACTTTTTTAAGTTACAATAGATTTTATGTAAAACAATTATGATGCCTACTTTTTTAATATGTTTTAAAATTCCTTAATAATTTTTTAAGCCTAATAATAATAATAATTATAATTATAATAAATCTTAAACTTACTGAGTAACACACAGATAGCAACTCTTTATCAGGTCTGAGTCTCCAAGCATTTGAATTTCCCTCTGCAATGAGAGCTACAATGGTAGATATGATTACCACAAAACAGCAACAAATGGTTGTTATCACTAGCTCTTCTGGATAATCCTTGACAATCCAAGTCTGCATATATAGGTGGAAAAAATTGAATATATTAAAAAATGGTTGAAGTTCTAAATTACTCGTTATGGCTATGTCGTGAACCATTGTATTGTCGAAACATTCAAACAAATTCAACATCTATTATGGTTGTGACGTCGTTGTAGAGACATCTAAAACCTTTATATTAGACTGCGAGATCAATATTTTTTACATGTCTACGACCATAATTAAATTTGCATCGGCCACATTTACTTATGATTCTCTTCACATGACAATCACAAATATTAATAGTTTGTTTACCTGGACAATAAATAAAAGAGAAAGACAAAAACATGCAATTGCAAGAAGAAAAGCACCAAGTATCCAATCTGATTTCCCTAATAGGTAAATTCCACTTGCTCCAATTTCTGTATGTTGAATTGCATCATTTATCAATGGTATCCCTTTATAAAATGTCACAACTAATGCTCCTGCAATAGAGACCACTGTACCAATAACTTTTGCTTGACTGCTATGTTGTTTCAAATTTAGATTTTCCATCCTGAAAGTGGAAATCACAGTGTTCATGCCAGTTTATTTTTTGTTGCATTTGCCAGGATTAAAGAATAGTAATGAAATTTTGAAATGTTTTTCCATATAGAGAAATTTTAGCCTTTCAACACCAATTCATCTGTTATACTTTTAACTCACAATGGAAGTTTACTATATCTCTATATATAAGAAAAAAGAGAATGGAGACGAGTTCTCAATTTCTCACCTCTATTAACCATTGTTTAAAAAAAAAACAAGGGTTAATAACATTTTTGGTCCTATAATATGAGTTAAATTATGATTTTAGTGCAATTGTAGGATTTTGCGATTTTCCCCGGCCTCTTCGATCCAAATCCATATTAGAATCAAAAAACATGAAAAAAATCGTTGTAAGATTGCAACAAATTCGCATGAAATCATGAAACCACTACAAAATCATAGGTTTTCACACGATTTTGAAGGATTTTGGATTTTGATACATGTCTAATTTTAAGCTCGATTTCAATCGTTTCCTTTTTGTTACCATCATTTGTCGTCGTCTTCCTGAAAGCTCTGTTTCGTCCAATAAGAAAGAGACAATAAAGGTGAAAATGGAAGTGATGAAGTAGACAAGTAGTGATGATGATGATGACGACATTGATGAAGATGAAGGTGTTGATATGATGGCAGTGGTCCAAAGAATTGGTGTGTGATTTGATGTAAGGTTTAACTTTAAGCCATTTTGGTAGAATCTTTGGATTTCAATTGAGAACTTATGAATTTCGATTTTTTTTATCTAGTATCGATCCTACAAAAGTAGTTAACTAAAATTCTCGATTTCGTTTGTGATTTTATGATTTTCAATTTTGCTATCCCCTTTAGATATGAAGCAAAATCTCGAGTTTGACAACTTTGGATGCGGAAAACCAAGGGAAGAATGGATTGAAATTCAACCATCACACCTATGAGAGTTAACTTAAAATCAGGTTCTGGAGAAATCCCGGCACGTTTGCAGGGCAACGTGGCAGGATTGGATGGTTCAGTTCTGAAGCAAGTCATTGAAAAAATCGTGCCACGATGGGATCGTAACGTGGCATGATGGAACGCTGAAGGCGGAAAACATAAACGTATTTTTCAGTGCAGATTTGTTCCAAATTTTAAGGGTTACTTTTACTATAAATATAGACATTGTATCAGATGAAAAAGAGAGCAAGAGTAGAAAAACAGGGTTTAGAAACAAACAACAAACTAGAGTTTGTAGAGAATTTTCTTGGCAACAAACACTAGGGTTGATATTGATTCAATTTGGAAAACACTATTAGGATTGAGTTTCTTGGTCACGAGAAGAGATTGAGACTTTGGGTAGAATTAGGTTGAAGACTTATTCTTGTAACCCTTTGATATCTCTTTTGTAAAGTTACTCATCATTATAGTGGAACAGAGGACTGCTCTCTCCCCCAGACAAGGTCAGTATTGGACCGAATTAGGTAAACAAATTTCGTGTGCTCATTCTTTTCTTTCTCTCGCTGTTTTTCTACTTTTGCTTGTGTTTATAACTATCACCTACGTTGCTTTTTGGTTGCTTGATTATTTTTGCTACACACATCAAGTATTTTATTGGTGTGATTTTTGATGAATTCACAACAACACCTGTGGAAGCAAATGTGAGAAATGATGTGATGATAATAGATGAAGAAAGTGTTAATCAAACACTATTCAGGAAACTCATACGTTCACTGAGATGTCTATGCCAAAGAAGGCTAGACATAAGCTACTCAGTTGATATGGCAATAGGTTTATAAGCCATTCATTGAAATCTCACTTTTATACGTGCAAAAAGAATTTTGAGGACCTAATTGTTATACTACATTATGGTTTCCTATTTCCAATTGGTAGAGTAGATTAATAGCTTAATCTAGTAGGATATTCATGTGCTAACTGGCGTGTAGATAAAACTGATAGGAGGATCACAACAAGTTATGTGTTTAAGCTATAAGAGCTCCTATCTCATGGTCATCTAAGAAGTAACCAATATTTGCATTCTGAATTGGCTGTGAAGCAGAATATGTGGCAGGATCCTCAGTTATTTTGTTAATTTAACTAGTTGCAAAATGTGATGGAAAAATTGAAGCATCAAGTCAAGTTGTTGATGAACAATAAGTCTGCTATCAACCTTATCAAGAATCTCATAGCTCATGGAAAAAGCAAACATATTAACAAGGGGAATATAATTGTTTAATATTGTCCTACAAATGATAAAACTGCTAATATTCTGACCAAGTCAATCAAATAGTTCAGTTTTTAGAGTGTAGAAAGGAACTAGGAGTTGTGGCTTTTGAAAATTTGCATTAAGAAAGCATGTTAATTAGATTAGTAATATTAACGTAGGTGTATATCGTGTAAATAGTTTTGTTTAGTTAGTTATGTTTGCTTTGTAACTAACTTTCATATATTTCAACTTTAGTTTGTTAGATAAAGCCATTACTTGCTAAGCAAGTAATCACCATTGTGAATAATTAATACCAAATCTTATTTCATATTCATTCCTCTTTCGATCAATCTTATTCTCTCTAGTAAAAACTAAGGTTAAATATGTTTTTAGTCCTTATAAATATACTAACTTTTCGTTTTCGTCCCTCTAAAATTTTCTTTCAACTTTTAGTCCCTATAAAATTATGAATTTTTGGGAGAGATTCTTATAATATTATGAATTTTTCTGCAAAATTTTATTCAAAAATATGAATTCTACATATGAGTTTACTTTAAAAGATAGACCAAAAGTGAAGATGGAAAATTTATAGGGACTAAAAGTTGAAGAAAAATATTAGAGGGAGTAAACCGAAAAGTTGATATATTTATAAGGACCAAAAACATATTTAACACTAAAAACTATTTTCATCCCCAACAAAGAGAGGGAAAGAGAAGATCATATTATTAAAATAATATCTGTTCACCCTATTGGGTGAAACACATGATCTATGTATTTAATTTAGGTTTAAACGTGTGTTTAGTCATTGCACTTTCATCCAATTTTGATTTTGGTCCCTACACTTTTTTTTTGGCATTGGTCCTTGCACTTTATAAAACTTTTGGCATTGGTCCTTATGTTAAGTATCTGTTAAAAAAAAACCAAAACTAACGGTGTGCCACGTGGACCAATCATGCCACGTGGCACACTAAAAGACAAAAAAACAACTTTTTAACTTAAAAATATCATTAGTTCCTACACTTTCAACATTTTTTGATATTAGTCCCTGCACTTTGGTATTGGTCCTTGATTTTTTGATATTTGCTTGTTTTTTTAAAGGGGAATACATATCTTACTTATCTCTTCTACCTTTTATATAATAAATAAACTTTTTTTTAGAGTAAAATGTCTAGTAATTCCAATGTGGATCATTCTAATGAATTTTTTTTATACCAAAAATGATCAAGTTTTATCGGGCTAACTAAATCAAATTATATTATAATCTTCTATCATAAATTATAAGATGGTTGTCAATGTCTTACGCACCTCTGTCATTTGTTTATGTTGGTTTATGTCATAGAAATTCTATTTTTTTATGTAAAATATATTATTGGATTACAAATTGTGTTAACAACATTTATATTTATTCTTTAAAAAAAAACATTTATATTTATTAAACTTACTTATTACAAGTAAAATCGTGACTGGTAAGTAAAATATAATGTTATACAGTTGTTATTTTTCAAGTTAAGTTTTATTAAACATTCTTATTTTTTTAAAAAGATTTTTTTGTTTATTTTTTTTTTATTATTCTCAATAAAAATAATGAACAAAACAATAATAAAACATAATAATTTCATTGAATATTTTTTTAAAAAAAATAAAAAATCAGGGACCAATATCAAAGTGCAGGAACTAATATAAAAAAATATTGAAAGTACAAGGACTAATGATATTTTTAAGTTAAAAAGTTGAATTTTTTTTGTCTTTTAGTGTGCCATGTGGCGTATCATGATTGGTCTACGTGGTACACTGTTAGTTTTGGTTTTATTTTTAACAGATATTTAACAGAATGACTAATGCCAAAAGTTTTATAAAGTACAACGACCAAAACCAAACTTGAGTAAAAATGCAGGGACTAAACACATTTAAACCTTTAATTTATTCATCCGATCCTATCCTAAGCAAAGTAACGACCCTATTGTTGGAAAAATATTTCTTGCCGAATTGAAGAAGAGATGTCCCACAACCAAGGAAACTAAGAAGAAAATAGTGCAAAGGTCAATACAACTTTAAAAAAAGATGTCCCACAACCAATAAAATTAACTAGTAACTAATAGAACAGTACATATTTCGATCACTAATATAAACAAAAATCTACTTTTTAGATACATTCAACTAATAATGTATGTGATCTTTATTAATTGAATGTATCTAAAAAGTATATTTTTACTTATATTAGTGATCGAAGGGTAATCAATACAACTTAGTAATGTAGCAATAGAGAACAGACAAGCTATAACCAAGAAAATTAACTAGAAATTAATACGACAGTAGTACAATACAACTCAACTCAGTACCAATGGAGAAAAGACATGCTACCCACCGAGAGAGTAGCCTATCTACGGATTAGGATTCAATGATAATTTTAGTGTATTTTAATTTTATATTAATAGAGAAAAAAAAAAAACTAATATAAAAAGAGATGAATGCTAACAACACTCTTTTTTGAGCACTCACTCTTTTATTGAGTGAAATCAATGTATGTCCTACCATTTTATGTGGCTTCCATTTCCAAATTTCCAAAGTGTAGGTCTTACATTGACTTCACTCAATAAAAGAGTGAGTGTTAGAGAGAGTGTTCAAAAGAGAGTGTTGTTAGCATTCCTCGTAAAAGAGATAGGCCTAAAGAAAAATTGAGAAACTAATATAAAAGAGATAGGCATAAAACCTCTGTAACTTTTTCTCCTTAAATTTAATTAATCAATAATCCAAAAAAATTGTATAAAATATATTCTTTGTTGCTGACTTTATGATGCAAGTAATTGCATTTTAATCCAGAAAACAACAAACCTTGTAATTTCAACCATAAAATAAAAACAACATACCTTGAAATTATAGCAAGTATGAAGGTAAAAGCAGGGACAATATCAACCATAGCTGAAGCCAACGTTGGAGAACTGAATCTAATTCCAGAAGCCATTAACGTCTGAGTTGCAGTTCTGCACATGTAGGACCATATCACTCTATTTTGCCAAATTCAAATCCTTAGAAAAAAAAAAGTCATATTTAATATAATACATAAATTCCAATGCAAACATTTTTTTTAAACTTCATAACATATGTTAATTTGCATATACGTATTAGAAAACTCTAATAATTAACATAGTATGTGTGTGTTTATATATATATATATATATATATATATAAATACTATGTTAATTAATTTGGTGCTAACTTTGTTCTTACCTGAGGCAGCCAAAAACAAATATTCTGCAGAAAATTGATGTTGAAACTGGAGGAGGAGCTCTTTTCCTGTGGTGGAAGAAAGTGGATGGTAGAAGAAAACACAGAGCCAAAAGGTTTGAATAAACAATGAAAATAAAAATACTCATTCCATCTTTTGTAGCTGCTTTCATTAGAGTATCACCACCCACTTCCACGAATTGAGCTGCAATCATTGTTGCTGTTACACTTGCTCCTTCGCTAACCATTTTTCTTGTCTCTTTGTTTTTCTCTCCAATTTGCTTGTTCGCACTTCTTACTTTTATAATATCTAGCTTTTCTTGTTCACAACTCAAGCCTGATAATAAAAATGTTGAAATTATTAGATTGGACAATGCGGCCAGGGTTAGCACATCCCGTCCCATCTACTTGTATGTGTGAAGTTCAGTAGCTATTTATTTAATCACATGGTCCCTTAATTTAATTGTTGTCTCAATTTGGTCCCTTAATTATAGTTTGTATCAATTTGGTCTCTTATGTTTTGTTTCGTTACTAGTTTTAGTCATTTCTGTTAGTTTCTCTCAAAAAACGTTAACAGAAATGACTAAAACTAGTAACAGAGCAAAACATAGGGGATCAAATTAGTACATAAGTTAACGTTTTTTTTAGAGAAATTTAACAGAAATAACTAAAATTAGTAACAGAGCAAAACATAGGGGACCAAATTGGTAGAACTTATAGTTAATGGATCAAATTGAGACAATCAGTTAAGTTAAGAGACCGGGTGATTGAATAAGCCTTAATAATATCTGGCTTTCCTTGTCCTCAATTCTAGCCTCACAAATAGAAATGTTAAAATTGATAGATCGGACAATTTCAGTGCCACATTCACACTTACTAAACAACTCTTGTAAAATTCACCTTCAACGTTCCGGATGCAATCTTAAAATACTTCAACAACACCTTCAAAGTCCAAAGGTTCTCTACCGTTGCTTTCCCTACACAAAGTGTGTCGTCGGCATATTGAAGGCATGATATTTCCATACCTCCCTTCCTAAACCCAAACCCTTTAAACATGTTAAGGTTCACCACATTCCTCATCAACTCACTAAAACATTCAGCCCCTAGAAGAAACAAAAAAGGAGCTAACATATCACCTTGTTTCAACCCCCTTTTAACTTTTAACTCTTCCATTGGACTTCCATTCACAACGATCAACATACTTCCTCCAAATGCACATGTCTTCATCCAAGCCACTCAATTTTGACGAAACTCCAACCTTCACATCATGTATTTCAGAAAACCTCAATCCACTGAACTATATGCCTTTTCAAAATCAACATTAAAAATCAAACATTATTTTTTTTATTACCATTACCCCCCATCCACCAAATTCTGACCATTTCTAGTAGTGTATGATATGAAAATTTCGAAAGATTACAACCTTGAAGTTTATACAAGTAAAGAGTGGATTTTGTTTTTTAGCAAAGTGCATATTTTCTTTTTCTTAATGAAGTGTTATACACAAATCATTTACACGTGAAAGGGGTTTGATATAACATTTGGCAAAACTTAACTCCTCCAATTTCAAAGGTGAGTTGTCTACTTCGGCATATTCATATGCAATGTTTACCACGGCAAGAAGCATTATGAATTCTGCTCTTTACCTAACCAAAATTGCTCGTTTCCAACTGAGATTTTCATAATACCCCTGCGTGAGTTAACTCTCGTATCCTATTTATACAATGTGAGTAAACTCACGCGCCTTTGGAAGGTGACGTGAGTTAAGTCACGCACCTTTGGCCGGTTGCGTAAGTTAACTAACGCAGGTTAACCGGTAGTTATGAACAAAGCACACGTTTTTTTTTACGGTGGTCAAAGTTTTTTTAATGGATTTCACACGTTTTTATAAGGTTTTACACGGTTTTTGACCTCATTGAGTGTAGTTAAAACCTACGTTACCTTAAACCCCCTCTAAATACCCTTCCAACCTTCACTATTTCTCACACCATCATCTTACATTCTCTCCTCCCCACTCTCCTCCTCTTCCTTCTACATCAACAATGTTTTACCATCCTTGGTCTTTCATAGAAAGAGGCATCTTTGAAAATTTCAAGAGGTTGCTTTGAACTTAAGACAAGAAAATACGTTACTAAGATGATTGGTGACCAACCTTCTTGGGGTAAAAAGAAGCAGATTTAGTTTTGCCCCAGAAAGGTTGGTTTTCTTGTGGTTTTATTTTTACCCCAGATTTAGTTTTACACATTGTAAATGTATCAATTATATTAATAAAATAAGATTTTATGTCTATTATTTTTTTCCTTTATTTTTTTATATTTACATTTATTTTATGATTGCGTATTAAATAAATAAATTCAAATAGCGTGAATTCGAATAAAAATTTCGTATTAAACAAATAAATTCGAACAAAGACTAAATAGACCCAGCGTGAATTGGAATAAAAATTGCGTATTGAATAATTATAATCAAATAAAGTGACACAATTACACAAAATCAATTAAAAAAAATCCACAATTTTATTTTGTTTTAATTTCATCTACATTACATTACATTCTCCCTAAATATATGAGATATCATCATGATGTTGGATTTACATTTAATTCTTGAAAGTTTGCCAAAAATGTCGGCATTGAAGCGTCATATACTTAGCGTAGTGATTTGCAGCGCCCTCTGAAAAGTCAAAAAAATGAAGAGAACAACACATGTATTCTACAAAATCAAATATATAAATTATTACATCGAATTCTCTTATAAAAGATGAGTAGTAACACAAAGGAATGTATTTCAATATATTCTTTTGAACTTAATCCTACTGCACTCCCAACTGAGAATTTACAATTGGCAGAGGAGCATGATAAAGCACAAAACAACATCTTAGAGATACATTCCTTTTCGTTACACTCATCTTATACAAGGGAATTCGATGTGAAAATCTATATAGCTGATTTTGCATAATACATGTTCTGTTCTCTTAATTTTTTGACTTTTCAAAGGGGCTTGCAAATCACTACATTCAGTATAAGACACTTCACTACCAACATCTTCAGCAAACTAACAAGAATATTAAAAATTCCAACAAAATAAAGACACTACATAATAATGATGCTACCTATACAAAATCTTCTGGTTCTGGCGGAATCAAATTGTTGAGAATATGTTCAGGCGATCTCAGCAACGTGAGAAACATATTGTTCCACGGAACATGTTGTGCTACCAAAAAATTGAGAACATGCACCTTACGTCGTCGTCGTTCGTAAATTCTAGCCAACTAAACGTTATTCTCCCCTCGTCCAAAGTTGGATGTTCATACCAAATGTATTTCACCCTCCTTGTGTCTTCGGGGTTGAGTCCTTGGTTGATTTCATCCAGTTGATCCTTGAGACCTTTTAATGTGACATTAATGTCCCGAACCTTGAACATCTGAGGATTTCCACCGTTGAAGTGTATGCAAACATTGAACAAATCGGCCATTGTTTCAAATCTACATCATAAAAAATTAAACAATCAATGAAAAACTCATTCAAGCATTTCATCAAACACTTGGAGTGCAAATTATACATAAACTCTAAAACTCATAACTACAACATAAATATGCGAACATCTAAACAATTAAGCAATATAAGTCATTTACTTGTAACATTGTATCATTTCTTGCCAAAAAATTAAAAATTTAAACAAACCCTAAAACTAAAAAAAATTCTAATTTAAGAGGAAAAATCTAACATATAAACATAAAAAGGTTAATGGTGTTTGATTATGAAAACTTACTTGTTATTGAAGTGTTGTTTGATTTGAACTTGAAGGAATTTTGAATTTGGGTGATTTGAGAGAGATTTTGGAAATTTTAGATGGAAAAAGAGGAAATGAGATTTTGTCTTCATTTAAAACAGCACACAGCGTGAGTTAACTCACGCAGATTTAACACTAGCGTGAGTTAACTCATGCAGGAGTATTTTTTAAATTTCAGTTGGAAATGAGCAAAATGTGTTTGGTTAAAGAGCATAATCTTATATACAAATGTAAGGAAATGTTGCAAGCAAACCCTAGAAAAACCCTAGGTTTGGCCATGATTTTTTTACTAAAATGCCTTCACATGGGCTTCAAAATGCAAGGCAATGTGACATTTCGATCCATTAATGATATCCAACAATCAAACCATGTCATTTGTATCATAGTTTCTTCTATGAAGCTACCTCTATTCATAGGTTCAATTGGTTCAATATTGCCTGCTTTCTTCTACATCAAAATCATTATGAAAATCTAATTATTACAAAATCTTATGATGCATTCTTAAGCAACAATAAAAAGATTTTGTTAGTCTAGATAATAAAACAATGATTTTGTTGCCACCCTATCCTTAAAGGTTACATTCTAGGCAAAGAAATTGCAATTATACATAAAGGCTACATCTTGATCAGAGATAGGTGCATTGTTCTATGCAGTTTTATCGCCACTCTATACATAAAGGCTACATTGTAGGCTTTGACTTTAGTTAGGAAAATGACAATATGTCAAGTTAACAGAAAATACTATAAATCTAGACATAGAAGTTGCAATTATTAATAACAAGAGATTTAATTATTACCAAATTTTATGAAGCATTCTTAAGCAATGATAAAAAGATTTTGTTAGCCTAGACAAGAAAACAATGATTTTGTTGCCAATACATAAAGGTTACATCTAGGCATAGATAGGTGCATTGTTTTATGCACCTTTATCGCCACCTTATACATAAAAGCTACATGGTAGATTTTGACTTTAGTTAGAAAAATGACAATATTTCAAGTTAACAAAAAAGGATATACATAAAGACATAGAAGTTGCACTCAAACCATGTCATTTGTATCAAAGTTTCTTATATGAATCATTATGCAAATCTTATTATTATCCAGATATTTGATGCATTCTTATGCAACCATAAAAAGATTTTGTTAGTCTAGATAAGAAAGCAATGATTTTGTTGCCATCCTATATATACATAAAAGCTACGTGGTAGACTTTGATTTTAGTTAGAAAAATGATGATATTTCAAGTTTAAACTACTTTTAATTTATTGTGTTCATCATTGACTCGTGCGAAACACGGGAGCGCAACCTAGTTCAAGCATGATTAGGACTACCTCTAGCCCAACCATCAATATTAACCTTGATCCAACAACTATTATTGCTTGTGTTTTAAAGGCACATACTAAGGTTTTAAAGATGGAAATTATGCATCGTAAATTGTGTCAATTTATTTTTCACAAGATTGAAATTTAATGTTTCTCAATAAATATTTGCTCTTTGTAGAAACTTTAACATGTGCCTTAAGTGCATAAGTTAACATGGTTTTATAATTATTAATTTGAGAATATTAAATCGATCCATAAATTAGTAGTTGTGTTAACCGGATGCACCAAATACTATGAACAGTAGTAGGCAACTCCACATCCTTTAGTTTGGAACTCTAATTAGGATTACAAGTTTCCAAGAGGCTAGAGAAAGATTATGCAATCAATGGACCCTACAATAGTGCAAAAGCAGAGTTTCCTAGTGCTCCATTTTTTTTTTTGAAGGAAGTGGTCCATGTTTTTGGTTAACAACAAAGGTGCTGAAGTAGATGGGAGAATATTTTCACTTGTTGTGTGCTCCTCTTGAGCCTGTGCCCACATCAGAGCATAAAATCCAATGATTATGATAGAAGCTCCAAATTCCAATGATGCTGTACCGAAATGTAAGACAAATTTTTTAAAACAAATCTTAGTCTTGGATCAATAAATCATCTAAATTATTTTTCAAAAAATTGTGTTCTTTAAATTTATTTATTTACCTTCCAAGATAAAGATTGTTTCCCAAAAATAATACCCCCATGAAGTACAATGACCACTCTTAAAGGGTTGAACATGCTACATATATTGATCCTTTTTTACGAAATGCCGATTTGTATACAACACTACTCAATCACGCCACAAAACTCAAATTTACATTACTACATCTTATCTTATCTTATATTATAATTCTAAAACTTAAACAAACAATTATGTTTCCAACTTGAAAAATGCAGATTTCAAAGAAATTTTCCATAAACAAATCTACACATCACAAATAGCCGCCAATAAGTAATTTTCTGCACAATAAACAATTCCGAATTTAGTGTTTAGGATAAGCTAGATAGTGATAGAAGAAAGTTTGGTAGATCTTATTTACAAGGATTTGAATGAAAGCTTCCACAACCAAATTATACAACACTACAAATAACAACAATAAAAAAGAAAAGCATAACTTCGATTAGCCCCACTATTGCACATTCACACTAAGCGTATCGATCAATGATAGTTTACATAATAAAGTTATGTCAATTTCTATCATGTACTAAAGAATACATATAATGATTTATTTATTATTTTTGGTAGAATTTATACTCATAAGAATGTGATGTCCTATCTCCTTTTTCAGACTTATTTACAAAGAAGCTTATGTCTTTTGGTGAATAGAAACAACTATTTAAAAGAATTTGTTCATGAATGGTTACATTGTTCAATTTTCGAACAATGCACATTTCTCTCACAGTAGTTACGTTCATTCATCGTACATAAATTTTGTCTATGCTTAGTATAACCTACCACCTTAAAAAAGCAGAGTCTACATCCTCCTAGACATCCATGCTTTAGTTTGACAAAAGAGGGGTTGAAGAAGATGACAAAAAGTTATTTTCACTTGTTGTGTGTTCCTCTTGAGCCTTTGCCCATATCACAGCATAAAATCCAATAACTATGATAGCAGCACCAATCACACTGCACCAATAGGTTAAACCAGTTTTTAATTACAAAAAATTAGTCAATCATGGAATAATAATCATTTAAATTATATTTCACATATTTTTGGTCTATATTTACCTTCCAAGATAAAGATTGTCTCCCAAAAATATTACCCCCATGCCAAGTGCAATGACCACTCTTAAAGGGTTGAACGTAGCTACATATATTGGTCCTTTCTTACGACATGCCCATGTGCTTATAACATTCCTCCATGATACCACAAAAGCTGCCTATAAATTATTAAATGAATAACCACAAAACCAAAATTTAGACAGCTACAATTTATAATTCTACTAATAGAACACACTTAAATGTCCACGTTAGATAAACAATAAATAAAAACAAATATTTTTAACTTACATTACATTTCATGTAAAAAAATTAGGGAAATGATAGATGTTGTGACAAAATGTATCAAGAAAATTTTAAGACAGTGTATTTGCTAATACCTTTCATTAATTACACATCATTACCTCCCTTGATTTCCGATAAATAACAAATTTAATTCGCTGAGACCTTTTTCTTGATCAATTCTTGATAAAAACTCTCTAGATAAATATCAATGCTCCGAAAATTATGATGCAGACTTTTTTAATGTTTTAAAATTTATTAATAATTTTTTAAGCCTAGTAATAATAATAAAGCTTGAACTTACTGAGTAACACACAGATAACAATTCTTTATCAGGTCTCAGTCTCCAAGCATTTGAATTTCCCTCTGCAATGAGAGCTACAATGGTAGATATGATTACCACAAAACAGCAACAAACGGTTGTTATCACTAGCTCTTCTGGATAATCCTTGACAATCCAAGTCTGTATATATAGGTGGAAAAAATTGAATATCCCCCTTTTGATGATAATAAAGAATGGTTGCAGTTCTAAATTACTGGTTGTGATTATGTTGCGAACCATTGTATTGCGACAACATTCAAACAAATGCAGCCAATGCAGCAGCTATAATGGTTGTGATACCGTTGCAAGACATCTAAAACCTTTATATTGGGCCGCAATTGCAACTACGATTTTGATCACAATTTAGACTGAGAAATCAATATTTTTTATGTGTCTACAACCATGATTAAATCTGCATCGGCCACATTTACTTGGTTCTCTTCACATTACAATCACAGTTGTAATTTAAAGTCTAGTATGTGTACATATTATAGTTTGTTACCTCCACAATAAACAAAAGAGAAAGACAAAAACTACCAAGTACAAGAAGAAAAGCACCAAGTATCCAATCTGATTTCCCTAATAGGTAAATTGCACTTGCTCCCATTTTCATATTTTGAATGGCATCACTAATCAATGGTATCCCTTTATAAAATGTCACAATTAATGCCCCTGCAATAGAGACCACTGTGCCAATAACTTTTGCCTGGCTGCTATGTTGTTTCAAATTCAGATTTTCCATCCTGAAAGTGGACATCACAGTATTCATGCCAGTTTATTTTTTGTTGCATTTGCCATAGATTACCTGTTATACTTTTAACTCACCATGAAAGTTTCCTATATCTCTATATATAAGAAAAAAAGAGAATGGAGACGAGTTCTTAATTTCTCACCGCTATTAACCATTCTTTTTCAAAAAAACAAGGGTTAATAACATTTTTGGTCTTATAATATGAGTTAAATATGATTTTAGTGCAATATATTGTTTTCAGAATTTAGATTATGTCTTTACAATTTTAGTTCTTTGTGACATTTATCCATCCAAAAATTATGATGCGGCCATTGTTATCAAAATCGAAGCATTTTGCGATTTTGCTCACGAATTTGAAGGATTTTGAATTTTGAAACATGTCCAATTTTGAGCTCGGTTTTAATCATTTCCATTTCATTACCATCATTTATCGTCGTCTTCGTGAAAGCTGTATTTCATCCAATAATATAGAGACAATAAAGGTGAAAATGGAAGTGATGAAGTAGTGATGATGATGACGACGACGACGGGATTGATGAAGATGAAGGTGTTGATATGATCGGGATGATCCATAGAATTGGTGTGTGATTTGATGTAGGGCTTTAACTTTAAGGCATTTTGGTAGAATCTTTCGATTTAAATTGAGATCATATGAATTTCCATTTTGCTATCTCGTATCGATCCTACAAAAGTAGTTACGTAAAATTCTCGATTTCGATTGCGATTTTACGATTTTCAAGTTTGTTATCCCCTTTAGATATGAAGCAAAATCTCGAGTTTGACAACTTTGGATCGATGCGAAAAACAAAGGGAATAATGTATTGCAATTCAACTATCACGCCAGTTGAAGCAAATGTGAGAAATGATGTGATAGCAGATGAAGAAAGTGTTAATCATACACTAATCCGGCAACTCATAGGTTTACTAAGATGTCTATGCCAAAGAAGGCTAGACATAAGCTACTTAGTTGATATGGAGAGTAGGTTTATGAGCCATTCATTGAAATCTCACTTTTATAGGTACAAAAAGAATTTTGAGGTACCTAATTGTTATACTACTAATGATAGAGCAACATATGATATTTTAACAATGTTTTTTGAACTTTTTTATTGCATTTGAAGACAAACAAGATGAGAGTTGGAGGAGTTGTGAATGATTTTAGAAACATATTGTATTGTTTTCATTCGAGTCGTTGTAATTCAGTTTTATCCGAGATCATGCAACTCCATAAGTGTTTTGAGTGTTTTGTAGTAAGGAATCATGTAAATCATCAAATTAAGACATCATGTTAAGGATCAAGGATGGAGAATTGAAGATCAAGGGTTCTTAGAAGGTTGTTGACGACAGTACAAAAGATATCGCATCTGAGGGGTTGTCTTAGGCGCCTTGAGCCTGGGCAAAGCTGAGGGAAAGGATTTCGCTACTGCCCTAGGCGCGGCAACGGGTCAAAACCCGCTTTTTGTTGTTTTTCAAGCTGGATCGGTAGAAAAAGCCCAGTTTTCTCGACTTACAACCTAAGAAACTTTATTCTATAAATAGAGACTCTTGCACATTGTTTTATTCATTCAGAAACATTGACGGTTCAAAGGAAGGGTCAAGCATCAGAGATTCAAGGCGAAATTTCTCCTCCTTTTATTCTTGCTAGGGTATGTTTTTCTTTTCTTTTGTTATGATGTATGTTACCATGAGCAACTAAAACTCTTGATTACGGTTCCATGAAGAACCCCTTCTTATTTGTTGGAATTCATCAATAAAAATTTTATTCGGTTTATTTCTTTTATTGTATTGAGATTTAATTTAAACCGCTGTCAGTTTACGAGAGTAACTTTGTAAATCGATATGTAGGGTAAAAGTAGGCACTGACAACCTGAAATCTCCAAGTTCATTGCCTTTTTAATGACTTAATACTTTTTTAGGTTAAGTTTATGTTGTCTCGGTATACTTTTACTTTGTTAGCGTAGTACATGACTTCGGTTAGTCCTACACAAGTTAACCTAGGAACTTAGCACAAGTAGTATCGTCGTGACCCATTAAATCAAGGATTCATGAAATAAATTGTTTAATTTCTCAAAAGGTAAATTTCATTCAAAGACGAAGGGGAGATTCTAGGAAACCCTAATCGCCATTAACTATCTGAATCTCAAAACCTAATATCGCGTTGGGCAGGGCAATTAAACCCTGAAATTCTAATCATCTTTTACAATTTTTCGTTTTAAAATAAATTTTTCTAATTATTGAGTTGAAAGAAAATCCCTATGAAGAACGATACAACTTACTACTTTACTACTTGTTGCGATTTGGTGCACTTGCCGTTTTCGTCCATCAACTACATTATGGTTTCCTATTTCCAATTAGTAAAGACTATTAACAGTTTAATCTAGTAGGATATACTCATATGTTGACTAGTGTGGAGATAAAACTGATAAGAGGATCACAACTAGTTATGTGTTTAAGCTATAAGAGCTCATATCTTATGGTCATCTAAGAAGTAACCAATATTTGGATTCTCAATTGGCTGCGCAGCAGAATATGTGGCAGGATCCTCAGTTGTTTGTTAATCTAAAAAGTTTCAAAATGTGATGGAAAAATTGAATCATATAGTCAAGTTGTTTATGACAATAAGTCTGCTATCTACCTTACCAAGAATCTCGTAGCTCATGGAGAAAGCAAGTATATTGAGACCATGTTTCACTATCGGAGGGACCAAGTTAACAAGGGCAATATAATTGTTTGATATTGCCCTACAATGATAAAAAATGTTGTTATCTTCACAAAGCCAATCAAATAGTTCAGTTTTTACAGCTTAGAAAGGAACTAGAAGTTGTGGCTTTTGAAAATTTGCATTAAGAAGGCATGTTAAGATTAGTGTTGAGATATGCGTAATAAATAGTATCATTGATTGAGATATTATCTCCTTATTTATATTATCTTTATTTTCCTGGAAATATCTCTTATGTAATTAGGCCAGACTTACTCCATATGATCATGGGATTTACGTTGTACATATTCTTATTATAAATACAAAAGGCTGAGAGCTAATCCCTCAAGTTTTTCAGCATCAAATACCTTGTTTAGTAATATTAGCTTTAGATAAATTGTGTGCTCGTGCAATTAAATGTGTCTTTCTTGGCTATTCAAAAGTTCAAAAAGGATATTGGTGCTATTGTCCCTCCACACAACGCTTCTACATGTCTGTTGATTTCACATTCTTTGAAGATACACCTTTCTTTGCCTCTTTCATGGAATCTGAGTCCATCTCTCAAGTCTTACCAATTCCTTTCTTTGTCCCAGTAATTCCACCCACACATGTCATTGTCTGGTCAACTCCATCCTCTTATACGGAACCCCCTAGTCCTCCTCCACTGCAAATTTATCAGCGTCGTTCACGTCTCCTTCTTGTCAACCCACAATCTACAGAAAGTCCAAGTGACTCATCTCCTGCCCCAATCTCCTCGTCTACTTCGGATCCACCTACATTGTCAGATGACCTTCCTATTACTTTACGTAGAGGTACACGTTCCACCCGTAATCCTCACCCCATGTATAGTTACCTAAGTCATCATCGTTTATCACCTACACATTGCACTTTTATATCTTCTCTTTTTTTGTCACTAGTCCTAAGTCTCCACAGGAATCTCTTTCACATCCAGGTTGGCGACGTGCTATGATTGATGATTTGACAACCTTGGAATCTAATCAGACATGGACTCTTGTGCCTCCTCCTTGTGGAAAATATATTGTTGGATGTCATTGGGTTTATACTGTTAAAGATGGTCCATATGGGAGGATTGACCGATTGAAAGCTCGCTTAGGTGTTTGGCCTAGATTATATCAATACCTTCTCTCCTGTGGATAAAATGGCTTTTGTTCGCCTCTTTCTTTCTATGGCTGCCATGCGGCATTGGCCATTATATCAGTTGGATATATAAAATGCATTTCTTCATGGAGATTTAGAGGAAGAAGTATATCTTGAGCAACCTCCTGGTTTTGTTGCTCATGGGGAAATACGTGGGTATGTTTGTCGTCTTCATAAGGCCTTGTATGGTCTCAAACAATCCCCTTGAGCATGGTTTGGGAGATTCAACAATGTTGTTCAGCAATAGGGCATGATTCGAAGTGAAGCCAACCACTCTGTATTTTTATAATTTCTCATCTAACAAATATATCTATTTGATCATGTATGTTGATGATATTGTTATTACAAGTGATGATCATGATGGGATTGAAGGACTTAAACATCATTTAGTCCAACACTTTCAGGTTAAAGATCTAGGTCGGTTGCGTTATTTTCTCGGTATTGAGGTGGCTTAATCTAAGGCATGAGTTTCTATTTCTCATAGAAAGTATGCTCTGGATATCTTGGAGGAAACATGTATGCTTGACTGCAAGACGATTGATACTCAACTGAACCCAAATGTCAAGCTGCTACCTGATCAAGGGGATACCTTTTCAGATCCAGGAAGATATAGAAGGTTAGTTGGGAAGCTGAATTATTTGACTATGACAAAACCATATATTTCATATGCAGTCAGTGTTGATAGTCAATTCTTGAATTACCCTTGTGATATTCATTGCGATGTTGTGGTTAGAACTATGATATATCTCAAGAGAGCCCATGAAAAAGGTCTTGTTTATGCATGTATACGTCATTCAGATATTGTTGCGTATACTGACGCAGATTGAGTTAGAAGTCCGTTTGATAAAAGGTGTACATATGGATATTGTGTTCTCATTGGAGGCAATTTTAAAAAAAGATGTCCCACAACCAAGAATATTAACTACTAGAAAAATAGAACACTACAATACAATTCAGTTACAATCGAGAAAAGACAAGCTACCTACCAGCAACGTAGTCTATCTACGGATTAGGGTTCAATGATGATAATTTTAGTCTTTTAATTTATATTAGGCTTAATTAATGATTTGGTCTCTTAAGTTATTTGTTAGTTGCATTTTGGTCTCATAAGTTATTAACATTACGTTTTGGTCATTTAACTTATAATTTGTTAGCCAAATAAATCCTTTCAGTTAAATTTTGTAAAAATCTTTTAATCTTCATCCCCTTCATCATTAAAATCCAGAATTTCAACAAAATTCACCACCTTTCATCAGCTCCATCACAAAATCCAAAAACTTCATCGCCTCCCTTCAACACCAAACTCAAAAAATTAAAAAAATAAAATCCCAACGAATCCAATAATTCAATTAAGACTTCAATGTTCAATTTTCCCCAAATTCAAAACCATATTCATCAAGCTTCAAATCAACTTCATGAATTCACATTCATACTTCCTGTGTATCTTTCCCAGTTAAGGTTCTAAGATGTGTATGGCATCAGTGAGTTATTTTTATATAATAGTAGCTGGTAGCTGCTATGGACAATATTGCATCCTGTGACATAAATTTATTCAGAAGGATTCAAGAGTTACTTCGTTATGCAGCCCCGTTAACGAGTAAGAACAGCCCTTAAAAATACAGCTACGCATTTCTATATGACACACTTGACATTTGATAAACAAGTGAGTATCATAATCAATGATCAAAAATTGGCAGGCAACCCCTAAAAATACAGCTACACATTCTCATGATGGACAGTGAGGTGGAGTGTGTGAGTATTGTGGTTTCTCTTTTAATGAAGATTCTGGAAAATTGGAAGATTAATGAAGATAATGATGGTGCAGAAGAATGCATGAGCTGAAGAACATGTTGGAAAATTTGAGGAGGGTAAAGAGAAGAAGATGAAACAAGAATTGAATTGAGTGAATAGAACGCCGTATTGATGCTTCTGCCATAAGAAGATGAAATGTTAGCGAAAATGGTTAGGCTTTTGAATCTAGGGAAAAATTTAATTACAGGATTTAATGATGAAGATGAATGGGTGATGAATTTTGGGTTTTGAAGATGAAGGAGTGATAAATTCTGGGTTTAATGATGAAGATCAACAGTTTTTTATAAAATTTAACGGAAATGATTTATTTGACTAACAGATTATAACTTAAGGGACTAAACCGTAACGTTAATAACTTATAGGACCAAAATGTAACCAACAAATAATTTAACAGACCAAATCATTAATTAAGCTGTTATATTAAAAGAAAAAATGAGAGAAACTAATATAATAAGAGATAGGCATAAAGCCACTGTAATTTTTTTCTCCTTAAATTTAATTAATCCGGGTCCCGCCATTAAACAATAAATAATTGTATAAAATATATTTTTTGTTGCTGACTTTATGCATGATGCAAGTAATTGCATTCTAATCCAAAAAAGAACAAACCTTTGTAATTTCAACCATAAAATAAAAACAACAAACCTTGAAATTATAGCAAGTATGAAGGTAAAAGCAGGGACAAGATCAAGCATAGCTGCAGCCAACGTTGGAGAACTGAATCTAATTCCAGAACTCATTAACGTCTGAGTTGCAGTTCTGCACAGTTAGTTCCATATCACTCTATTTTGCCAAATTCAACTCCTTATAATAATAATAATAATTTAAATATTATATATACTAATTTGGTGCTAACTTTGTACATACCTGAGGCAACCAAGAACAAATATTCTGCAGAAAATTGACGTTGAAATTGGAGGAGGAGGTCTTTTTCTATGGTGGAAGAGAGTGGATGGTAGAAGAAAACAAAGAGCCAAAAGGTTTGAGTAAACAATGAAAATAAAAATACTCATTCCATCTTTTGTGGCTGATTTCATTAGAGTGTCACCACCCACTTCCACAAACTGAGTTGCAATCATTATTGCTGTTACACCTCCCTCAGTCACCATTTTTCTCTCTTTTTCCTCCAATTTGTTTATTCTCACTCTCACTCTAATACCTTGCTTTACTTAATAATTTGTTTTTTTAATGAATTGAGCTGCAATCATTTCCCACTTCAAGTTGCTGTTACACTTGCTCCTTTGCTCACCATTTTTTCTTGTGCTCACGTCTTACTTTAATAATATCTTGCTTTCCTTCTGTAGTTTGCTTGTCTTATCCAGTCAATAATTCCGGCTCATCTAATTAATTAATATTAATTAAGATGATAATCAAGGCATCATCTACTTTTATAAAATATCAACACTTTAGAATATTCCATGTACAATGCATCTCAACAACTGCTCCACAAGGATGAGAAAAATATTCTCTACAAAAACAAAAGATTAGAAAAATACATGATTCTATTTGTAGCTATAAAATCTTCTATTCTATTTCTGTGTATAAATTATGTTGTATATAGAACAAAAGTGACAATAGGGTTGTATCGGTCTAATAAAAATGAGTATTGATAAAAGGAACATATCAATGAAATCCAATATTAGGTAGCAATATAAGATAACTAAACTTAAACTTTGTGACATCTATAATGAAGGGTCGTTCCCCTATTTAGGATCATGATTCGAGACAATTGATTCTAAAACACTCGTTATCAAACAATTCCCATTAAATATTATGTCATCGTTGAGTTTAGCTCAGTTGGTAAAGACAATGCATAATATATGCAAGGTCCCGGATTCAAATTCCGGTCATCATCTAAAAAATGTTATCATAAATTTTCGTGATTTTTAATTTTGTATTTTTTGAAGGAAAAAAAAGTCGTATTGTTTGTATAATTTTACATAATTTAAAATCTAAAATGCATTTAATTTACAAAAATTAATCCGTGCACGGCAGTCTCACACTACTTGTGGTTACACTTTCTCCTTTGCTCACCATTTTCTTTTTGTCTCTATCTGTTTTTTTCTCCAATTTGTTTGTTCTCACTTCTTACTTTAATAATATCTGGCTTTCCTTGTCCTTACCTCTAGCTTCACTAATATAAATGTTAAAATTGATAGATTGGACAATGCGACAAGGGTTAGAATTTCGGTCTATCTACTTATATGTGTAAAGTTTAATGGTTATTTATCATTTTAGCTATTTAAAATTAAAAAAAAAGGTTTTCTTAACGAATGTCCTAAGAATACTCTTTAAGAATTTCAAATTAAAGGTTCAACTCCTCAAGGTTAAGCTTTTTTGTTCTTTGATTAATTTTTCATTCTACTAAGGAACGGCGAAGCAGAACAGGGGTTAGTAGTTACAAGATTTTTCCCCGTTTAATCTTTTCATTGATGATAATTTTCTTATTGACTTACCTATATGTGGTCGCAATTTCACCTGGTACCGTGGAGACGGTTTTTCGATGAGTAGGCTTGACCATATTTTATTGTCAGAAGTTTGGGTTTCCTTATTACCAAATTGTATTCAAGTTGCTCTCCCGAGAGGTTTATCATATCATTATATTGTCTGATTCTTCTAACCATTGATGAGGATAACTGTGGGCCGAGACCGCAGCGAATGTTGATATGTTGAGCGGATTTACCAGGGTATGCTGATTATGTAAAGGAATAGTTGCAGTCTTATCAGATGTTTGGGTGGAGTGGATTTGTGTTAAAAGAAAAATACAAGATGTTAAAGGCGAGCTTTAAGAATTGGCATTTGAATCATACTCATAATTTAGAAAGCAAGATTTGGGTCGCTAAAGTTGGTTGGCCGTTTTGGATGATATGAGGGAGGCTTGAAATTTGGAGGAGAATGAGGTGTCTAATTTATATGTTTTATCAGCTGATATTATCGCCTTTTCCAAATTACATGCTAGTATGCAGTGGTAAAAATCTAGAATTAACTAGCTGAAGGAGGGGGATGCAAATTCTAAATTTTTCCACGGTATTATGTCCTCAAGATGGTGGTCAAATGATATTAGTTCTTTGTCTATTGAGGATGCACATGTTGAAGGGGTGAAGGGTGTGCATTAAGTTGTTCTACACCATTTTCTAAATCATTTTAAAAGGGTGCCGCATGTTAGGCCTGAGATAGGAGAATTGTCCTTTAATTCACTATCTGGTGTGGAAATGGGTTACCTTATTAAACCTTTCATATTAGAATAGATTAAAGAAGCAGTGTCGTATTGCGACAACTTTAAGTGTCCTGGTCCGGATGGCATTAACTTGGGTTTCATCAAAGATTTTTGGGATCTGTTGAAGGTCGATTTGCTGATTTGTTTTGGTGAATTCCACTGCAACGATAAATTAACCAAAGGGATACATATTACTTTCATTGCTTTGATTCCAAAAGTTGAGAGTCCCAAGCAGGTAGCTAATTTTCGTCCAATTTCTTTGGTTAATAGTCTGTATAAAATTATTTCCAAAGTGTTGGACAACAGGTTGAGAAAAGTTGTTGGGAATGTTATGTCTGAAGCTCAATCTGCTTTTATTAAGGGTAGACAAATTTTGGATGGTATTTTGATGGCAAACGAAATTGTGGATGATGCAAAAAGAGCTAAGAAAGAATTAATTCTTTCTAAGGTGGATTTTGAGAAGGCGTATGATCCGTGGACCAGGGCTACCTCGAAGAGGTTATCGCTAAAATGCATTTTCCTTTGACTTGGCGCGTGTTGATATTGTTGTGTGTTACGACGACAACATTGTTGGTTTTGGTAAACGGGATCTCAACAGATTAATTTAGGTTTGAAAGAGGCCTTCGTTAAGGGGACCTCTTTCCTCTTTTATGTTTCTTTTAGTAGTTGAGGGATTAAATGTAATGATGAACACAATGGTGGATAATGGTTTGTTTACTAGTTATGGCATATAGCCGCATGCATCTGTGTTGGTTTCTCATTTACAATTTCTTGATGATACCTTGTTGGTTGGGGTGAAAAGTTGGGCTAATGTTAGAGCTTTGAAGGTTGTTTTACTTTTCTTTGAAGCTATTTCAGGCCTAAAAGTTAATTTCCATAAAACTATGTTCTTTGGTGTCAATGTCGGTGAATCATGATTACATGAGGTGACTTTGGTAATAAATTGCAACCATGGTTGTAACGCCCACTTTATTTATTTAATTATTTTATTAGAGTATATAGTATATTATTATATATTATATGATTTTAATGATGTTTGTGACGTATGAGATGATGTTGTGGTGTGACGTTTATTTTATTGTTTAATAAAATAAAATATGTGATGAAAATTAAGATGTGATATAATAACAAATATTTTGAGAGACGGGGTTGTTTTCATAAATAAGATAGAGTTGTGGGGATAAGTGAGAATAGAAAGAATTATATAAGGGAGTTAGGTTTAGAAAGAAGCAGTCAGTACGTTACAGACTTTTGCAAAAAGGGAGAAAAGTGGCTAGAGAAGAGGGAACCCCAATTCTGCAATATTACCAGGTAAGGGTGAGCCTAACTCGATTATATTATACTGTAATTCATCTGTTATGATTAACCTATGGATTAGAGAGAGTTTTGAGAGGGTTTCCAAAGTTAGGGTTTAATGAATTTTGTGATGAATTGATGTTATAATGATGTGAATTGATGTAGAAACCTGTTACAGAACCTAGATTAATCACTAGGACTATAATTATGATAGATTGGAAGCATAACACGAAGAATTAGACGAATTTTGGCGGGGTTTCGAGCGAACCCGTAACCCCTCTGCGATAGCTCGCCGTGGCGAGCAGTTAGGTATATACTCGCGAGGCGAGCAGCTGAGCTCGCCGTGGCGAGCAACCTCTTTAGTGCGCGCGAGGCGAGCAACATCACTCGCCGTAGTGAGCAAGTGGCAGAATGCAATTTTGGCAGCTCGCCGTGGCGAGCAGAACCACTCGCCACAGCGAGCAATGTGGTCTCAGACCACTATAACTTGAGTTTTAGAACTCTGTTTTGAACGAGGCTTTGAGGGTAGACTTTTGGATAGTATTAGGGATGTTTAAGACCTAATTAGAACCTGTAATGACGCTGTAAGATGATATTTAATTGTTGGCGTTAATCTACGATTAGATGCTTATTAAGAGAAGTTTATGAATGAGGTATAAATGATGTTGCGATGATAACTTTGTGTTGTATATACATATGTTAAGTGTGTTGAGCTGCTGTCATATACTGTTACAATTACATGTGTCGATAAAGAGTCGTATATGATGTTAAGATGTCGTGTATTAACTTGTTTAAGTGTATGAGTCGAGTTCATGCATTTGCATAATTTGAGACGGTGGAGCTTATGCTCAAAGCGACGGTGGAGCATTTGGTCAAAGCGACGGTGGAGCTTATTAAAGCTAAAATATTGGTACCACATGCATGATGATAAGATGTTAGAGTTGCATTTGTCGAGTCCTGTGTCTGAGATGTTTTGAGACGGATGTTTGTGAAGATGTTCTAAGATGATTCATTATACGTAGATGTTTGAGATGTTTTCAGTTATATGTGACGATTAATGTCGTTGATGTTAAGCATAATTATGTGAATTATATGTTAATATAATTGTTGTGAATCTCACCCCTTCTGTTGGAATTGCCGCCTTGTGGGCAAGTGCAGGTGACCAAGCTTAGGTTCGTCGATGTGAGAGGTTCTTGTGGAGTCTTAGGAGCTCTGATACGTAACGGGATGGGGATTATCATTGTTTCTATTCCTTTTATGTATCATGTTGATTAATTATGATGTTTGCGACGTAACTTGATTTGAGATGTTTTATGAGGCTTTTGTGCCGAGAATTATTTATTTAAGACTTTGAGACGTTATGAATTCCGCTGCTATGTTTGAATATTGTTTTAGAATAAATTATTATTCGATTTGATTTAAAAGATTTTATGAAATGTGGCATCCTGATTTATTGTGATATACTCTGATTATTTAAATGAAATTTTAAAGCTGGGATTTCGGGGTGTTACAATGGTCGTCTCCCTTTTATGTATTTGGGGATGCCTATTGGTGGGGATCCTAGAAAGCTTCAGTTTTGGTATCCGTTAGTGGAGCGGATCCTTAATAGATTATCTAGTTGGAAGTCCAAAAACTTATCTTTGGGGGATCGGTTGATTCTGCTTAAGTCTGTACTGTCCTCCTTCCGTTTTATTTCATTTCATTCTTCAAAGCTCCCTCATGTATCATTTCTTCCATTGATTCTATTTTTAGTATTATTTTTTTTGGGTGGTGAGTATTTTAGAAAACTGTCTTGAATTAAATGAGATACCATTTGGTTACAAAGGGATAATAGAGGTTTAGAGATCAAGAGGTTGAAGGAGTTTAATGTTTCTTTACTTGTGAAATGGGTCTAGAGGGTGTTGGAGGAAAGGGAGAGTCTGTGGTGGAAGGTGGGGGAAGGTTGTGTTTTGGTGGTGAACGAGGGCCGATTTGGTGGCATAATTTGAACCAAATTAGATCGGGGGAGGAGGTCTTTTCCAATGGTGGAAGAGAGTGGATGGTAGAAGGAAACAAAGAGCCAAAATTTTTGAATAAAAAATGAAAATGAAAATGAAAATTGTTGTTCTGACTTCAAGAACCTCATAATAACACATGGAAATTTCAAAAAAGGCCCCAGCGGTAGTTAACTATCGTTGATCAATCCGAAAACAGTTAACTGCCGCTGTGTGCTTATAGGCATTTCTAGCAGCTTCCTCCTTCCATTTTTCTCCAAAATGAACATGTTTTACACATACCTATTTCAATTATTTTCACTCTTTTCATCCAATTTCAAATTCATGAAGCATACAAAATAATATTTAACATGATAAAAGTAAAGCGCAAGAAATAATATAAAGCGTACGAAAATGTCATAAATACGAAGCGGTACGAAACATGTCATAATAATACATCACCATCATCATAGTCAAAATGTACAAAGAAAAAAAGGCTAAAATGAAATCAACCCTGCTGCCTACGCCCCCTATGTTGCCTGGCAATCTGATACGTAAGGGCAACACGACCAGTATTGCCAATCTGGATTACCTCCTGAATAATCTCGTCTGTAGTCATCTCGCCCCTCATGGCCACAATATTATCAGCTATCTGCACCACATCCCTGATGATCGTCAATGTGTCAAGTATCTCTCTGGCATGCTCCACCTCTAAAATATGCTCCACGTTCACCGGCCTGAGAGAATCTCCTTCCTGAAGTGGGATAATCTGAGGGTGAGAGACTTTGGTGTACCAAGCCATGTAGCCAGGCTCATGATCCCATGGTCTCTCACACCTCTTGGTCCAATCAGAGTAAAACCACGAACTAGGGTCTATCATCAAAGTAGCCAACATCTCCTTAGGCATCTCAGGGACAACTGACAAATGTCTGGGGACTTCCTGTATAAACCCAAACTGCCTCTTCACCCGCTCAGGTAAATGACGGTACACCATCTTCTTGCCGCACATCAGCCATCCCGATTAAGTCACAACAAGCTGAAAAGGGTGCACCGCTCTGTGATCTTCATATGTATGCCATCTCACATCATCCACCTCTAAACGATCCAGCCATGAGAGGTAATGGTGCACAGATGTATGCCCTATGGTAGTAAGCCATCTCCCCGCACATGGTCTCTCTGGTTTCCAGCTCTTTTCTGTCTTCCTTGGGTACGGGCCTGGCAAATGCTCCAAAATCCATCCCTGCAACAAAAAAAATATAATACACAAAAATAAGTATTCGAGTTAAATATTAAATAAATATAATACATTATAAAAACTTCACAAAAATGTTTAAATAAAATCCTAAATAAATGTTGTCGAACTTATGAAAAAAATAATCTAACATGATGATAAATATTATAAAATAAATTCATAAATAAATGACAATAAATATTAAATTTATACCGTAAGAAGGGTCACAAAACCAGGCATCGTCCTGTTATTCAGACGAACAGAATTAGCAAGGTAATCATATAAGTAAGCTAAGGTCATCTCTCCACATGACCACTTCCCAACCGCATTCAAGTCCTCCATACAATCAAGATAAACCAAGTCGATGTGTCTGTTCGTTATATTAGTGAACAGCGCACTACCGACGAGGTATAAAAGAAAACACCTCACACACCACTGCCTCCTCGTATCTCTCTCCAACATCTCCTCTCTCGACTGTGGGTCCTCCAGCGGTCTGGCCTTTATCAGGTTCTCCTCATAAAGCCGCTTCAATGTGGGATAACTAATATGATCACCATACTCACTCTTTGCCTCAGTACTAGTAGCAACAGGTAACATGCCCAACAACCTGGTTAGGAATTTCTACAGTTTTACATGGGAATATCCAAGAACTCTCGGACGACTTTTAACATTATTTGGATTTCGGTTCTCTTTATCATATGGAAGGATCGTAACAAGATGATTTTTCACAATAAGTTGGAACAACTTGTGTCGCCAGCAGAAAAGGTTAAGCTCCAAACTTAGTGGTGGTTGAAAGTGTACTTTATTTTATTCGATTTTGACTACTCTTCTTGAAGGTTAAATCCCTTGAGTTGTTTACAAGTTGTTTTGTAATTTAATTTTTCTGTTGTTTTCCGACACGTATTGTAGCCTAACTGCTTTGTAGTTTCTCAGATTTCAGTCTCTTCTGACACTTCTTGTGCTTGAGGGACTGTTTTTTTTTTTTTTATATATATATAATTCACTTAGCTTCTTTAAAAAAAAAATTCAAATTAAGAAACTATTCATTAAAAAATGTAATACTTTAATTTTTGATTTATTGAATGCATAAATAAATTACTATCTAAAGTCTTTTTAGAGTGCTCTTGGAATATCCGTTAGCATTTCTCATTAAAATAATATGGAAATATAATCCTTTGTTGAAAACTTTAAAAAAAATCATTTGTTTAAATCTATGGTACACGTCCTTAAAAATAAAATCTATGGTACAAGAGATATTTGTATTTATATCCGATAACATTTTTCTTAAGGAAATATCTGATAACTCTAACTGAGACTATTTATTCTTTTCGTTCAAAAAAAACAAACACTATTTTTTTATTCTTTTTTGTCCAGAAAACAAAGACTATTTACAGTTTGGTTCTGGAAAATAATCAAACCTATTGACTATTATTACAATTTGGAAAAGATGACCCGAATGGTTAACGAATAACGATGCATCCCAAATCACGCTTGTTTAGAGCTTTGGTGCATCCATTAAGTGGTTGATGATGGAACCAAAACTACCTTTAAAAAAACATGAAATGTACCTTTTTGAACTTAACTGGCTTTTTTTAATTAAATTGAATCAAATTTTTAATATTAACTGGCAATTAAAACTTTTAAAAGGAAAAAAATTAATATTAGGACTATTTAAAAAAATAGAAAACTAAACTAAACTATTAAATTGAACAAAATTGATAACTCATAAATTGAAGCGAACTATTAATGTATGTTATATTCTACGTAGAATATCTATTTTTTTTTTTTTCAATTCACATAACACTATTTCTATCCAACATGAGAGTTTGTGTTTACTCTTCTTATTTTCATTCATTTACTATAGTGTTCCAATAGATTCTAAATCCAATTTGGCACCCCAGCTTAAATAGGACCATCCTTATGTATTCTTTTGTCTTAAGTCCTGATAGGCTTCTTCATGGAGACATGTTTATCTTCTATGGTATAGTTACACTCATTTGTTGGAAATTGGTATATAAATCACTCGGCAACCAAGCAACTTGGCCATAATCTTGATATATTTAGTTGATTTGGGCTCTGTTTAGTAAAATTAAGCTATAAGCTAGCTGATAGCTGAAAAGTTAGCTTATAGCTGATGACTGATAGCTGATAGCTTATAGCTGAAAAAGCTCGCTTATTAAAAATGATTTGTTTGGTATAATTAGTTGTTGAAGTGACTGATAAATATAAAATGACATAACAGGACATGCTTTTTTTTAAGTATAAATTATATACACATTTTTTTACTTATTTATTTAATTTTAAATATTTGAATTTATTTTGAATTACTTTCATCTTCAAAATGATAAATATTTTTTTATGAATTATTAATATTTTTTATTTCACTGAAATGGTCTTACTATTTGTTGTAGATTTTATTTAAAATTATATTATATTATATGAATTAAAAGCAAGTTAAAAGAAAAGAAAAAAAATAAAGAAAATATATGGATAGTATCGTGCAAGTGGTTAGGTGCATCAAAATATAAAAAGTGGGTAGTTTCTTTTTTTTCTTTTCTAATATACAAAAAGTGGGTAGTTACATATGAATATGGATAATTTTTTCTTATTAAAAAATAATTAAATAAAATTAATAAGGTTAAAATTGGAAGAAAATATAAAAAGCTAAAAGCTATAAGCTAAAAAGCTACTTGAATTAGCTTCTCAAGAAACGCTATAAGCTCGTGAGAAAAGCTAATTACCAAACACGTCATGTTTTCATCCAACAAGCTTATAAGCTAATCCAAGAAGCTATAAGCTAGCTTTTTTGTGTTACCAAACACAACCTTGGTGACCGAAATTTCGGTCTCAAAGAAAAATGTTTTTCCAGTAGTGTATCTTATTTTAAAGCAACACTTAAACGAGATACAAGCATGTCAACAAAAAAAAAAGGACACAGTGTATATGCGGCAACCTCTCCAATACCATAAGCAAAAATAATACAAAGGTTAACAAAATCCTAAGGTCATGTGTAATAGCACACCGCAACCAAAAAACCCTAACACGAAGACGAAGCACAACAGTTTCGCAAAGAGCAGCCATGATGTGCTTAGACCATCATCCTCACCAACCCCAACCGCGTGCAACAAAAACAACCAATTTCAGCACCCACAAAAAACCTCTTAATAACATTACTCTACTTCAATAGACAATCCATTGGATTCCAACAACACTCATATACATGGTGGAATCTTAGGCCTCTTTAACCCTATTTTCAAGAAAAAACATTAATTTCATCAACCAAATATCCTCCGCCCCGCAAACCTCATTATCGAAGATTTTATTGTTTATATTTCTCCAAATCACTCAAATAGATGCGTGCCAAGTAAGCCAAAGCCTTCTTGACAACATTTTATTTCTAGCCTCCCCACTCCAACACTGCCAATGCATAAACATATTGTTGGGTGTAATGAAGTTAAAATTTAACCAAGCCATCACTTTGCTCCACTTACAGGACGCCATATCACAACGCAAAAAGAGGTTGATAGACATTTCCTAGACCTCACCATTACATGACATGCAACTATCCAATATATCCGGTTGGAGTATTTACGCCTAGCAAGGTTGGATCGAGCAAAGATAGCTAAAAACTCGTTTCTCAAGATCATCCCATTTATCCTCCAAAACCAATACTCTTTGAGAAAAAAAGTATACGTAGACTTAAATGTGAACACTTCATTTCTATCTGGACTTTAACACCAAGAATCTTCTTCTTGAGACAATCTTCACCCTCCACCATGATAACCGAATAAATAAGTAAATCATCCTCCCAAGCAAACAATTGTCACAAAGAGCGCACATCATTAATTATTACCCACATATTACACACTCTTGCCTCTCTATTATTTACAATAGAAACCAAAATAGATTCCATAACAAGCTTATCCCCTGACGTACTTCTATTGCTAGCCTCATTTCTTGCACATCCCTTAATGGCAATCTTACTTCCGACGTTTCTTATGCTAATATGTTTGACTTTGCACTTATTAAAAAGTTTAATATAACCATCCATCCTCCTAGAGCTCCATAGATTCTTGAGGTTATTTGGCACCCTACCTTACAACTTTGGACAAAATGCAACACTGATGGTTCTTCTGATTCACACATCTCCTCGTGTGGTGGTATTTTTAGAAATCATAATTCAGATTTCCTCCTTAGCTGCGCAGAAAATCTTGGTCAAGAAAATGTCTTTTTTACTGAGTTGTCCGGAGCTTTAAGAGCAATTGAATTAACAAACCAATATAGCTGGACAAATCTTTGGTTAGAGCTAGATTCCATTCTGGTTGTCAAACGCATTCAAAAACAAAGCCCTTGTCCCTTGGAAGCTTAGGAACAGGTGGGACAATTGCATGAGGATAATAGACAACATGAGGACTAAAACTTCTGGCTACTAGAAAAAACAAAAAAGAAGCTAACATATCACCTTGTTTCAACCCCCTTTAAATGTTTAACTCGTCCATTGGAGTTCCATTCACAAGGATTGGCATACTTCCAAATGCACATGCTTTCATCCAAACCACCCACCTTTGGCAAAACCCCAACCTTCCTATCATGTGTTTTGAAAAACGCCACTCCACTAAGTCATATGCCTTTTTAAAATCAACTTTAAGAATGAAACATTTTTTTTTTAATCATTGTTACTCCATCCACCAAATTCCGACCATTTCTAGTAGTGTATGATATGAAAATATCGAAAGATTACAACCATGAAGTTTATACAAGTAAAGAGTGCATACTTTCTTTTTCTTAATGAAGTGTTACACACAAATCATTTACATTTACATGTGTAAGGGGTTTGATATCACATTTGAAAAAAGTAAACTCCTCCAATTCCAAAGGTAAAGAATCTACTTCGGCATATTCGTATGCAATGTTTACCACCGCAAGAAGCATGATTAGGACTACCTCCAGCCGAACCATCAATATTAACCTTGATCCAACAAATATTATTTGTACGGGTCTTTCTAACCAGTACCCTTAGGGCAATGGTTAAGGAAACTAAAAGTAGTATTTTTGCATTGAAAATTACAACTTTTTTATTTTTAGAAAGTTGAATTCAACACTTTTCACAATTTTTCAATAAATTATTTCTATTTATGTTCTCTTAACCATTACCCCAAAGACACTCTTTAGCATTTTTCTATTTGTATTAATGAGATATAATTATTAATTTGAGAACATTAAATCCGGATGCACCAAATACTATGAACAATAGTAATCAATAGACCCTACAATAGTACGCAGAGTTTCCTAGTGGTCCATATTTTTGGTTGACAATAAAGGTGCTGAAGAAGATGGGGGAAAATTATTTTCACTTGTTGTGTGCTCCTCTTGAGCCTGTGCCCACATCACAGCATAAAATCCAATGACTATGATAGAAGCTCCAATCATGCTGTACCAAAATGCAAGACACAAAATTTAAAACAAATGTTAGTCTTGGATCAATAAATCATTTAAATTATTTTTCAAAAAGATGTGTTCTTTAAATGTATTTATTTACCTTCCAAGATAAAGATTGTTTCTCAAAAATAATACCCCCATGCCAAGTGCAATGACCACTCTTAAAGGGTTGAACATAGCTACATATATTGGTCTTTTTTTTACGAAATGCCCATTTGTATACAACACTCCTCAATGATGCCACAAATATTGCCTACAAAATGAACCACCACAAAACTGAAATTTACAGAACTAGCTTATAATTCTAAAACTTATACCAACATTAAGTTACAATTGAAAAATGCAGATTTTTAAGTTATAATGCATTTGTTGTAAACAAAGAAGTTATAATGCATTCATTTAATACTTCATTTTTAACATGTTTCTAAATTTCCTAAGAAGTTTATATGTACTTACTGAAAAACACACTGCTACCAACTCCTTGTTAGGTTTAAGTATCCAAGCATTTGAATTTCCCTCTACAATAAAAGCTACAATGCCTGATAGTATTACCACCAAGCTAATACAAATGGATGTTACTAGTAGCTCTTCAGGATATGCTTTGATAGTCCAAGTCTGCGTATAGGTCGAAAAAGAAAATTAAATATATGTACTTTACACTATTGTTGCACTATGAGTCAAATAAAATTGATGTATTTAGTAAAAAAAAAATAATGTCTCAATCGTTATAAAAAGGTCAAGACCGCAATCTAGAATCCAATATCAAAGTTTTGATGTCTAAATGATCGATTAAAAGACACATAAGCCACATTTACATGTGGTTCTCTTTGAAATGTAACCACAACTGCAATTTCAAACCTTATTTACGTACATATTCATAGTTTATTTACCTCGGTAATAAATAAACTGAAAGGAGAAAGCTAGCAGTTGCAAGAAGAAAAGCACCAAGTATCCAATCTGATTTCCCTAATAGGTAAATTACCAATAATTTTTGCCTGGCTGCTATGTTTTTTCATATTTAGAACTTCCATCCTGAAAATGCACATTATACTGTCAGTGTTCACTCCCATTTATGTTTCTCTTCTTCTTGTATTTGCAAGGATTAAAGGAGAGTAATGGAAGTTATATTCATGAAACATTAATGCATAAAGTTCAATCCAAACTATAGAACACAATATTTTCGTGGAAGAATCTAATTAGTATACTTTGTTGGTGTATAATTATTTTACAGATTAAATTCAATGATGCATTGTCACATTAATTAATGAATATTACAACTCATGTATTTTTCATATTCATTAATTGACACGAGAAAACATTGATCACACTATGTCATTTATGTTTTGTATGTCGTTTTTACGCATTTATTAGTTGAATTCATTATAATGGGCAGTTGGAAGCTAAAATATACAGAAAGTAAGGAAGCAAATGAAGTCCAAAATGGGGCTACGATTTCAAGCCTGGAAAACAATGTTGATTCACAATAATTCGGTGGTCGATTTCACCAAATCGGGCCACGACTTAGAAGGTACGTGCAAGTGGAATTTGAATTTATGACGATTTCGGGCCATGATTTCTTGGATCGGCGCACAATTTTTGTTGTGTCTACATAAGGAAAACGAGTTTCTGAAGGCCGAGTTCGAAATTTTAAAAAGAAAAGGGATATTTTGGAGCTAAGCAACTGAAGATCCGGTGGGAGACCGCCAAAACTCATAGTCGGTCCTCTGATACATGTAATGAATCTTTATTCTAAATTAGTTGTTTGTACTTTAGCTATGAGTAACTAATTTCCTTGTAGTTGAAACTTAGATGAATCCGATGTAATTCTATGGATTCATAGTTTGTATGAACTCCCTAGAATATCAATGAAAACCTAGTTTTATTCAGATTTTCGTATGTTTAATGATGTTTGTATGTTTATGATTGACTACTAGCACTAGTATCTTGAATGTATGAATTGATTTTAGAACTTGAATGACCACTAACCATGACTTTTGAATATGATCTTGGAAATATGGTTAACCTAAGTAATTGCGTTAGATATAGACAATTATTAGGCTATGATTTAGAGATTAACAGACTATTAAAACCTCCAACGGTTTGAACTCGCTTAAGAGATTAAGGGGTTGTTAGTTTAGGAGAGGGTTCTAGGTCAAAAGATTGAGTAGAACCATTTTGTTAATCTATCGTTAAATTAGGTCGACATTGATTAGAAAAGGGTGCAAACTATCATATAAAATCATCAAACGATTCGAAGGTCTTACCATTCTTCTCATAAATTTCTAAAATCAAGTTTAATCGTCTTTTCAACGGTTTATGTTATTAAACCAAACCAATTGTCTTATGCACCATCCAGCTAATCATCCTAAATAATAATGTCTTTTATTACTTCGGTATAAGTTAGTACACTTGTTAATTTTATATCACATATCATTATATACATGCGTAAAATATACACTAATATATTAATTAAATTTTTTATAGGAAGTTCTCGTAAGCTTAGCTCAGTTGATATGCAAGGTCTGATATTTAAAACCCGACAAAAAAATATTCCTAGAAAGTACCTAGGGACATAAATCACGAAAAATATCCATTGGAAACGTTACGCAAGGGTTTTTCCTAGGAACCTCTGAGAGAATATCCCTAGTTAACTTTTAGGGATCCCTAGTTAACTTTTTTAAAAATAAAATATTTTACTCAAAATAAACAAGCTAAACTAATAAAATATTCAATTTACTGAATTGCATGGTCATTCGCTTGAGTCAATTCAAAAGATCCATTGCACTTACACTTTTTCCATCAACTCTATTTTATTTTATTTTCAAAAAGTAGATTCATACTCTAATATATAAATGGAACCGATAATCAGCGATGTATCTTTTCCATCTAATATACATGAGGGTCTTACTAACTTATGATCTAAGAAAACATATTAAATAATTTAAGAAAAACAATTTTGCATTAGAAAATATAATCGATTAATTTTTAAGAAATCGAACGTACGACTTTTTTTGATACATATATTTATATAATTAGTTCAGTAACATGTGTCTTGAGAGCACAATGTAACATTTTCCAATATATAATCAGTAGTTATTTTCTTCAACAAATTCATTGAATAATTAACTTAACAAGTTTATAATACGGATAATTTATTCAATAAATTGGAGGAAAGTTGGATAATTTAATTGGTTTGAAAAAGAAATAAATAGTTGGAGATCCTGAGTTTAAATTCAACGAAATAGAAAATATTAATCTAACATGTAACCACTAAAATTTGCCTTTAAAACATACACTTATATGGTGATGCAGAGCTTCCAAAAAGAACAAAACAAACTTTGGAATTACAGCAAGTATGAAGGTAAAAGCAGGGACAAGGTCAACCATAGAAGATGCCAATGTGGGAGAGCTATATCCAATTCCAGTATTCACTAAAATCTGCACTGAAGTACTGCACAGGTAGCTTGAGATTAATCCACATGTACATTAATATTTATTTTCATATGTTAATTTAATTGATGCTTAATTATTTTGTTCATACAAGAGACAACTAAGAAGAAACATTCTGCAGAAAATTGATGTTGAAATTGGAGAAGGAGGTCTTTTCCAATGGTGGAAGAGAGTGGATGGTCGAAGGAAACAAAGAGCCAAAAGGTTTGAATAAAAAATGAAAATAAAAATACTCATTCCATCTTTTGTGGCTGATTTCATTAGTGTGTCACAACCCATTTCCACAAACTGAGCTATAATCATTATTGCTGTTACACCTCCCTCAGTCACCATTTTTCTCTCTTTTTCCTTTAATTTATTTATTCTCACTCTCACTTTAATACCTTGCTTGCTTTACTTGAATAATAATTTGCTTGTAAGTTGTATGTCTTAACCTATTTTTAATGACAAATGCGGTTTGTTAAAAAGAACAAAGGAATATATGTGGTCCCCAACTAGATATACAACACATGAGTCAAAACAAAAAAGAGCATGATACCTAGTCTTTTTATTCCTTTTCCAAGAAGAAGGAGAAAGTTGAATATATGAAACAAGTGTTCTTGATGTTTTTGACTTAGGATCGTTCCTATAGAAAGTTTCATCCACACAATGACAAAATGACAAACATTTTCTTCTTTTGTTGGTGTTGCCCTATGTTTTTTCAGAGAAAATGAACTTTGATAATTTAGAATTCCGTTGAAAATAATTAAATTTATCATTTTTATTTAGAAATTAAATTCAAGTTGTCAGAACAATTGTCATTTAGTGAAGTTCATTGACTAATTGAATCAAATTGCATGGTTAATAAACAGTTATGGATACCAAAATTATTATTTTCACTTCGTATTTAATACTATTTACATTTTTTTTTAATTTACTTTGATTAATTCTATTAAAAATATAAAGAACTTGATTATACATGAATCTTTTCTTTTAAATTATGAATGAATCTTTTACAACAAAATATATAAATAAATAAGACTCAATTAATTAAAAGACAAATTTTTATTGATTAGAATAAATTTTAGGACCGACCCGAGCAAACAGTTCCCTAAAATAAGGGAGATCCATATGCTTTAAATGTGCTTTCAAACAATAATGTTTAATATTTGGAAAATGATGTGACAGAAGAGAAAACTAGCTTCAGTTAAATGTGTTTTCATAAGATAATGCAAACAGTTCCTTAAAATAATGTTTAACTGGTTATAAACTAACTCTTAACTAAATAAAAATAATTCTAACTAGCTTCAGTTAAGTTGTTGAGTGAGATTGATCACTGGCTGCAACCGAATGATTGGGAGATGGTGAAGTATCATCCTCCAATACATTCTTACAAGATGAAAGATTGGTAAATAAATATCTACCATATCCATCTTGGATGCTAATGTGGAGAATGACTATGGAAAGAGGTATTTGGTGAAGAAATCAACTACTTGATTTTGTGAAGAAATAGGGAGCAACCTTAAAATCAACTGATTTATATTTAGCAATTTTATAGTTTTAACAACTCTTATTCTAAACAACAATTGAAAAACTTTAAAAAACCGCTTGGTTATCTGATTATTACAAGGTAAGAGTTGTATGATGAATCAAATTGTAGCAATAAAGCATCAATGTACTTTTTATCATTCCCATAGGTACTTGATTATTACAAGGTGTGGTAGTAATTAGATGGTTTGGTAGTGTTTATTAACTGTATGATGAGCGAGGGGTGAAGCAAACAATAGACAAAGTTGTATTGGGAATAAGTTCAAGAGCAATGTTATATCTCTAGAAAAATAACATCAAAAATTCTTTAAGAATAAAGATCAACCAATCACAATGCACTATTTGCCACAATTCAAGGAGGTGTGGGTTAAAAATAGGAAGTGAACAAATAAATCATGCAATTAAAACTTGTCAACCGTTTCTTGAAAAATTCTTGATGCTATTTTTCTAGATAAATAACATTTTCCTAAGTTTAATTAGTTAGTTTACTAATGTCTTTCCTTGATTGACTATATACTCCTTGTTTTTCAATTATACCTTCATTTATCACCCTCTATAGATCTCGATGTCTCACAACTAATGGACGGTCATATCTAGTCTGTAACATCTGATGTCTAGTTCAATTATCTAAAGAAGAAGCATTAAGTTTGGACAGTGTGTATGATTGTAAACTTAACTCCATATTTCATAACCAAAATATACTGGTGCCCTTACCCATGTCCCTACAAGGGATGATGATGTATATGAATCAATCTTGGATTGCACGTCAGGAAGCATTAAGAGCAGTAATAAGATTTATTTATAGCCGGTAAGACCAAGTATTCACATTATATCCCTAACTAATTACGCTCAATCAAAATACAAAGAGAAATTAGATACACATATATATTACTAAACAAGACATATGAGAGGACGTCGAGATGTTGTATCAACCAATTTGATCTATAAGCCTTTGATGTTACCACTTCGCTTGTACCATTTAACACTCCCCTAAGCTTGTCATATTTATTTACCTTAAGAGTAGATGACACCTAATTGTAGCTTCCAAAAGAGGAAAACAAATATGACAACTTTCCTCCAAAAATATTTACATATAATATCCAATCCTACCTTTAGTTTTGACTTTTTAATAAGACTAAATAGATATTTTTGATTAATTAAAAGCGTGCATATTACTAAAGGACTCCATCTAAATAACTAGGATATATTTTTAGATCCATTATAAATATTAAATTGTATTGGTCTTACTATCAAATTAAAAGTTGTTATTGAGTAATCCATTAAAGTACACTTTTTTTTTTACCAACAATCCATTAATGTATACTTCATATTGGTTGCATAAATTTTTTTGACACTTGCTTCTATTACCGACACTTTTAGCACAACCCATAAATTTTATCAATGTGAAGTATACCCTACCACCTTACAAAATCAAAGTCACCTAGACATCTATTTTGGTTGACAACAGAGGGGGAAATTTATTTTCACATGTTGTGTGTTCCTCTTGAGCCTGTGCCCACATAACAGCATAAAATCCAAAGGCTATTATAGCAGCTCCAATCATGCTGCAACAATAAGTAAAACAAAATTTAAAATGAAAATGCTTGCATTGGATTAATACATCATTTATATTATTTCTAACAAATTGGTTGTTCTTAAATTAAATGCATTTATTTACCTTCCAAGATAAAGACTGTCTCCCAAAAATATTACCCCCATGCCAAGTGCAATGACCATTCCTAATGGGTTGAACATAGCTACATATATTGGTCCTTTCTTACGGAATGCCCATGTGTATACAACACTCCTCATTGATACCACACAAATTGCCTATAAATGAAACAACCACAAAGTCTCCACATTGGTTAAATTATAATTCATAAATACCGATTTTAAAGTTGTGATGCATTTCTTTGTCAAAAAAAGCTATAATGCATTAATTCAATATACCAATATTACATCGGTTTAAGTGGAACCGGACTCGGATATAGGTCTATATTGCAATCTTGTGGATGAAAAAAATGTAAATAAAAGAGGAGACCCCACTAACAGGCGGTCTTGCAAATTTTTCGACAAAGATTAACATATGCATAATTTACATCATTAACATGGCTACCAACAAAGACTAATTTCTCATATTTTCCCCTTTTTTTTAAATTATATATGAGCAAAAGGCAAATGGTAAGAGCTTAGTTTCCTATTCTCTATAATGTCATTTTTCTCTTAATTCAAAAAAAATAAAGATGTATATCCATAAATATCAACATGATAAATATGATTAGATGTATGCATAAAAAGATTAATAACACTGCATATAAATTAAATTTATTTTATTTAATATGTTCTTAATTTTCTTAAAACAGTAAAGTTTATACTTACTGAATAGCACACAGCAACCAATTCCCTATCAGGTCTAAGAATCCAAACTTTTGAATTTCCCTCTGCAATGAGAGCTACAATTGCAGATAGAATTACCACCATGCTGCAACAAATGCTTGTTACCACTAGCTCTTCTGGATAATCCCTTATAACCCAAGTCTGTATATATGTGGAAAAAGAAAAATTAAATAAATTCCCAATTTGCTGCAAGGTAAGTGCAATGTATGCCATACTTTAAAAATATTAATCTATCTGCAGTTGCACGTAGTGGATACCTGGTTCACACAAAAATATGCGTCAACCATGTTTACATATAATATATCTAACTCCCAACCGCAACTGCGTTTAAAACCTTTGTTGCGCAATATTCGAAAAGATTTATTTACCTGGACAATATACAAAACAGAAAGACAAAAGCTAGCGGTTGCAAGAAGAAAAGCACCAAGTATCCAGTCTGATTTAACTGAAAGGTGAATTCCACTTGCTCCAATATCTATATTTCGAAAGGCGTCTCTAATCAATGGTATCCCTTTATATAATGTCACAGTTAATGCCCCTGCAATAGAGACCACTGTGCCAATAATTTTAGCTTGGCTGCTATGGTGTTTCAGATTTAGATTTTCCATCCTGAAAGTGCACATTGTGTTCAAGCCAAATTATTTTTTATTTTTTTGCAAGGGGTTTAAAAGCAAACTCATCAATTTTTCAGGGACTAAATATATAAAATAAATTTTTTTCATTAATTATTTCCATATACATAATAATATTTACTAATTGAAATATTAATTATTTCATCTAATCATATCTAATCTCTTTCACCATTAACCTCGGTTCTGCCTCCTCAACTAGCACTTGTGTTTATGCTAGCCCTAACTCATCCTTGCGCCCCAACTTTTGGAACTACCTTGCTCACCTTAGCCATGAAATTACCAACTCTTGGATGCTTATAGGGGATTTTAATGAGACCATCCTCCCTAGTGACCAACGGGGGGGCATCTTCAACACCGCCAGAGCTGCCAACTTTGCTAATTTTATGGATGATTGTAACCTCCTTGACCTCACTACAACCGGCGGCCGTTATACTTGGCACCGCAACAACAACGGTCGTCGAATTCTCTCCAAAAAGCTTGATAGGAGTCTAGCTAACGTGGATTGGCGCATTGCCTTCCCAGAAGCTTTTGTGGAAGTTCTTTGTAGATTTCACTCTGATCATAATCCTATCCTCCTCCGCTTTGGTGGCCTTCCCTTAGCTAGAGGGCCAAGGCCTTTCCGTTTCGAAGCTGCTTGGATTGACCATGAAGATTATATTCATATTGTCACTTCATCTTGGAATTCTTCTAACCACAATCCGACTGTCACTCTCAACAATACCAAGGAGAATTCAATCATTTTCAACAATGAAGTTTTTGGCAATATCTTCAAAAGGAAAAAGCAGGTTGAAAAGAGGCTGAAAGGCGTCCAAAACTATTTAGATAGAGTGGATTCCATCCACCATGTCCTCCTTGAAAAAGAGCTCCAAAATGAATATAACCATATTCTTCATCAAGAAGAAATACATTGGTACCAAAAATCAAGAGAGCAATGGATTAAATTTGGAGACAAAAATAGCACTTTCTTCCACGCCCAAACCATTATTAGAAGGAAAAAAATAGAATCCACCGGCTCCAACTTCCTAATGGTATCTGGACTGATGAGAGTTCTATTCTCCAAAATGAAGCACAACGTTACTTCCAGAACCTTTTCTGCAGTAGCCAACATGCCCAAAGCCACTCTTTCAATGACGGTACCCACCCAATCATAGATGACATCGGAAAAAATTCCCTAACTAGCCCCATTACAAAATCCGAAGTCTTTCCAGCCTTAAACACCATGAAGCCTTACAAAGCCCCAGGCCCAGATGGTTTCCAGTGTATCTTCTTCAAACAGTATTGACACATAGTAGGAGAAGACATTTTCCAAATGGTTAAAAGAGCCTTCACCACAGGTTCTTTCAACCCTTCCCTCTCTGACACTCTGATTTCTCTCATTCCTAAGGTCGAACCTCCAAAAACCTTCAAGGACTTTAGACCGATCATCCTTTGCAATATAATCTACAAAATCATCACCAAAGTTTTGGTCCTCCGCCTCAGACCTATCCTTAATACTATTATTGGCCCCTATTAAAGCAGTTTTCTGCCAGGTAGAGGTACTACTGACAACGCCATTGTTTTGCAGGAAATTATCCATCACATGCGCAGATCCAAGAGGAAAAATGGGATGGTCGCTTTCAAGCTTGATTTAGAGAAAGCTTTTGACAACGTCAATTGGACTTTCCTCCAATCTTGTCTCCACGACTTCGGCTTCCCAGAGATCACAACCAAGTTTATTATGCATTGTGTCACCTCCTCCACTCTTTCTCTGCTTTGGAATGGGAACAAGATGCCTCCTTTCAAGCCCACCCATTGTCTTCGCCAAGGAGATCCTCTATCTCCTTATCTCTTCATCCTTTGCATGGAGAAGCTATCTATTGCCATCAACAATGTTGTTCACCAAGGTAATTGAGACCCCATATGCCTATCTCCTAATGGACCTCAGCTATCCCACCTTCTTTTTGCAGACGATGTTCTCCTCTTCACCAAAGCCAAGAACTCTCAGCTTCGGTTTATCACTAATATGTTCAAAAGTTTCAGCCAGGCTTCAGGTTTGAAGATTAACCTTGCAAAATCCCGGGCTTTTTACTCTACAGGCACCCCTCGAGACAAAATTAATAGCCTCACTGCCACCTCCGGTATTAGAAGCACTGAATCTCTTGACAAATATCTTGGCTTTCCTATTCTCAAGGGACGGGCTAAGCAAAGTGATTTTCACTTCATTATTGAAAAAATGCAATCCAGATTGGCCTCTTGGAAGCTTAAACTTCTTAATAAGCCAGTAAGAGTGACTCTTGCCTCATCTGTTCTTTCCTCCATTCCTTCTTATTATATGCAGGTTACTTGGCTCCCTCAGAGTATTTGTGACAATATCGACCAAACCACCCGGAATTTCATATGGAGGGATATTAATAATAAAGGTATTCACCTTGTTGGTTGGAACAAAATTTGTCAGCCTAAGAAGCATGGAGGCCTAGGCATCAGAAAGGCGAGGGACATGAACATTTGTTTACTTGGCAAACTTGTTTGGGATATGGTTCAATCTTCCCAAAAACTGTGGGTCCAAATTCTTTCAGACAGATACATTAGTGGTCCGAATACCTTAAATGCTTCAGCTCGGCCCACCGCCTCGGCTATATGGTCTTCTATCCTCCATGCTCGAGATTCCCTCAAAGATGGTTACATTTGGCGTGCCGGGTCTGGTCTATCCTCATTCTGGTCTTGTCCGTGGAGCACTCACGGCGTTATAGGGCGCATACCCCTTTTTATTGACATTCATGATCTTCATCTTACGGTGAGAGATGTTATATCATCAGGCAATCCTCATACTAATATTCTCTACAGTCAACTACCTCCCCTCACAGCAGACACCATAAATAACATTCATCTCAATTTCAATGCCTCTGTCGAAGATGCTTTCATTTGGTCCGACAACAAGAACGACTCCTACATCGCCAAAAGCGGATATTCTTGGCTGCTCTCTCGTAGGGACCCGGTAACTACCTCTCATCCTCCCCCCTCTTGGTCTTGGATTTGGAAGCTTCACCTCCCGGAAAAAATCAAATTTCTTTTTTGGTTAGCATGTCATAACTCTGTGCCTACCTTATCCATGCTTAACCATAGAAATATTGCTCCTTCCCCAGCTTGCTCTCGGTGTGGTCTGCATGATGAAACCTTCCTCCATTGTGTGAGAGATTGCCATCACTCTAGAATCATTTGGTTACGACTTGGTTTTAATCACCCGGATTTTTTCACAAATTTTGTCTCTCATGATTGGCTTAAAAACAATTTGGTTGGCACTTCTTCTTTCATTTTTGCGGTCACTGTTTGGTGGACATGGAGAAATAGAAACTTGATGTGTTTGGGTAACGAGCATTGGACTCTTAATCACCTTGCTTCCAACATTCATGGGATGGTTGAATCTATAAATTCTTCTTTCCCCTTGTTTTCGAACGGCACTATGGAAGACAGATTTGTCAAGTGGAATCAAAATAACCACTACGGCGTCATCCTCAATGTTGATGGGAGTTGTCTTGGCTCCCCCACTAGAACTGGTTATGGCGGAACTCTTAGGAATGATGCATGCTTCTATTTGTCTGGGTTTTCCGGTTATCTTCATAACTCCTCTGACATTCTTTATGCTGAGCTTTATGGCATTTATCAGGGTCTCTCTCTGGCCAAAGAAAAGGGTATTGACAATCTTATATGCTACTCTGATTCCTTATTATGTACCAACATCATCACCGGCCCCGTCTCGAAGTTTCATGCTTACGCGGTTTTGATACAAGACATAAAAGAGTTATTGGCGCATACTCAAGCTACTATCAGCCACACGCTCAGGGAGGGTAACCAGTGCACAGATTTCTTAGCAAAGCTTGGTGCCTCGTCGAACATTGCATTCACGTGTCATGACTCTCCTCCTTCGGAGCTCCTTCCTCTCCTCCGAAATGATGCCTCTTGAGCATTCTTTTTGAGGATTTAATTTTCTTTCTTTTTGTTTTTGTTTCGCTTCCTTTAGCTTATGTAACCAAAAAAAAATAAAAAATAAAAAAATAATTTACGCATCTAACTTTTTTTGAATGTCTTTCACATTTAATACAATTTCCCGAATGACATGAAAGACTTTACCAAATACAATTGCCACATCCGATATGGTTAGACCTTCCACTAATATCTATGACTTGGGTTTAACTTCAAAATTTTACAATCGGTAAATTACATGTAAATAGAGGATAAATAGAATAAGACAAACCTTGAAATTAAAGCAAGTATGAAGGTAAAAGCAGGGAGAAGGTCAAGCATAGCAGATGCTAGTGTGGGAGAGCTACATTCAATTCCAGTATTCGTTAAAATCTGCACTGCAGTACTGCACAGGTAAGATCAAGATCAATCAAACAATCAAAATTACCGCATAAATCCCCTTCTCTACAACTACACTTAATTTGACATATATGGAGCCACGAAAGATGCAGATAAAGAAGAAAATACTAACATAATAACTTATTACTAATATTTTTCATTCTAAAAAAACATATACTATGCTATTTAACTTGGTGGTTAATTTGTTCATACCTGAGGCAACTAAGAAGAAATATTCTACATAAAATTGATGATGAAATTGAAGGAGGAGCTCTTTTTCTGTGGTAGAAAAAAGTGCATGGTAAAAGGAAACATAGAGCAAAAAGGTTTGAGTAAAAAGTGAAAACAAAAATACTCATTCCATCATTGGTGGCTGCTTTGATCAGAGTGTTACCACCCACTTCTAGGAATTGAACTGCAACCATTGTTGCTGTTACACTTGCTCCTTCAATCACCATTTTTCTCCTTCAGACACTGTTCTTCCTCCAATTTCCTTTTGTTTCTACTTTCAGTACAATAATGTGTTTTCCTTATCTTTGAGTTTAATAATTGTATTGTCTTTTTCATTTTTCTGTGACAAGGTGCTAGGCTTGTTAGAGAAAAAAAATACTAATCATTTTGGAAAGGTACATGTGTGGGGTCACTAAATATTTTTTGTCACCAACTACCAAACAAAGTGGAGGGGAGAAAGACTTTTTCTATTCTTCCAAGAAGATAGAAAACATTGAAAAAATGTGACAAAAAGTAATTTATATTCCTCAAAATATAAAGTAAGTGATCAGAAGAAGATCTCTATGCTTTAAATATGTTTGTATGTGGGAAGCGTGGCCTCAAAAGGCTTGACACAATCCAACACATTAATTTAATTAATTAGTGTTTCACATTTAATTAATTTGTTTTGGATGTTTAACCAATGTCTTGTGATAACAAATTATAGAGCAAGACTAAGATTATAAATGGGTTATAGTTCTTTATTACAAGATACACTAATTAGAAACACTTTAACTTTGTAAGAGAACTTTTTCTTTTCTCTTAAACTTTTTTCCTGATAGTGTTCTCCAAACTAACAAATACATTTTTTAGAGAAACATTTGTTGTTCGTTTAACATATTTTCTTAGCTTTTCTTGGCTTCTTCAGTATATCCGACCAATTTCATCTCTCGCACATATCCTAGAATTTTTTTTAGATGTTTTTAGGTGTCTTCGGAGGGTTGACCACCAAACTGCATCTCACTCGACAAGATGGCCAACCTATTCCCGACCGTTTCTGTCAGGAAACGGTGATGATGGTTCATGTCTTCAATTATTGGATTCTCTATGGTCTTATATGTCTTTTCCACTTCTAGATAAAAGACAAGTTCCAGTGAGGAAGCCTTGCAGATAATAAGAAATGAAGAGACTAAAATGCAAATAAAATAAAAATGAAGAGAAAATTATATAGCAGAGCAAAAAACTGAATCAATTCAAAATTTAAATGTGGAAATGACAACCTTTAACTTTGTAGTTTATATAATGATAAAAAAGAGCCAGTGATGAGTTTCATGACAAAGCAGAGATTGGTTTATATAATTTATCTAATGTTTTTACTTCTAAAAAAATCTCTATTCTAAAAAACTTGTGATATATTATTTGGAAGTGTTAACCACAATGGGGTTAAATTTTAACTAGTCAGTTTCATTGTTCATGAATTTATTGTCATTTCCACATTCTTAGTAACAGTTTTATTTTCTTTTTAAGCATTCTTTTGGTAATAGTTTAAGCATTACAATCTCTTGGCAGTTATCAATGTACAACTTGATTACAATTCATTTGTTTTTAATGACAATAAGAAATTGTAACATACCAGAATTCCAAAACAAAGTATTGATCTATCAAAATCATATATAAATACTCATTAATTATGACCCCAAAACATAAACAGTTTCCCCTACATATTTTTATTTGTGATATATTTTTTGTTAGTCATGTCTTGTTACCAATGTAAAATTATACAATTCATGGAAACTTGGTTAGTAATAACAATTTTGTGCCTTATTCTTTCACTAATTCTCAAATTCATAAGAAACCTTCTTTTCGCTAAATCCCACCTGCCTCCAGGACCTCCCAAATTACCCATCATAGGGACATTCACAGTGCTAAATCGATTCTTTAAAGATCCTAAAACCCTTCTTCAAGATCTTCATGCCAAATATGGTCCAATCTTCACTCTTCAAATGGGTTCTAACACTGACATTTTCATTGCCAATAGATTTCTTGCACATCAAGCATTAATCCAAAATAGCACCATATTCGCTGATCGCCCTGACGCGGTTCCCACAAAGAGGATAATTAGCAGCAATCAACATGACATCCTCTTTAGCTTCTACGGTCCCATTTGGCGCCTCTTAAGACGCAACCTCACTTCTAGAATCCTTCACCCTTCACAGGTTAAGTCCTATGCTCAAGCGCGCAAATGGGTGTTAGACATTCTTCTACAACGTCTCAAAAATATTTCACATGAAAGAAACACCGGGGGGATTTTTGTCGTTGATCATTTTCGATATGGAATGTTTTTTTTGTTGGCTCTCATGTGTTTTGGAGACAAACTAGATGAGAATCAAATAAGGGAAATTGAAGAAAGTCAACGCATCATGCTTCTTAACTTTTCTAGATACAATGTTTTGAATTTTTGGCCACCTATTACAAAGATACTGTATAGGAATCGATGGAAGGAATTTTTGAAGCTGAGAAGTGATCAGGAAGCCGTGTTGATTCCTTATATAAACGCTCGAAGGAAAATCAAAGAAGAGAGATTAAGGACTGATAGAGAGAAAAATGTGAATGAGTCACATGATGAATTTGTTTTGTCATATGTAGATACATTGTTGGATTTGGAGTTGTTGGAGGAAGATAATAAAAGTTGCCAACTTGATGATGGTAAAATATGTACTTTATGTTCCGAGTTTCTAAATGCAGGAACAGATACAACTTCAACTGCATTGGAATGGATCATGGCGAATTTGGTGAAGTACCAAGATATACAAGAAAGGCTTGTGCAAGAGATTAAATGGGTGACTGGAGATGATAAAAAAGAGAATGAAATTAGAGAAAAAGATTTGCAAAAAATGCCATATCTTAAAGCTGTAATTTTGGAAGGGCTAAGATGTCATCCACCATTACACTATGTTGCTCCTCATAGAGTGACAGAAGAAGTTGTTTTAAATGGTTATTCGGTGCCTACTTTTGCATCGGTGAATTTCTTGGTGGCGGAGATAGGGAGAGATTCTTCGGCTTGGGATGATCCTATGGCATTTAAGCCGGAGAGGTTTATCAATAATAGTACTTTCGATATAATGGGGAGTAAAGAGATAAAGATGATGCCGTTTGGAGCAGGGAGAAGAATGTGTCCTGGCTATGGTTTAGCATTGTTGCACTTGGAATACTTTGTTGCCAATTTTGTTTGGAATTTTGAGTGGAAAGTTGTGGATGGAAATGAGATTGATTTGTCAGAGATGCTTCAATTCACAACTGTCATGAAGAACCCTTTGAAGGTTCATCTAATACCTAGGTTTTAGTTATTATTAGAACCAATTATCCATAGATAAATCTTGCTTTCATTTTTTGAACTGTTTTCCAGATTGTATGGCCCCTTTAATCCCTGATGAAATGCAATGGTTTTTTTACCATAAAAAAAGTCTACATATATTCTTAATATCAGTTTCATACAGTCTCAATAATTTCAACTTTTCCGGTTACAACAATTTATTTATTTATTTAATGTTGAATAATAGTACTTTCGATATAATATAAAGTATTTTGTGCACCGCCCAGGGCATACAAATCGAATGTGGAGGTTGATTGGGATTGTATTTTGCGATTGAAAGTTCCTCCCGAAGTGAAGAATTTATTCGTAATGTTCTGCTTCACATAATCCGATTGATAGAAAGAGCATAGATTGTTCTCCTTTATTTCCTGTCTGTGAAGAAATGGGAGATAATGCTCTTCACCTATTTTTTTCAATATGAATTGAGTATAGATTGTTGACGAAATGGTGATTTGTGTACTGATTTATTGAACATTTCCCAGAGCATGGAACAAATTTTGATGAAGTAATAATTACACTATCTTTTTATAAAAACTTACGTGTTTTGTTTCCTTAACCAATGCCCTTGGAGTACTGGTTAGAAGTTATATTTATTTTTGCAGTTAGAAAGTAATAAAGTATTGTAGTAATACAAATGTGTTTGGCATAAACAAAGATAAAGAAACTCCAAAATGGATAAAGGAAGAAAAGAACACACCATAAAGTGGATAAGGGAATAAATTGACATGCAATATTGTAAGAGATGGTGCATCTTCTTTGTTTCTCATATGGCAATTGGCAACACTGAGGAATGCAGCACTATACAGAAAATGGGATTCCAAACACAGGGAGAGGGCTAATTATATTCCTAAAAATACCTCTCCTAATTAATTAAGGAGACAGCCTTTAGTCCATAGCAAGTCACACAGTTTTAAGTCATTTGATACAAAAACTGTAATGGAGAAGGAATCAAAGAACTCTCTTTTCAGGTGTCAGAAGATTTGTGATAGAAACAAAAATTCCTTTGTAACAATCGTTGGACTGCAATCTCAGAACTGAGAATGAGTTCTTATGCAACACAACATATTAGGAAATAACATATAAACTAAGGAAAGAGATGGTCTAGTGTAGCAAGGCAACTCCTACCCAAGTAATTCGAGAGCTTGGTTGGTCTTTCCTAAATATAATACATTGAAACTTTTAAATCAGAAGCTAAGAACAACCTTAAGTAAACTTAGGTGAGATAAATAAAATAGAGTATAATGTCGGTCCGGCGGGTTGGACCGATTTTGCCAACCCTACGTATTGGATACATGTACGTCATCAATTTTGACATATCCGAGCTTCAGAGCGGAACAAAGATCAGAGTATTTGCTTGGAATTTTAGTATAATGTCAACAGATTTGTGATCTCCTGAGGCCAAAAGTGCGTGATACATTCTACAGCCATAAAGTAAAATCATAAGGAGAAGGAAAATATTATAAGAAATGGAAAAAAATAGTATAAAGGTTAGAAGCCCACCTCAAGTAGCTTAATCCACTATAAGGATGTCTAGCAAATACATATTCTCTCCAAACCAAATGAGCATTATTCAAATCTCTTGATATGGCAAAAAGAGTTAGGAGAGCATCAAGACACACTCTTGAAGGAACAAGGGCAATCTCTTTTTTTATTAGATCCAGCAAGTCCAATCCAAATTGCAAATATGTGGACCCATATTTCAAAATTAGATAATACGCCTATACATACATGAGACCAATATGTCATGCTTCATACACGCAGAAATATTAATCCAAAATTTAACTCTTATAATCACGAATCCTTATTCAAGTCATAAGGAAACAAAAACTTACTTCATCAAAAAGCATATCTCTCTTGAATGCATCATTTTTGAAATAATCCTTGAGTTGTTTAAACAATTCAATGGTAGAACTGCAAAATATACAATGAACATAAAAAAATGACAGAATAAAATCATAATTTAATATTGGGAAAAATGAACCATATATCATAATGGTGGAACCCCTTATATCATAAACCATATATGGATCCAACTCATTAACCTCTAAATCTTTCCTAACAGTTTCTCTTATAGTTTTTCTAGGTCTTCATCTATCTCTTCTAATCTCTCTCTCCTCCGTCTGATCTACAGGTGTTTTCTTAACATGTCCAAACCACCTTAGCCTATTTTCTACCATCTTTTCTACTATAGGTACTACCCCAACTCTCTCTAATGGTGTCATTTCTAATCCTATCTCGTCTAATCTTGTGCCACTCATCTAACGCAACATATTGTGCGAAGAAATGGATTAGATGCTTTACGTAGATATATAGTACCCGAAAATGTTGATCAGTTTCCGAGCAAGTCACGAATACAGATTGCATTACATGACTAGAGAGCGTAAAGCCAGCTTCACACATTTTATCAACAACATCAATAGCTACATCCACCAGCATAAATGAAAAAGAAAAATGAAATGCAATTTTGAAAATGATGGTAACAGAAAATAGAAGGAAGAGAGAATTTGATATGAAGGGAGCAATGGATGACTTTATTATGACAACTATATTTATTTGATTGATAACCGTAATATGAGAATGAATAAAGGAGAGAATTATACCTTGTCCTTGCCACTGCAATACAAAATTAGCTTTTCATACATAGAGGATGCAGGCAAAACACCATGCAAATTCTCGATCCTTTTTATGATATGCTCAACCTAGAAATTATTAACAAACCATGTAATGCCTATATTTTTCACACATCCGAAATCCAGTCACTTTCGCTTTCACAAAGTTGTTGCGTATCCTCTCTAGAAATCCACAGTTGTTTCCTCTCCTCTTGTCTTGTTGAAGCGTAGTCAAGAAGCGGAGGAGCTACACATTTGAATTCAGTCTAACTTCACAAACAGTTGGTGTTCATTCAATATAGAAGAAAACTGAGATACACATTAGTTTTAGATACCTGCGGAAGAAGCATCATGGAGTTTACGGGACGAGAGAATCAGGTTCCATGAAGAAGATGATGATGTTCTGCGAAAGTTTTGTAGTTTTTTTAGGCAAAAGGCGCACATCTTATTCTTTCACCTGCACATTCACAAGTGAGGCAAGGTCAGTTATTATGCTGAATCGGAAATTTGTATCTCTTATCTCTTGTAGGAAAACAAAATTTGTTGGACACTAAAAGTTGGCTCTACGACTGTTTGCATCGTAAATTAAAACCTTTAGTTTCACCCGTTTTCCAAGATCAGCAAGTGCAGTTACTTTGTTTTAAAAGCACTAAATGTGGTGCCCTAATTTCTCTCTCCAAGTAATCTATTAACCCTTTTTGTTTTGTTAATCAAGTGCAGTTAGTTTGTTTTATTTTAAACTGTACCTTCTTTTTCAATTTCAAAAAAAAAAAAAAATTAGGTTTGGTTCTGTTACTGTTTAATGAGTTATCGACTGCTTAAACTTTCGTCTTTTTATGTAATAGGTAAACAATGATGTTGTCGAGAATGAAAAGTTGTAAAAAGAATAGTGGGATTCCGTCTATCCAATGGGGTTCCTTCTCTTCCCTAAGTCTCCCTTGCCTCCAGGACCTCCCAAAGTACCCATCATAGACGCATTCACAGTGCAAAACCGATTCTTTAAAGATCCTAAAACCCTTCTTCAAGATCTTCATGCCAAATATGGTCCAATCTTCACTCTTCAAATGGGTTCTAACACCAACATTTTCATTGCCAACAGATTTCTTGCACATCAAGCATTAATCCAAAATAGCACCATCTTCGCTGGTTGCCCTAAGGCCGTTCCAACAAAGAAGATAATTAGCTTCTATGGCCCCATTTGGCGCCTCTTAAGATGCAACCTCACTTCAAAAATCCATAACCGTTCACAGGTTAAGCCCAATGCTTAAGCGCGCAAATGGTTCTTAGACATTCTTCTACAATGTCTCAAAAATACTTCACATGAAAGAAACATCAAAGGGATTTTTGTCATCAATCATTTTCGATATGGAATGTTCTCTTTGTTGGCTCTCATGTGTTTTGAGGACAAATTAGATGAGAATCAAATAAGAGAAATTGAAGAAAGTCAACGCATCATGCTTCTTAATTTTTCTAGATATAATGTTTTGGATTTTTGGCCACCTATTACAGAGATGTATAGGATTCGATGGAATAAATTTTTGAAGCTGAGAAGTGATCAGAATGCCTTGTTGATTCGTTATATAAACGCTCGCAGGAAAATCAAGTAAGAGAGATTAAGGACTGATAGAGAGAACAATGTCAATGAGTTACATGATGCATTTGTTTTGTCATATGTACATACATTGTTGGATTTGGAGTTATTGGAGGAAGATAATAAAAGAAGCCAACTTGATGATGGTAAAATTTGTACTTTATGTTCCGAGTTTCTAAATGTGAGAACATATACAACTTCAACTGCATTGGAATAATCATGGCGAATTTGGTGAAGTACCAAGATATACAAGAAAAGCTTGTACAATAGATTAAAGGGGTGATTGGAGATGATAAAGAGGAGAAGGAAATTGGACAAAAAGATTTGGAAAAAATGTCATATCTTAAAGCTGTGATTTTGGAAGGGCTAAGACGTCATCCACCGTTACACTATGTTGCTCCTCATAGAGTGACAGAAGAAGTTGTTTTAAATGGTTATTTGATGCCTACTTTTGCATCTATGAGTTTCTTGGTGGCGGAGATAGGGAGAGATTCTTTGGCTTGGGATGATCCTATGGCATTTAAGCCGGAGAGGTTTATCAATAATAGTACTTTCGATATAATGGGGAGTAAAAAGATAAAGATGATGCCGTTTGGAGCAGGGAGGAGAATGTGTCCTGGCTATTGTTTAGCATTGTTGCACTTGGAATAATTTGTTGCCAATTTTGTTTGGAATTTTGAGTGGAAAGTTGTGGATGGAAATGAGATTGATTTGTCAGAGATGCTTCAATTCACAACTGTCATGAAGAACCCTTCGAACGTTCATCTAATACCTAGGTTTTAGTTATTATTAGAAGCGATTATCCATAAATTAATCTTGCTTTCATGTTTTGAACTGTGTTCCAGATTGTATGGCCCTTTAATCCCTGATGAAATGCACAAAAAAAAAAAAAATTTACCATAAAAAAGTCGACATATATTCTTAATATCAGTTTCATATAGTCTTGATAATTTAAACATTTCAAGTTACAACAAATTATTTATTTTATGTTGAATAATAGCACTTTCGATATAGTATAAAGTATACCTTGCAAATTGCATACTAATTGTGGATCAATGAGTTGATTAATGTTAATCATTTGAATGTGGAGGTTGATTGGGATTGTATTTGGCGATTGAAAGTTTCTCCCAAAGTAAAGAATTTATTTGTAACGTACTGCTTCATATAGTTCGGTTGATAGAAAGAGCAGCGAATTGTTCTCCTTTATGTGTTGTCTGTGAAGAAATGGGAGATAATGCACTTCACCTATTATTTTCAATGTGAATTGAGTATAGAATGCTGGTGATCTGAACATTTCCCAGCTGCAGGAAACAGATTTTAAAAGCATTTTTTTTCACTGCATTAAGTCAGTTCAACCCGATAAAGTGTCTTTTTTTGTGGTAATTATTTGGAGTAGAAGTCTTTCGCAATATCCATGTTTCGGAGAATACTTCCAAGATGCCTTGTCAGGTCTTTTGGTGCGCAGTTCAGCTGTTACATAGCTGTATTGCAGGCCAGGATCGGGTGCAAACACGTACCAATATCAGCGCGGGTTGGATAGCAGAGTTGCAGTGGATAAAACCAGACCTGTTGAAACTAAAATGCAATATAGATGTGTCATTTACTATCAATCAAAACCGATTCGGTGTCGAGATGTGCATCAGAGATGAGAACAGCTGCTTTGTCCTTTCTCGACTGGACTTACACTCCTATTTATTCGGTTGATGAAGGTGAAGAATATCGTTTACTTTCCGCTATTCGGTGGTTGCATGATTGGCAGCTTGAGAGTAGCATTTGAGCTTTATATTGAATAGTTTATTTAAACATTTTCCATTTTTGAATTGATTTGATTTTTGTATACTTCAAATCCTTTTATTTAGATAATCTAGATGTGTGACAGTTCCATCATAGAAGATTGTATGCTTGTAATCATTTGTTGCATTTTTCTCCTTTTTAGCAAAATATGCATATGACTATTAATTTGTGTAACAGAATCTGTTAGTTAGGTCCCCTGTTTATGCATATGTATTGCTAGTTTTTTTTAGTCCCGAGTTTGGTAGATTTATTTTGGAGTCATTGAGAAAATGTACACTGTTTAGGCAAATTGTTGATTGAATTTGATTAAAACTGAGTTGGTGTTAGGGAGTGTTTGAATTTCTGTTTTGGCAATGTTTGTATGCTAGCAGTGTAGTGTGTGTGTTGAACAGCTTTGGCGGTGATGCTGTCATCGCTTTGGCGGTGATGACGCTTTCAACACCTTCTTCAGCGAGACCGGTGCTGGAAAGCATGTCCCCCGTGATGTTTTTGTAGATCTTGAGCCCACTGTTATCGATGAGATGAGGCCTGGAACCTATCGCCAGCTCTTCCATCCCGAGCAGCTCATCAGTGGCAAAGAAGATGCCGCCAACAACTTTGCCCGTGGTCATTGAGCGTCCTACTTACACCAACCTTAACCGTCTTGTTTCTCAGGTAGTTATAGTTTTCATCAAATCAATACTATTCCGATTGTGAATTGCGTTGATTGTGTACAATTACTTGTTTTGATGTAGTGAATGTTAAGTTAATATTTGTTTTTGATTATGTTCAGGTGATTTCATCCTTGACCGCTTCCTTGAGGTTTGATGGTGCTCTAAATTCATTTCATGCTTTCTTCATATGCTCCAGTTATCTCTGCTGAGAAGGCTTGTCATGAGCAGCTTTCAGTTGCTGAAATTACTAACAGTGCTTTTGAGCCATCATCTACAACAAAATACTCTTGCGAATATTTTGATGTTTAATATTGATTCTAATTTATGCATTACATTTTATCCTAAAAAAAGATGAACCTTTTTTTATCAAACAAATAAGTAAAAGTGATTTTCCCTTGCAAATAAAATAAAATGATTTTTATTGTGCCTTTTTTCTGCATTTATTTTTCATTTTCCTGCGGATTTCCCTGCGAACATTAAGTTTGCTGACGATTTTCCTGCTGCATTTGTTGCGGAAGTACAGCAAAACTCATACATCTTTGACCAAATATTTCCTGCGGATTTTTGTCCAATATCTTCAGGAAATTTCTGCAGGAGAATTTCCTGCGGTTCCTAAAATCCTCAGGAATTAATTACCCACGAAGGTATTAACTGCGAACATTAATCCTTGGCCAAATCCGCAGGAAAATGGTTTCCTCCAGAAATTTCAATGTAAGCCGCAGGAAAATCGAGACTTTCTAGTAGTGATTCTAAGTGAGAGTTGATAGTTTTCACTCCACAAAGGAAAATGTGACGGAGTTTAGCATTATTAGATTTGATTGTACTATTGTAAACATTTGTCCTCTCTTTATTTTAATAGTTATATAAGGTTGAGTTTACTAAAGGACAAGCAAATAGGGTAATTCAGGCTTTATCAAGGGTGACCACATCTCTAGTTAGTGTTTTCCTTTTATCATAAAGAATTCATTACAAGGGAAACAAGTGACACAAAGAAGGGCCAGCAATACAGAAATATAAACACATACAACTCCCAAATAAAGATTGTTTACCCCAACAAAGTTGTAAGAATAGCAAAGCAATGCTTTACCAAGGAAGGGCCCAATGATACCCCTTCTTGTTTTCAATAATCAATACTGCCCATAAAAAGTTTTCTTTCAAATATTCTACATCTTCAACTATTAATTTTTTAGAGATTTTCTAACATGTGCAACATTGCACAAGATAAGAAACAGTTAATACACTTTTTTTTCTCTCTTATTAACCTTTCTGGCCTTTTCTATACCATATTAATGAGATAATTTCTTGAAACCGGTTGCTACATACATGTTTATTTTGTTCCAAAAAAAAAAAGAGCAGTGTTGAAATATACGAGAAGATGAATGTTTGCAATTGAAAAGATCCTTTGTCCAATTGAAAATAAAATTTTGATAAGAATAAATCTTGTTGGTGGTGGTTCAATCCTCTGTGGCTTTAAACAAGAAGATTCATCCTATTTCGGAAAAGATCTCATTTTCTGCCGGAGACGGAATCAGAGAGGTGAATGTTTCATGTTTGCTGATCATGGTCCATGGTCTCAAAGGGAAAGAACATAACACATATTCCTGAAACAAGAGCTACACTTACAAACAGAAAGACAACTCAAGTTTGATGACATTCATGTAATAAACCCACCGCTACTAAACGACATAACATTCCACCAATTCTTCCAACTGAGCTTGCGACTCCGACAACAATGATTTTATTCCCTGAATTTTGTTTAAAATAATTGATTCCAAAATTCTTCTTATTTTGATTTCCTTGCCACATGACCTTTCCCTTGTTTGGACTCATTACAATGAATCATTGAAATTGTCTCTTGCTCGGTTAGAGCTTGATTTATGGAGGTTTCAGATGCGGATTCGAAGTTGCCGGAGCTAGTGCGGTGTTTGGGGATGGGCTAATTGTACTGTAGGTGTGATTGTAACGTTGGGATTGTTATGGTGAAAATTTTAATTAATTAGACAGATAAATGGGTTAGAAAGGTTAATAAGAGAGAGAAGAAAAAAAGTGCATTAATTGTTTCTTATCCCATGCAATATTGCACTGGTTAGAAAAACCCATATTTTTATTATAACATTAATTATTTAGTTTTTTATTTTTAATTTCAACTTTTGAGTATTGACATAAAGAGACATTTGATAAGATCACTATTTTGACCTTTCTGTATATAAAAAAAAACTACTGACATTTAGATGTATCAAAAAAGAACAATTGACATTTTTTTTAGGAGAAATATAAATGTAGTGATCCAAAATTTGTATCAAGTTTTTTTTTCATATAGTTTTTGTATAGTTAATATCAAAGTATGTTGTCAAATTTTAAATAGGAATTCTATGATCAAAGAACCTTGCCTAAGGCTATTACTGCTCGTTCATAGACCTTGTTCTGAATTAGGAAAATCTGCATGGTTATTAATAGGCCTTTTTTTCTTCCCTAAAATTAGTTTAACATATAGATGTTCTTAAATACTAGTCAATATATATACCTACTTGCCTAATAGTACATGATTTAGTTTAAGCATTGTGAATTAGATTGAATAATTATTATTCATACTACACATGTGTCTGGATATTTTCCTTACAAGAGTGCTTAGTTTTTGTTATCTTAAGCATATCCAGTTCTTAGGGGGGAAAATGATTCTGTTAATCCATAATTCTTTGTAGAAGTAAGGTTCTATTGAAAGATTATATCAAAGCAAGAAATTAAGTCATCGGGTACAAATCATTTATGAAAATGAAGACCATACTGAATGTTTTATATTTGTGTTTGTTTCATTGCATGCTATGCTGCATAATGCATAGTAGATAATGTAGTAGTAGTACCCTGATGAAAGGATCAGGTTAGTCCTAAATGATAAGGGGGTGCAGAAAAAATTGAGCAAGTAGGCTGATAAACCAACCCAAGAAGAATCGGTTGGGTTTCAACTTCATATATTTAATGTTTTGAATTTTTGGGTGGAGATATTATGCCTTCTCCATCTCTTGTGGTCTTAGAGCATTGTCTCATTGTTTCTTCTCTGAATTCTCCCACCTAGTGTAATTAGAGTTTGGTTCGACTTGTTGGGAGAGTGGGATCCTGATGTTTGGACCAAGGATATGAGATGAGAACTCACACTAGAAGGCAATATTGTTGGGTTCAAGTGTGAGTGGATAGTCTCATGTCATCTACGAGTGGGTAAAATATTAGATATTTAAGAGAGGTTACTCACAAACCTAATTCCTTAAGATTTTCGATGAAGATGTGGCGCCTCCATGTCTTGTGGTCCTAAAGCATTGGTATTTTTTTCTCTTGGCACTTCCCTGGTCCCCTACACAGAATTAGGCCTAGAACACACACACAAAGGGGAAGAAGGGAATAAAGAAAACTTCTCAGTCAACCCCTATATAAATGTGATTCTTTACCGTAAACACAATTTTGTCGTGTACTTTTACATATATGAACATATAGTGGAGCGTCTTGAGAAGTTATAGAGAGAAAAGGGTATAATTCCACAAAATCGAGGAAGGAATCATACGAGGCTAGCGTGCCTAATAGGGCAAGGCATTTCAAGAATTTCATAACAACATGAGTTGCGTGCGATTCACGAATCTCTCAAACTGTTTTTTGTTTTACTTCTTGATGTGTTATATTGTAATTTTCCTGCTTGCATGAAATGATTTAAATGGGAAATAAGAAAATGTGTTAGCATCATAAAAATTGTAGAAAATGGGTTATCTTTGTAAGGAGTTGTGCCCTAATTTTTAGATTAGGCATCTCTGTTTATAATTCTACCGTATATAAATGAGGTGACTCACATACCTAATGTCTATAGGTTTCGGATGAAATATGGCATTTAAGTCTTTAGTAAGCATCTATGCTTATAATTCCAACATTTATAACTGAGATGACTCATATCCCTAATGTCTTAAGGTTTTCTGTGGAAATGTGGCGTCTTCGTCTCTTGCTCCCGATGCTGCCCCATCTCCTCGACGGAATTAGGCCTAGAACACACACGCAAATGGGAAAAAGAGAATAAAGATAAAATGCATTTGTCTACTAGGGCAAGGCATTTCTTCCGTAGTTTTTTTTCTTTTTGACAAATTTGAACGTAATGGAGCGACTTGAGAATTTACTAAGAGCAAAGGGCACATTTATAAATGATGGTAGAGGAATCTAGGCGAGGCCTAAGTGCACAAGAGGTAAGGTAGTTAAGGATTTTGTAACGATATAAGATGAACAAGATTCACATATCTTTGACAAGTGTTTCCTCTTTTACTTCTCTCTTTATTAGATTGTATTTTTCCTCCTTGCTCAAGGATAGTTTAAAAGTGGAATGAAGAAATTTTTTAAAATTATACAAACCATAATGAATGAGTTATCCTTGTAAGGAGTTGGAGCCTATCCCAAAAGGTGCTAATCAATTCCATCCATGTTCTAAATATTGTATCATACCCCTATAAGTGATTTGTGTTATGAAGTTATATCATGGACTTTGGAGGTCCATGCGTAAAATCCATATTTTAAATATTTTATTTTTAATCCTCAAAAAAAAGTATTTTATTTTTAATAAAATTTAAACATAACATAAACACAAGATGTGCTAGAAGCAGGAGAGGGAGGGAGGGAGTTAGTTGAAAATCCATACCATTGTGTAAGGCCCACAATCCACATCCATAAACCCACCAAGTTCCCAACCATTATGTATGGGCCACGTCCATTAATCATCATTTACTTTTTTGGCTTGACTAATAAATCGCCATTGTTGAAAATCGGTATTTTTTTTTAGGCAAGTAGTCTAGTCTAGTGGTTAGAGCTCATACATTTTAAATGTTGAGTAGTGTAGTGTGGATTTGAATCTCAACCTTGCGGATAATATGCAATATCCCGACCAACTGAGCTAACTTCGTGGGGATGAAAATCAGTATCACAATTGAAAATGTTCAACAAACATAAAAAGATTAACCAAAGTTGAAAATGAATCTTTGAAAAACTATGCAGCACCGTTGACCTAAAAAACATTTATGGAGCACTTCAAAAGTTGAAGTGGGTTTGAAGCAGGTGAAAGCTTAGGTTTTTCTGCACAAAATATATGAAAATAATCTTTATTATTACTGTATTAATCAAAATGGATTTTTCTCAGAATTAAATAAAATTACGATGTTAACTTTTAAACCACGTTCAATATTTCAAACATATATTTAACTATCTGTTGATACATCACTGAATGTCATGATCTAACAAAATTGTCTATATAGAAGAGATGTTCATATATTTAGTGTTCGAAGAAGTTTAAAGACAAATATCATATCAATTTTTAATGACCAAGTTGCGGTGGCTAATTCATAGTAAATAGATATGAATTATTGCAATCACTTTCACAGTTACAACTATACATATAGCTGTGAAAGTTGTCTGTCAACCAATAGGCTGATAGGTATATACCACCAAAGGAAAATTGAATCAAATCAATAATAATCTGTTAATAACTAACTACATGTCAACACTTCCCATTGAACTATATAGTACTACCACATGTGGGGCATATGTCCTATTGGAAAAAGTTACCACTCTTAAGTTTCACTCTTTATTGTTAATAAATGTTATCTCTTCAAAGTTTACATGAGTATATTGGGAATGAAGTGAGTGGAGTGAAGTACTATATAGTAAAACCAGAAGGGAAAAACATAGTTGAGAGAGTAGGGGAAGATAAATTTGCTACTTACTTGTAATGGTTGGAACACGACACATTAAAGTGGTGTGCTTGGTCCCCCTCTATCAACAGTTACATTTTTTGTACTATATAGTTGAGTAGCTAGTCAATTAAGATAGCCCTGAATAAAGATTTTCCAAAAAATATGCTGTTCCTTTGCACTGTTCTTTGTCTGCCTTAAGAAAGGAAATGAAAATAGACATGATGCTAAGTAGTGCCTGACCTAACAAGATCTAGTCTTTTGGAATATGCTTGAGACTTTGTTAAGATTTTCTTGCTTTTATTTCTGGAGGAAAGTCTATTGGTATATGTAGTGTCTGATTGGTACTACGTTTGTAAAACGGAATTTGATGGAAATCACAGCAAAAAACAACATTAATGTAGAAGTTAGTATTTAGAATTTCTAGAAATCACATCAAAAATTCATCGGTCATTGATTTAAATTGAACGTTCAATATCAATAATCTCGCAGATTCTATTTCCATTACTTCCTCGTTGTAAAGTTTTGGATCACAATATAAGAAAAGGAGAAAGTGTGGTAGTGACTTTGTTAAGATTTTCTTGCTTTATTTCCGGAGGAATTAAAGTCTATTGGTATATGTAGTACCTGATTGGTACTGCGTTTGTAAAACAGAATTTGATGGAAATCACAGCAAAAAAAAACTTTAACGTAGAAGCTAATATTTGAAGTTTCTAGAATCACAGCAAAAACTCATCGGTCATTGATTTAGATTGAATGTTCGATACCAATAATCATGCCGATTATATTTCCATTTCTTCCTCATTGTAAAGTTTTTTATCACAATATTGAAAAGGAGAAAGTGTGGTAGTGACTATTCGTGAAGTTCTAATAGGCTAATACCATTATTGGCCCATCAAAAGCAAAATATGTATATAAGCCCAAACTTTTTTTTAAAGCTTTTTTTAGATTAAAGTTTAGGTGTTGGAACTTGGAAGGGATGAATTGTGGTTATCGTGGAAGATTTGATAACCAATCATAGAAATAATGGGGGATCGTACGGACTTGGTAGGTAGGCAATATTTGATGATAGTGATAATGAACACACACATGGAAAGAGACTGAAAATCTGTTCCAACCACGTAGAGAAACTATAGAAAGATATTGAAAAATTAGTGGGGGCACTAAAAAAATATGAATGCAAGTTTTAGGTCTTCCATAGTCTAATGTAGGGGTGGACAGGGGCCGATTTCGGATGGGGTTCGGCCTTAAAATTAAAGACTATCTGATGTATTCATATGTATCGGTTCGTGATAAGAGAAGAGCCCTAAAAACGACAAAAAGGCAAGTACGACAACAAGATCAATAAGAGTTTTGAAATTGTTGTACGAGCTTTTCATTTTTATGTGTGTGACTAAACTATCAATAAACAATTTATCTCGCGTAAATAGATTCCGTAAAACCGATTATTGATCCATTTTAGACAAAAACTCAAGTTTGGTGATGGATGGAAAATGTTAATTTACCAAATGCAATATTAGGGCACGTGACACATGTGGAAGTCACATGGGAGGGACCTTCGAATTCTAATGCCTACTTCCCTTGAATTCAATCCCTTCTTCTACAGGGATGGTTTGGTGATAGTCCTTAAATATAAGTACATGTTCTACTTCTTCCTCTTCCTCTACACTCACACAACAATTCACCACCTTTGACGTCGCTTACAGTTGCAGAAAGACAGTGACTACTCAGTAAAACCTAATGGCTCCTAGTACGTACTAACATTAACGTACGTCTATATCTTTTTGCCTCTTAATTCATTACTCACTCACTGCTACATAATAATTTAATATAAGAGAAGGTAAAGGAATAGTAGTACAATGTGGGACATGTTCTCTTTCATGCTGACCTAACATTATGTTTCTATAATACTATAATCCACATATCAATTATGTTCTATGCTAAGAGTCCCACATCGGATAGGTGATGGCCTGACAATGTGTTTATAAGTGGGGGCAATCCTCACATTACAAGTTGGTTTTGTGGGGTTGTGTTAGGCCCAACCACCATTTCTAAGATTCTACTTGAACACTACTATATTTATCTTCTTGTGCTTCGTCAAATACCCGGAATAGTTTATTTATTTCATTTTTTTATGATTTATTAGATTTTATATTGAGTCTGACTCATTATTATAAAATCGACTTGAATTTTCCTTAATACACTCCCTAACAAGTCACGCCCAACATTGTTGGATTTAGTGTGTGGTTCTTGAATTTTCCTTAATACACTCCCTAACAAGTCACGCCCAACATTGTTGGATTTAGTGTGTGGTTATAGACGGTGGGGGTTTCAGCCGATAGACTATCATCTAATATTGGATATAACTCATCTTTACAAAATCAATTTGCAATGGGAGGGGTAACCAGTACTCTTTATAAACTTCTATCACATTTTCTGTCTATTTTACATATGACTAGGGTTTTTCCTGAAACACGACCTCACACCGATCATTATTGAACTTGATCTGTGGTTAGAAATTATGGGTGGTATGGTCAATAGATTTCGCTACCATATTAAGTTTTTGTATTAGGTCTAACACATTCTTACATAATCGGTTTGGCATGTGAGAGGCTTCATTCTTTATAAATTCTAATCAGCACCTCTCTTTTCTATATGAGACCTCGAATGATTTTTTCAATGATGATTAAAATAATTCTTCGTTTTAGGGTAAATGCTGGATTTCTGTATATTATAGAAAAATTCAATCAAGATAGGTTTTGAGGGCTCACCACGACCAAGAAAAAACTCAAGGCTTAAAGAGATAGGTGTATTTATGTTGATAGTCAAATATTTCGATTTCTAAGACATTGATTACATACATTTTCATAAATACTTATTATTTATAGTCCTTAAAGAGTGTCTGAGAACACTCGTTAACATTTCTCTTTATATAATAAGCACCAACAAGACACCCATTTCATCAACTAGGACTTTCATCATGACAATAATTCTTATCTGAAATCTAGACAGATTATTATCTATTCTTGGAGTGGTGTATATACTAACGCAAAAGAATGTGTAACTAAAGTTGTTTAGATTTATTTGTGATATTGCTTTATATATGAGTTAAAGTATCACCTCATGTACTCTTTTATCAAATTTTTATTTGCTTAAAAAAAATATATAGATCTAATTTTTCCATCTATACATAATTCACAAAACTCTTATATAGAAATTATAGCAAGATATTTTTTGGCAAGTTACATTCCAATTTTCAATAATTGAAGAATACCGTATTGTTTTTCTTTCTCTTTTTGTTTTCTAATTGATTATAGAGCAGCTTTGCACTAGGGTGTGGGGGTATTTAATTATTCTTTTTCCTGTTTACATGTCATGATTTGCACTATGTTTTGTAACATTTATCGTCACCAACCACTGCATTATAGTTCAATGGGGGTCCATTTTTTGGGAGACATGCAAGATGGTCAGGGATCAATGAAGTGGGGTCCCTTCTGTATTTTTGGGCTATGGCCCACTAACTTTACAGCCTAATTGGATATATGAATCTAAATAAATTCTAAAGGTACGTATCCCCAATCTCATATAAGCATAGCATGTACCATGATTTATCACGAAAAACTTCAACATACGTTGGAATTATTCATCATGAATTATTATTGATCTTGAACTCAAAGAATATTGTACATTGATGGACCTGAATGGTTTAGAATTTGATGAGTGGATAATGAATTTAATGAAGAAAAAAAATTCAATGAGTGTTATAAGCATGAACGAGAATATTTTGAAAAAAATGTGCTCCCCCATTGTCATATGTTCAAATTTTTAGTTACATTTTGGCCATACCACCATGTGATATCCATTATTATTTTATTTTTATTCGACATATGTGATATCCATTCTGTAAAGCAATTTTCTTATTTATGTGCTCAAATAAGTGATGTGGTTTGACATGAAATGACATCGTGTTAATTTGATATCATTTTTTATGAAAAGTAATACACATGATTAGGGTTGTTTAGAAAACAAAATATCTTCAAGAGTAAAAAAACAAAATGGAAATTAAAGGAAAAAAAAAACAGAATATCTGATGCAATGACAAAGATTTGAATAAATAGTGACTTTTACTCCCTTTACAGATGTGAATTAAAGATGTAAAATAATAGAGTAGTCTGTATTCAATTTCATCACTTAATTTTAAAGGTAAAAATTGAAGAACTATCTCTTTTTTCTAGTCAATTATTCAACATATTCTTATAATTTACCGAACAACAGTAATTTAAGATACCTTAAAATATACAACTGTAGGTTGGTTAGCAAAGAGGGAAGATGAAAGTTGTTTATTCATTAAGGGGGAGACCTTGCAATCTTGAATAGTAATATTGTATTTAGTTACTTAGGTAAATTTACACTAAAAAGAAATGTGTAATTATACTAAACAGTTTTTTATTTTATTTTTTAAAAGCTGAATAAAATAAGACATGAAAATGAGTTTATTAACTAGAGAATACTTACATTGCAAGAAAATTTTGTGAAAATTTAATTAAATCAAAATTGTATTAGAATATATCCAAAAACTGTTAGACCTCGTAAAGTTGAATTAGTCTCAATTCAAATTCTAATACTATTCGTAGTATATATATATATATAGAAAATTATAGCCTACTTTTTGGGAAATATATAGAAAAATATAGCCTTTATAAATAGATCAAAATCGATATATATCAAGTATTATTTACATGGATATATGTGTAACTATCACTCATTTTTTACACAAAAGTGCACAAGAAAACCATTGTAGTTAGGGAAGAAAGATCTCCGTTTTCCATAGTGTAGAGGAGACACTTTATATGTGAGTGATAGAATGTCTCAATCTAATGGATACCCCACATATCTCAGTCATGTTGTCCTCAACCACAGCACTAGATGCCTATTCCATCTATCTATCATTGTTGGTCCTTTTCAGTTCCTTGTTGGCTAAAGAACCTATCATCATCGATCAACCCCACTCTCAACAATTGTAATCATTTCCATCTTACTTGGACTTCATAAATTACTTACTAATCATCAAATCATTAGTAGTTCTACATTAATTGTCAACTTTGCTTGATATGACAACTAATTAACAACTCAATTGAGTATTGCTATATCCAGAGAGAGTAGTTGTTTCGAAGAATAGCGAAAGATTAATTAGTCAATGACAAAATATATGTGTGTAGAAATCACAACATGTTAAATAAAAAGGCCAAAGTCAATCATACAAATTTGGATGGAACACAGTCGAGACAATTTTGCGTGACTAAGCCTCGCTATAAACATTTCCTATAACGCAATTATATTCAACTTAGATTTCTATGGTCGCCAAATCATGCATTCATGCGGTCAACGTATTGGTAACTGAGATCAAGATTAAATGATATAGATTTAAAATATATACATATATATATAATATAATATAAATGAGATTTTTTTTAAGGAAATATAAGTGGGATTTAGATGGCTGCATAATATCTAATTTGTTATATACTATAAAATATATAGTTTATAAGTAATTATAATATAGTCAATGATCTTTCATTTATCATTAATTAATAAGATGTTGTGTGCTTTTCATGTTTCCATACCTCAAACCTAGCAACAAGTATGCTCCCCTAAAGATAGTTTAGGAGAAAAGAATTAATTAATCAAAGATAAGTTGTATAATGCATGACACAAAACATTATTAAATTTGACAAGTCAATTATTTGAAACAATGTTGGGTGGCAACCTATGTTTCATTTGAATGGAACAATTAAACGTGTTTTAGTTAAAAGTTAAAATTACAGCTTTAAAGTGGACCTGACCTACAATATAATTATCCAAGTAGTACTGTCCAAGTAGTTGTCAAACAAATGGGACAATCATGCATCACATAATAAATACTTGCAAAATAATGCGTAGTAATAGTGTTCCCTAAGAAAGTTGAAAATTAATTAGATAGAGAAAAAATTTGAAAGGATTGAAGAAAAAAGATTTTGTTCAGAATTGAACATCTGTATCACATTAGCTGTATATGATGAAGGACTTTTATCTTCATCATCATCATCATCACCATGTAGATCTTCCAATAGCTTGACCAATCCCTAGCTAGTGATTGCTACGTGTAATGTTCATAAAAGGCTTGATCAATCACTTTCGGTTTGACTAACAAGCAAAAAGGGTTTTCTTTTATCAAATTTTGTGGTCTGAATGAATGGCATAAATTGAAGGTTCATATTTTGAATCGTAACCTTCTATACTGGACATATTTGTACCATATGTACTTTTGAGTGAGCATGTACAATGTGCTAGCTAGGGAAACAAATTAGTTGCGGTAACAGTTGGAACTTGGATGTGTCAAGTTTGAGGAAAATTAGAAGGTTAAAAGATTAAAAACAAGTAATGGGACATTGATTGATTTAATGATGTATGAATTTAAAAATTAGAGTGTGGGTCCCACATAAAATATAACACACATTAAACGTGTTTAAATTAAGGTATTTAATTTTTAGTTACCTGACAATGATAATAAAATAATAATAAGAGTTTAATGGTGTTGGGTTGACGGTTCAAAACAATTTTACAGATACAATAAATCAAAACATTTTAAATTGTCACGTAAATTAAAAACATTAATTGGTGTGGCGATTCTAAATATTTTGATTGAATGTGTGTGCAAAATTATTTTAAATTGTCAACCCATGACAATTAAACTCAAAAAATAATAGTAATTATTACTTTTTATTCATGCATATCACTTCCTATAATTTTAGCTTTTGTTTGCTACGATTAGATTTAAAATCCAATGGAGTATTCTATCTTTCTTCCATCCATATCAAATTAGTTTCTTTCCTTGTTATTTAGGGTTAGTTTCTTTTTAATCTTATACAAGAGTCTTTGAACAATTGGCTCCCACAATTGTAGCTAAACTCAATTACAAAATCTATATATAAATATGGGACTCCACTCGGTTCATAAATGACGTCAAAGAGTTCTATTGAGTTATCGGCAACTATTTCTCTTTTCTCTCTCTTTCTGCTTGATACACTTCTGACCCACTTCTCCCTTTTCATTTTTGTATTTTTAGAATTAAGAGTGTTCTCGAGATCATAGTCCCTTTTGAAAAATAATGTTCTTTAAGAATTAAGAATGTCTTAAGAGTTCATTCGATAATTTATGTCCCTTCGAAATAAAAAGTATTTTTAATATCATAGTATCTTTAGGAATAATAATCTCTTCAAAGTTATTAATGATCTTAATAGTGTGTGTGTGTCTATATATATATATATATATATATATATATATATATATATATATATATATCTTTTAGATAATTTTCCCTGTTTGGAGATTCTAGAGGTTAGAATGACGGTAGCATAGTGCAGTCACAGTTGTAATTGTGATTGTTGTATCCTCGAGACGGTGTGGTCGATAGTCTGTCTTGCATAAGTTTGAGCAGTGTCACAGAACTTAAAGAAAACGACATGGTCATGTCTCAACCTAATAATAACTTCGGTAGATGAAAATACATTTTTAAAATAGATTCCAGAAATCCAAAATACAACAATTCAGAAATCTTAAAACCATGACGTCTTGATTGTCCTATTTAAATTAATGATGGTGATCATTTAAAATATATTGTTACTGTGTAATTTGAGTCATCAGATTTTAATTTAAGGATCACAATTGTTTGCTATCAATAAATGTGTGTTTCTCTTTCAACCCAAAATCCAAAACTCCCATCTAGTGTGAGAAATAATTTTTTTTTTGGTTACCGTGTGAGAAATAATTTGATTATTACTCATTATCAAAAAAAAAATCTTTCCTTTTATTTACTTAATATAAGAGAGAGACCCGTTTCTACAAGATCAAAATTGTAAGAAAAGATAAGTGTGATAGTAACATATGGAAGTAGCTTTCTTCAAAAAAACATATGGAAGTAGCTTTGTTTTTTGCTCTTTTACTACCTTTTTTTTTTTCCTGTGTTATGGATGGCAGCTATACTATTATAGTTGATAGGCAAGGCTTTTTAGTCCAAGATTGTAACTTGTAATCCAATGCTTCACGTGATGCTTTGGACTTTTTCTCTATTGGAAAAACTACCAATTCTTTGACTTTTTGATGTATTTGACCAACTTATGTAAATTTCTTCCCATGTCTCCTTTGTTATGTGCATAATTTAAAAAGAAAAAGGAATGAATTGTTCAACTTGATCTTAGTTTGTTACATGTTTGTTATTTCGAGTAAGCATGTTACAAAAGTATGCAATCTTGTGTTGAATATAAAAAAAAATGTGATCTTAAGAAACTTATACACTAATTAATATAGACACTATTATATAACTAGAGTGATGAGAACACATCTCAAGATTAGGTGTTAAGTCAGTGTATGTCACAAAATTGGAGCGGTGTCCCATCAAATTCCCGATATGAGCAGTAAAACCAAGCATTATGGCCGCCCATTTGTTTGTCACATGATGTGATCCTCATAGATCTATGAGGACCATGGAAGCTTCTATGCCACTCACATGCATTCCAGGCAGCATGATGACACACGCATCTGAACTCCACAATATCAACATTAGCCTTCGACCTGGTGTTCACCCACCTATTTATCGTGTGCCTAAAACTAAGGAATGACGGGGGAGAAAAGGGGCTTGGTAGGTAGGAGACATGGACTGAGGTCGTTCCGCTTTCCTCCAGGTTTATTCCCCTATAAATACCAGGCATTCGCTCCCCAAAAGAAGTATTAGATACACACACCACATACATCTCTAACTCTGGAATAGCACAATGCTATTGGGGTTTGAGCTATTGTACACAGTTCAAATACAGTTGGCTTTGAACTCAAACTAAGACGTCAACCTCAAGTGAGCTATGAACGTAAACGACCCTAAGTGGACTCTGATCGTAAACAGAGTCAACCCCTGAAGGGCTCTGAACTCAAACTAAGACATCAACCTCAAGTGGGATCTAAATGCAAACGACTTCAACCCCAAGTGGGCTTTGAATGTAGACGGATTTGACCCCTTAATAGCTCTAAACTCAAACTAAGACATCAACCACAAATGGGCTCTATACGTAAACGGAGTCAACCTCAAATGGCTCTGAACTCAAACTACAATGTCAATCTTAGCCTCTAAAGTTGAATTCAGAAGGATTAGTATATGTTCAAAGCCATAAAATATAAGGCATGCTACAATGACCCATGCACACTAAGGTTCTTCACCCATCAAAATGGTAAAGTTTCAGTCACTTAGACATAAACTTGAGACCCGTGAACGCTAAAACCGTGATTCATAAAGGATGTCAACCTAGAAGTAGAACGCCGACCTAAAATCAATAGTTAAAATAAAAGGCAATCGAATTGGTCTAACCAAACCTCGTCATCGTTCTATTAATGTAAGATTAATAAAAGAATTTTACTAACTGCATTAATAAAAGAATTTTAGAAACTGCACAAAGATAATTAGGACCGTGATTCATAAAGTTAAGATACAAAAAAGTTGTAGTACACCTCGATATCATAAATATGAAAAAGAATTTCTTGGAGAAAAAAAAAGGATGATATGATTCCTACTCCTCATCCACCACCTCACAATTCACGGCAATCTCGAACTGGCCTATTTTTTATAAGTTCAAGGTAAAATAAAGGCACTCAACCTGAGCTATCTCCTATTCAAAGCCCTACTCCACGACAAGGGCGTGGTCTTCTTCGGCCTCTTCCAGTTCATCCTTTAACCCTTCCATGTCCTCCTTATGGCTCTCTGCTGCTTTACATGCATCTTTCGTCCTCCAGTTCCTCGGCCTTCCTTTTTGCAATGTTGGCATTTTCTAGGTTGTTTTTTACCTTTGTTAATTGAACATCCAACCCTTGGATCTTCTCATGAGCCTCCTTAGTAGCATCTTCCATCTGGTTCTTCAAGAAAGCAATTTTAGTCTTCAGTTTTTCCTCTCGTTGTTGCAGATCGGTGCATCATGTGTCAACACAACATTCCGCAAACTCTTCAAATCATCAATTAAAGGTTGTGTATACATATATCGATGCTAGATGTTGGATTTAATTCACCAGGTATAACAACAACTAAGAACATGTAAGGTTTGTACATGCACATGTAATGTGGGAGATTGTATGGGTTAACAATAATATGTTAACATGAATAAGGTGTAGTTGATGCATGTATATACAATGTAAATCCATATGAGCATAAATACAAAACAAATTCATAAAATCAAGATACAAAAAAGTGGCAGTACACCTCGATATCATAAATATATAGAAGAATTGCTTGAAAAAAAAGGATAATATGATTCCTACTCCTCATCCACCACCTCACAATTCACGACGGTCTTGAACTGACCTATTTTTTTATAAGTTCAAGGTAAAATAAAGGCACTCAACCTGAGCCCTCTCCCATTCAAAGCCCTACTCCACGGCAAGGGTGTGATCTTCTTCAGCCTCCTCCAGTTCATCCTTTAACCCTTCCATGTCCTTCTTATGGTTCTTTGCTGCTTTACATGCATCTTTCCTCCTCCAGTTCCTCGGCCTTCCTTTTTGCAGTGTTCGCATTTTTTAGGTTGTTTTTTACCTTGGTCAATTGACCATCCAACCCTTGGATCTTCTCATGAGCCTCCTTAGTAGCATCTGCCATCTAGTTCTTCAGGGAAGCGATTTTAGTCTTCAGTTTTTCCTCTCATTGTTGCAGTTCGGCGCATCATATGTCAACACAACATTTTGCAACCTCTTTAAATCATCAATTAAAGGTTGTGTCTATATATATATCGATACCAGATATTGGATTTAATTCACCTGGTATAACAACAACTAAGAACATGTAAGGTTTATACATGCACATGTAATGTGGGAGATTGTATGGGTTAACAATAATATGTTAACGTGAATAAGGTGTAGTTGATGCATGTATATACAATGTAAATCCATATGAGCATAACCTAAGTCGTATTTTTCATGGATCTAATGCAAAAACAGGTGGCTTTTGATCAAAATGTTTCCGTGATAAACCATCAAACGAGTGTCACACCTCACCTGTGTTTGTCTTATTTACACAAAGTCACGTCGTTTTACTTGAAGATATATTGATGAAAATATCCTATATAGTTCCGATATAATGGGTAAATATAATATTACCTTCCTTGCAATTGGTTTTCCCCCATATGGCATGGAGTTATGCTTCACACCATATCTTAGTTGTTGACAAAATATACATTCAACTTGTGCACCATCATTTATACCAAATTCATTATCATAATATAGCATGCAACCATTAACAAAATAACCAACTCTTTTTACACTAAACCCTAATGGTTTGCTGCATAATAAATTTGTAGAAAATCATAAGTAATGGGTGTTGCATCAACCATCATTTGGCCCTTAAATCCAAATATAATTCAGGAACATGAAATTGAGACTTTAGACCTAAAAATATAACTCGCATCGATAACTTTGAATATGGAGATCCTTCAAACAACAATTTATTTTATAGATCCAAAGCATTTGGAAATGTTTATGTATTATCATCTTCTTGACGGTAAAACCCAAGAGCATTGAAAATCATATGATTCATTGAGTTCAACTGTTGGTAATATATTACACATTATGAATAAGGTCCATTCACCATGACTTGTCCAAATTGAATAAGGTATGAATCCACTATTATATAAATGCAACTTTATATTATTCTTAGTTGCAAGCTCCTTGTACCCTTCATATACACATCTTACAAGGAAATCAAACCTCCCTCTCAGGTAAGACAATCAGTAACCATTTTACAACATCAATAAATAAATAAATTCCATCTACAAAATGTCGATTAAGACCTCTAATAATAGGGTATTTAATGTTATTTTAGCTATGTTTTTTAGTCTTTTAATATAGTATGAGGTTATTTTATAGATTTTTTAAAGGAGTAGCTTGTAGTTTAAGGGACATTTTGTATTGTTTTTGTTTGAGTCTATGTAATTCTATGTCTTCCCAAAATCTGATACTCCATAGGTGTTTTGAGTCATTTTAGTGAGAAATTATGTAAATCGGCAAATCAAGACACCACATGGAATTATGGAGGCAAGACAATGAATATCAATGGAGTTCAAGAAGGTTTTTGAAGAAAATACAGTGTGGGAAAATAATGTCCCAAGTCTCAACATGGAATGATGAAGTATCACTCAAAGAACGCAAAAAAACAGTATTTTCGAACCAATTTCCTTCCCCATGCACATAACACCTTCATGAAGGCAAGAAAACCCTTCCCAAACACCTCATTATGCCCCCCGGTCGCATGATTTTAGGTAATTTTTACTTCTGACTTGTTTTTCAAGCTGGATCAAGTGGAAAAGGCCTAGAAACCTAGTTCTAAACTTGCCTATAAATAGATACCATTGCAAACACTTTGATCCATTTAGAAACTTGGTGGTTTAAGGTGAAAGCAAGCATCAAGAAGCAGATAGGGTTTCCTTAACTGCTCTCATGATTATGTTTTGTATTCTTATCTTGTTTATATTTTTTTGTTTCCATTAGCAGCTAAACTCCTTCTGATTACGGTTCTAAGTGAACAATTGTTTATTTGTTGGAATTCATTAATGAATTTTTTTATTCAGTTATGATTTAAGTCTTATTTAACTTTCAATTGCTCCGCATGTAATGCTTTTAGACCCCTCGGTACAAATAAGACCTAATTGCAGGCGCACTAAGTCTGAGTACTTATCTATGTATGATCTCGCAATTAAGGTATATTGCAGACTTACCTTGCTTCAATCCAAACAAGAACTAAAATTGAAAGTAGCTTATTTATCTTAATCAAATTAGGATTTTTAAGTATGATGCTAGATTATGTCATTCATTGAGAATTTTCTTCATATTGTTCTAGTTAAGCATAGTTACCATTGGTAAGTTTGTAAAGCCTTAACAATTTCACAATCAAATCCTCGTGTATCAAGTACTTAATCATAATTGATGTTGGATATTGCATTACCCCAAAAAAAAAAGATGGAGGAGATTCGAAGAATCCTAATCATTGTCTAACCTTTGAAGCAAACCCTTTATCTCTTATTTATAAATCGTAACCCGTCAAGCTATACTTAACCCAAATTAAACCCTAATTTCAATCTAAAAATTTCCCTCCTTTCTCCACGCAATTAATCTAAAAAATCTTTTTTGAAAAAAAGCCTTTGAAGGGATTCAAAGATTTAAAAATCTTAACCCGTCAAGCTATATTTAACCCTAATTGGCTTCTTCTCAACATTTTCACCACTAAGTCACTGACAATTTTCTTGATTTAATTTTGCTTCCATTAATTGATATCTAATTCAAACACCCTGTTTTTTTAAGGAGTATTCATAGACCTTATTAAGCCTAAATTTTAAATTAACATTTTTGCAAACAACCAATTTTACCATGTTAATGGTTAGAATCTGAAAAATCACATTTTTAACCAACTTTCTAAATCTCTCTCTTTTTTTTTACAAAACACTAAAGGTATTTTAATTTCAATTATGGGTCAAATCTATAATGTGATATACTTTATTTTTATTTTTATATATTATAGTTGATATGACCCGTGCGATGCACGGGTCGATGGTCTAATTTTATGCTAACAACTACTACTCACATTGAAACACAATTCAAAGTGAAAACCCCTTAAGCCCCTTTTATTGCTTTCTAATTTAATAAGTTAATTAAATTGTCAAGTTGACGACAATCTCTGTGAAGGCGATACAGTTATCACTTTATTATTTTTACAGTTTGGTGCATTAGCTAAATTTGAAGAACATGTATACACACACATTTATATCAACACGATCATCGTATCAATGTTATGATATTTGGCATGCTCTAGCAGTCATGTCGAGTAGACATACTATATTTTTAATATGCATATATTCTATTAGATGTAGTAGAATGATCGGTTGATATCTACTTGAATCACCTATTTACTAGAAGTTGTTTCTTTTGATGCTGACATATTTGTTGGAACTTTGACATGAACGGCTCATCAAAGAAAACGTCTCTATTGATCGCCATTGTCACACCCCAAATCATATGAATCTCAATAACATGAATTGCTCCTTCAAATATGGATCTTAAAAAAATGGTCTAAAGGTGACCCATCACGATTTTCAGTGAAATGCGATATCTCTTCCCTTTTCATATTCACTATCAATAGTGAAAATCCACCTTTAAACTATTTTATGAGGTCCTTAGAGTATCTTCAATGAAGGTATTTAACTGAGTTCTATAGAATGATGAACTTTTTTTTCTTTTCATTGGATGAATCATTGTGGTAGTGTGGCTAACAAATAAATGATTGAATTAAAAGTTGGTTACTTTCTCACATTAAAAGTTGGAATTATTTTTAAGTATGAGTTCTTATAAATTCTTAATTTTTTTATTATTGGAGCAAAATATGTTTGAGTTGTATTAATTAGTGTGATGTGGCATTTGTGAAGCCACTTAATAATGGTTATAGAACCTAAGTTTGAATTTTTACAAACTTGTGATTGAAGAAGCTCTTGTAAAAAAGACTCTTGCATAATATAAAAATATTTAATGTAGAATATTCAAGCTTTCCCCAAAGACAAGTTGAACTCAAACTCTTGACGATGTTGCCTCCAATATACCTTATTACAATTGAAATAAAAAATCCAAACCTTGATGCTAATCTTATTTGCATCTCCTTCAAAGCATAGGATATTTGGTTACATGTGTAATAGTCGCCTATATATTTGTGGACCAAAGTTCAAATAAAACAAACAAACAAACAAATAATAAGATTTTTTATAATGTTGGAAAATGTGAAAAGCTTTATAGTAATAATTTAACTAAGTGTAGAAACAAATCAGTTTGTTAAGGGGATAAGAAATTTCATCACTTCAAGAAACACTGAATTTTATAGATAGACATCACGGATAACCAATTAGGGTATCATTTACTTACATTACCAAATAAATGAGGCGTGAGGGTTATGTGTCTTATTCTTTTAAGACAAAAAAATAGGGTCAGGAGGAATCTATATCTAACCCTAGCCATTAACTATAACCTATAATAAGCCACCAAACATTCCAAAATAATATCTAATTACATACTTTTCTCCCACACCTATTTTCTATACATGCATATTTATAGTATAATAAACTATTTTGTGATGGATGAAATATCTTTGCCTGCTTAGAAGTATGCATTATAAAGTTACTATGTTTTGCTGTCTCCTAATTTTTAAATTATATGCTTCTAAAGACACATTTATGGAAATTGTCCACTTTTTCCAATTAATTAATTGGTTTCTTCTCCTTCATAATCTGCCTATGCTTACCGACATTACATTTGTCACAATGATATTAAGTGTAAATTTTAAACGTATGTTAGGATTGACGGCGAAATAATCAAATTAAGATGGATAAATGTTGTTTCGCAAAAGCCATATTTTAAAACTATGACAAAACTATAGTATTATTGTAATTTTGTCAAACTTAAGGTTAATACAAACATGTACTAAGTAAGTTTTAGATAGTATGATCATTTTCAATGGAAAAAGTATGAATGAGGAAGAGATCTCACTAATCACCTATATCATAATTATTATTATTTTTTTTAAAAACTTGAATGTTTTCTTATTTTCAATATTGGAATCTTTTTATAGAAATTTAACTAAAAATGTTCATCCAAGTTTTTAGACAAAAAATTCACTATAGGTGATTAGAGTTCTCCGATAAAAATTAGTCATAAGTAGAATTGATAGATACTTCGCACATATATAAGAGTAATTATAGGTAGACATCTTTACTGTGTGCACTCCTTTGTACCATTCTGAAAAATTTCAGTTAATCAAATATATGGTCTGTATATTTTTAGTTGCATGACTACTTGTTTTCCAAAATTTATTTGGTTACGTGCATTTAGTTGCATGACCACATTTTTTAGCTTCTAAATAATGGTTACGCAACTGGAAAAAAATATGATCGTACAATGTTAACTGAAATTTTTTAGAATGGTACAAAGAGGTGCACACATTAAAGGTGTCTATCAATTTTTATTCCATATATAAAGCATGATTTTTAAATGAATAAAACTACAAAAACGTTTTCATTTTTATTTAATCTATATAGTTTGAAAAATGAAATGGGACATAGACATTGTGAAGGATGGGAGGGCAGAGATTCCACCTCCTTTAATTGAAGGAAAGGGATGGGGCATCCTTTCAGTATCAACAACACCTGTTCCTTGACCAAAGACTATTGTGCCATTCTTTGATTTCCTTTCCTCCCATACCAAACTTGTTAAATAGAAAATATCATTATTTTTCTTTATCTGAAAAGAACAAAATATGAATATATTATGTCCACTAGAAGGCATCACCACCTTTCAATAAAATCCAAACCTCATTCAATTGTTTTGTAGCCCCCAACACCACTTTCCTTGTGCTTACATCACTCTTTTCAGAGTAATCTGTCCACTGTCCCCAACTCTCTACTATAATTTTCTCTCCCTTACCATGTACACTATATCATGCTTTAAAATTTCGGTCACAACCAAATTAGGACCGCAATATAAAAGATTTTGAGGTTTTTGCAATTGTAACATTGAGATTTTAAATTGAAGATGTGTATAGTGTCGGACATGTTGATGTTTGATATTCTCATCAACACGTATAATTACGTTCAATAAATTTGTTTATATTTTTTAAAATTATTATAGACGTTCAATAAATTTGTTAATATTGAGTTTGTATCTTTTCGGAGTTTCATAGTTTGCAATTAAAATTTTGAGCAGATGGAATATTTTTATTATTTTGCCCTAATATCAAAGTTCAAAACGTAATTGAATTCTCAATTTAAAAACCATGCATTGCATTTTATTTAATCCATAAAAACACCAACCATTTTTTTCTCCTCTCTCTCACACACACACTAAACACACGAACACACACAGAAACAAAAGCAATATTAGTTTGAGGTACAAACATTACACAGGAAGAATCCGTTTAGGAAATCATGGAGATAGCAATGTGTGTCACTGTCAAGAAATGAAAGCAATAAATGATGAAGTTATTAGGTAATCTAAATCATTAATAGCTCAATAGAAAATAGAAGAAAATCATGAGTTTCTACATTTTTTTCTTGTAAATGAATGAATGGTCAAAGGGATTATATGAGAAAACAGCATAATGAGCTGACAAGCTTTTGTGGTGTGTCAGATGAGAGTGAGAAAATGAAAGTAATGAGTTCTCCTTTTAGTCATTATGTAACTTACAGAGATGCTAATGCAGCAGGTGCAAAGAAAGGGAGAGAAGATAACAACTATTCTGAGAGAGTGAAGTTCAAATTTTCATGAAAATAGTTAGATTTTCTTGTTCAACTTTCTTTTCAGTGTTTCATCATCACATTAATTCATTTGGAAAAAAATTATGTTCACCAGGTTATGGTTTTTTTTCCTGTTGCATTCTACCTATTGTCATTTTATGTTTGTTCCTCATCATCAAATATTACAAATACTTACCTACAAATATGTTGCTTTCATCTTCATAATTATATCAACTTTTAATATTAGTTTCAGTGTTTACTTTAAAAGAAAATTACTTAATAAAAAAACTAGTAGAAACTTTTTTCCTTGAGCATTATAACCTACTTATTATGTGAGGTGATAAGATAAGAGTAACAATACTAGAAAAAAAAATGGGAATATGATGAGAACTCAAGGTCTTGAGAACCCTAGCTATGGATTAAGAAGAACCAAGTCACAAAAATACTCTATTCAACATTTCATATTATCTGATGTGATGAATTGATAGAGAAAGATTATATTTGAGAATATAGGAATGACATCATCATGCAATGATATTTTTTTATTTTTTAAGTTTTTTTATTTTACTGGATTAAGTTTATGCCCCTTTAGATTTTTGTTTCTCTTTTTTCATAAATGAATTTACGCGCTTAATAACCTATAACCCGATGTGAGAGACTTGACAAACCATTTACTTAAGTCTCTATCATATCTATGGCCTTGACGTTCCCGGTGGCTACGGTCTATATTATATTTCATTTGATTTTGAGTTAATTATGTTTTTAGTTCTTATAACTAATTTTTATTTTAGTTCCTAATGAATAAAATTTTGTAGAGACTAACAAAAGAGGTTTGGTAATTTTGTAAAGGTTGCAAACATATTTAAATTTTTATTCCAGATTTTTTAGGTAGCTCTTTCCAAGGTGCTGACAACCAGTTCTTATGCAAACTAATAAGTACATTCATTATTCAAACACTTGTAGAATACTCCCTTAAAATCTTCCTATTAACAGAAAGAAAAAAATGCAGCCACCTAAATAGTCCATTGAGTATTCCATACTATTCAATGAGGGGCCTCCATAATACTACAAATAAACCATCTATTAGAATATGAAATTAGAAAACTAAATAAATGGAATAACGGGAGAGAAAAAATATCTTCCCTAGCAGTGCAGCAAAGGTTAAGGAATAACTGAAGTCTTTCAGCTTTTAGGGTAAAATATAAATTGAGAATACTAAAGTCTGACAATCTACAGTATTTACAACATGTGTGTTCTCTTTCTATATAAATATATATTAGTATATACATATATACAATTATTTTTGGCATATGTAGTAATTAATAGTGCATTTTGTGCATTGTTACACTATTATTTGCTAGTAGCTTCTGTGATGCAATAGTATATGAAACAGTAATTTGATGTTGATATTTCGTTTTTACTAGGGATTTATTCTGGCAGTGGCACTATTAACTTGTTCCGTAGGTAGCAGACAACAGAGAGAGAGAGAAAAAAAGTGACTAATTAATCAAGAAAGAAAAACAGTAATACAGTATACATATGATATATCATATATGTATATATATCTATAGTTCTACACGATATATACATTATAAAAATGTGGTAAATTCTTGTCTAAAAGTTATGTGGTAAATTAAAATTTATTTGGTGTAATTTTGTGGGTGGTAGAATTGAAATTGAAATAAATGTTTATGGTTTAGGAATCATGAGTACTTGCTGATACCTTAAGAAAAGTGTCAGGAAACAGAACAGAACGGTATGGAAAAAAAAATATGAATTAAAAATTAAAAATAGCATATAGTATAAGATGCTGCTTCTGCAGGAGCATAATAGATCTAGGAATTAAGATAAGATCAGTGATCAAATCAAAGACATGGAGCTATGTAACTCATATAAATCATGTCTTGTTTCAACTTTAAGCCACAAATAATAAACTATAGTATTAATGAATATTATATTACATTTGGCCTTTTTGTTGGTGATAGATGATGATTCATGAATTTGGGTGAGGTTTGGTTGTTTTCAATTATCTAATTGAAAAATGTGGCTTTTTTTTGTGGTAGGTCCCACAATGAAATATTTTTGGAAAAATTAAAAAGTATATGGTTTTCATTTATTTCACCTCCTTATACTTTTTCCCACCCACCTAAATGAAATTTGTGAGGGGTATAAAATATAAATGTGATATTTCCTTGTTGGTGTGTGCTTATATAAAGGAGGATAGGATGTCGCAGTTCCCTACTATTATTAAAGATACCTATAGCTAAAGGGTTTCAAGAGAAAAGAAGAGAAAAAAAAAAAGATATCAAATAGCTATAAGCTATAGTTTCTAGAATTGATATAAATTGTGAGAAATTTATTTTATATATGGAAGAACATCTTACTCCATTGGCTGTTACTCATCTTCTTCAACACACTCTAAGAAGTTTGTGCATCCATGAAAATTCTCAGTGGGTTTATGCTGTTTTCTGGAGGATCTTGCCTAGAAACTATCCTCCACCCAAGTAAGAAGATCATAGGAATACACATCAATCAATTCTATATCTCAAAATGTTCATGTAGAAAACATTACCTATACTTATTTTACATAAATAAGTATATACATAAATAGTTGCATATATATATATATGAGGACTAATTTATTATATATAACTTCTATCAAAACATTTTTATTAGTATATATACAAGTCTTCTTTCTTTAATATTTTTTTGTGTATAATATAGGTGGGAAGGACAAGGAGCATATGATAGATCAAGAGGAAACAGAAGGAATTGGTAATGATTTCATTTCATGAGTGTTAATAACTTATATTTTTATATTGTGATCATGTATTTAGTGATTAAAAGTTTGTGTTATTTTCTATATATGCATGCACAGGATATTGGTTTGGGAAGATGGATTCTGCAATTTTGCAGCATCAGCAGCACCTGAAATAAACACTGGTGATTGTCCTAGCTCATCATCAGTTTATGGGAACTGTGAATTAATTCAACCTTACCAAGGTCTTCAACCTGAACTTTTCTTCAAGATGTCACATGAGATCTATAACTATGGAGAAGGGTATGTACTATGTAACATCTACTAAATTCATATTAATTTAATTTACTAATTTTAGCAACATTTTGATCTTGTTGAAAGAAATTTTAAGCAAATAGGTTTATTAGTTAATTAGATTTTATGGAGCAGGTTGATTGGAAAAGTAGCTGCAGATCATAGTCACAAATGGATATACAAAGAACCTAATGATCAAGAAATTAATTTCTTGTCAGCATGGCATAATTCAGCAGACTCAGTGAGTAAAATATAAAATTATGTATATGGCATTCTTGCTTAAATTAGATTATTATTATTATTCTAATAATCTTAGTTAATGCTATCATATTAAAAGTTTCCTGAAATAGCTAGAATGATTTCTTTTACAGCACCCTAGGACTTGGGAAGCTCAGTTCTTGTCTGGTATAAAGGTATGTATATAGTATTTATATATGTGCAGCTATATAGTCCTCATTCACATAGTATATCTCTTTTCTTTATTTAATTCAATTAATTATCCTTTCTTTAATTTAATTCAATTAATTATATGTAACTTGCAGACTATAGCCCTCATTGCTGTTAGAGAAGGTGTTGTTCAATTAGGAGCTGTTCACAAGGTTTTCTCTTCTCCCTTTGTTGTCTCTCTCTTTCACACAAGGTTTCATCAAATCAAAATAACTTTATGGAGCACCGACATTTCAGATTTAAGACGTGTTTGGAGTCTGACTTATGTTGGTGTCTAACACTATAATAAGACAACGACACATGTGATTACATGCGATTATACCATTTTCTTAAATTATTACTAGTATTAGTGTCGTGTGTGGCGCTTGTATTTGTGTGTTTCATAGAAAATCATGATATCATAGATCAGTCGCATTCTTGGACCTTTTTCTTAAAACATTACACACACACACTTAAACAAAAAAAATAATTATACTCACTCAATCAAAGTTTGTCTCTATGGAATTTTAGGTGATTGAAGACTTGAGCTATGTGGTTCTCTTAAGAAAAAAGTTCAGCTACATTGAAAGCATACCAGGAGTGCTACTTCCACATCCTTCATCATCTGCATACCCTTATGGTGGTCCAGCAGAACAATGGCATAACTATCAAGGAAGCATTGCACCACAGCATCAAAGTGATCAACTATATCATGAACATTTCAACAACATTATGCCAATGAAAGTAACTCCATCAATGAGTAGTCTTGAAGCATTACTCTCTAAACTACCTTCAGTTGTTCCACCGCAACAACTTCAAACACAAACACAGCATATTTTGGCACCACAACAACAAAGAGCATTGGAATTTACGGGACGAATGCAAAAAGTTGCAAAAGAAGAGTTAGATAATGAAGAAGAAGAGGTATATAGACCTGAACAACTTGATGTTGGTGAGAGTAGTAGTTCCATACCAGGATACCATCAACATCATTTCCATCAAGATCATCTTGGAAATGGATCAAACAATAATAATGGATTTTGAAGTATTAATTATTAATTAATTAATCATAATCATATATATAATTCTAATAAGTCCTAACATATTGTAGTGAGAGAGTTGTTAGCTTAAGTACTAGTACTACTACTACTGCATAATTCAGTTTCTTCTTGGTAGTGTATTGTAGTATGAAGGGAATTAATTTAGTTCCATTATTCCATGCAAATGTGTGAAGATTGTGTCAGTGTGTGTATATGCAGTTAGCTACGTAGTCATAGTATACACTGCCAATCTACTACATTGTACTTGGATCAACATCCAATGCTAGCTCCTGCTGTTGTTTAAGGATGTAATGTAAAACAGCCAATAATTATTATTTATTGTATCTTGTAAATTTTTTTTTTTTTTTGTGATAACCATATTATTGGTAGAAAGTATCTCTTAACTCTTTTTTTTTTAACAAGTCAAAATAATATCTCTCAACTTTAAATTTAACGATTATTAATATTCATTTGGGATTATGGTTGGCGGCCATTTTTAATGGGTTCTCTGCAGTGGCGTTGCCAGGAACCTGGACCAGGGGGTTTATAACCTGAAATCGTTGAATAATCAACTCATTATCAACCTTTTTGAACATAATGCAAGGTGCAAAAACTTAATTCCAGGAGGTTCAAAGTACAAATAATATGGAGGTATATGTGCAATTTTATTAAGTTCAGGGGGTTCACTTGAACCCCCTCACCTATATGTAGCTCCGCCCCTGGTTCTCTGAAACCATTCATATTTTTTTCATCCACAACGCTCGTAGTTCCGCTCAATATAATGTAAGTTGTAAAATATCGTATACTTAGCCTTTGTCAACAAAAATAAAAGTATACTTAGCCAAATACATACCTGCAGGTACTTTTATATTTTTGATGAAATTGTTATGTACTTGATATATATATATATATATATATATAAGAAAAACTAACTAGATATATACAGACTAAGGCAGTTTATTTCATTTTCTTTAAATCATCTAAAATAAAATACTCTCTCAATTTCTAAATATAAAAGAAAAATCTATTTTTAGGTTCGTTGAATTATCAATATATTTGGACTATAATATAAACTATATGTACATCATTTATTCACTCAACTTGAAAAAAGAATCTTCTCTTATATTTAGGACCGTATAGAGTACCTTTTTATTTTATTTTTTATGGTATTTAGGAGAGATTCTCGCATTTTACTTGTCTTAATTTAGGGAAGTGTACTTTTCGAATAATGACATTAAATAAGGTATATTACTAAAATTTGTTTATTGTTGAAGTTTCCCCTCAAAATAAAAATTGTTTATTTTAGCAACCTATGACATTTTTTGGTTTATATTTGAGTGTGGGTGGAGTTTGATGTTAAGGCCAGAATATAGGGATAGTGAAGTGAAATATATGTTCTAAGCCATATCCCATATAGCAAAGATTTTATAAATATACTAGTCGATATAGCCGTGCTATAGCACGGGTAGCACGGTTGTGCCGCGCAGCGAGACGTGTGTTGTTGTATGGTGTTGCATGCGCTAGAGTGGAATTGTGTTCCATCTTGGTGTAGACCTCTTTTTGTGTGAGAGGTGAGGTTACTTAATTATTTGACGGAGGCCTTAGACGGATTTGCTTGTTCACATGAATCGGATTCTTGGAAGTGGAGGCCGGAAGAAAGTGGTTTGTTTAAAGTGAATTTGTTGTACATTTTATTGGAAAAATTGTTGGTGTGGAAAGATAGATGGGGTGAGGTTGAGAAGGGGTCTTTGGACATCTTTGGAAAGGCCAAGCACCTACAAGAGTGGTGCCTTTTACTTGAAAACTTTTGTTAGACGGCATTCCAACTAGAATGAATTTTGTCATTCGCTACATTATTCCGATAGAGGCGTTGGTGAATTGTGCTTTGTCCGATTGTGAAGGTGAAACTTCTCAACATCTTTTCTTGTTTTGTGAGGTGTTGAGCAATGTGTGGTCTTTGGTAATGAGGTGGCTAGATTTTTCTTTTATTACCCCACCAAATTTGTTTGTTCACTTGGAGTGTTGGAGTGGTGAAGCATCAAACGAAAAGTTACATAAAAGTTATTGGATTATTTGGCATGCAACGATTTGGGTGATTTAGAATGCTCGTAGTAGTCGAATTTTTAATAATAGGGCTAAAGACATGGAAGAATTGATCGATGAAATTAAGGTTTTGTCTTAGTATTGGACATTGGCGCGCTTGAAGTGTCAAACTTGCTTGTATCGTGAGTGGTGTTGGAATCCTAAATATTATCTCTTGAGGTGATGGAGGAGTTTTGGGTTAGTTTTTTGGTTGTTTCAGATTGTGTAATAGGTTGAATATTTGGAGGTTTTTGTTGTCTTTTCTTGATGTTGTAGTCCGATTCCACTACATACTGCTTGTATAGGTGAATTGTTTAATTAATGTGCCATTTCAAAATATATATATATATATACTTCTAATGAGCAACCTTACCTGATTTTTTATTTAAAAAGAAAATCAACTTTAAAAAAATATCACGAAATATGAGATATTTATAGCTTTTCTTTTAGACTCGAGATATTTATAGCTAATAGAAAGTGAAGCTGCATGTTTATCTGAGTTGCTCAAAAAAAATGTGAAGCAAAACAACACTTACGTACTTTTTATTCAATTTAAGGAATAATCACGAAATAAAACATGAAATACAAGTTTATATAATTACTACTACTCACTACTCACTGTGCCAAGAGAATTGAAAAATGCCTAAAACTATAAACACCAATAATGAACCAATGACCCTTGAAAAGAAAAGAAAAACAATAATGAACTATGAACCAACAACGACAAAGGGTTGACCTAATAATGTAGGTTTAGAATTAACGTGTGCTTCTTTTTATTTCTCATGTTAAAATCCTTCTGATGCTAAATCTTATGTGTAATGTGTCTTTGGGGGTGTATTGGATTAGAATTTTAAAGAACAATTTTTGTTTAAAAAAATCTTGAGGATTTTAAAAGACTTTGCAGGATTTTGATGACTTTGATGATATTAAAAGACTTTACAGGATTTAATTCATAAGATTTTAAAGGATTTGAAATGATTTTATGGATTTCAATAGATTTTACAAGACTTTTTTTTAAATTGCAAAGAGTTTTGATTGAATACCACAAGACTTTTTTAAGATTGGAAAGAGTCTTAATTGAATACCACAATATTTTTTTATGATAAAAAAGTCTTTTAAAATCCCTTGGAATCATAATCCAATACACCCTCCTTAACAGAATTTTATTCCGACTTCAATTAAATCTATTAATGAAGAGTAAGATTGGTTTTTCATATTAATTGATCTATAAACTAGATACCGAATTTCCAAAAGTAAAACAAAATAATGAGCCAACAACAAGCTAATCAAGTAGGCTCATACCAAACGCGACCCTGTAGTACTGTTCTAAGTTCTAACAATAATTTTGTAAAAAAAAGTTCTAATATTAATTTATTTAAAAAAAAAAAAAAACTCTAATAATATTTGTGGATGTGATTCAAACCAGTACTTTAAAAATAAGACTAGAGATCAAATCAAAAATACCTTCTGATCATAAGTTAATCAGTTTAATTATAATTAAACCAAAAAAATAAATAAATAAATGCAAAATATAGAAACATGATGAATCAACTGCACTAGTTCAATTCGGTTTGAATAGACTAGTGTTGATAATCCAAATCCAAATTAATATTATATAAATCATTATTTACACTTGAATAGAAGACAATCAAGCAACAAACTATACTGTTAGATCTTTTTGGATAGCAAAATCAATCATCGTAAATACAACATTCATGAACTTTCAACTAATTCAAAATCATTTATTTTCGATCGAACCAAATTAACCTACAGGTTTAATCCTCTATATTTAAAACTCTTCTTTAAACATACTACAATGTTTATTTTGTCAATGAACCTAGCCGTCCGACTACAGAAAAAACGGGACAAGTTATCAAATTGATCTAATATATTAATGTTCTTACAATCAATCCCCTACAAAAAATAAAAAATAATAATGTTCTTATAATCTTTTAGTTGCACTTACAAAACTCGAATAAGATATTGCTTACTTCTTATGGAAATGAATATAATGACTATAGCTATTAATAGAGTGATGATATGTGTACATCAATTTGTGATGACTTCTGAGATAGCTAATTTTTCTTAATCATTATTGGTAAAAAAAAGAAGATCAAAGAACAAACACATAATCTAAATATGAGATAAAACATTGTTTGGTTGTATAAATATTATTTCTTCAATTAATATTATGATTTATTTGACATAAGAGATCATAGAACAAAAACATAATCTAAATGATTTATTTCTTCAATTTCTATTTAAAGTTAAGGGTAATTTTGAAAAACAGACAAACCAACTTAAAAGAGGTAAAACATGATATTTTCTTTATCGATAGTATAGAATAGATTACACGTATATAATATATTAACATTAACATGATTATTAAGGGAGAAGATGTGCTTTGGAATAGGTGTGTGCATTCGAAACTATAGAGGTCATTTCTTAATAGAATTACGTGATGCTATTTCTTGGCTTGGTAGAACTAGACTGCAAGCTGGTGGTTGATAACAGGAACACCAATCAAGCGGAATTCAATAGCATTGTATCTAATCAAGTTCTACTACAACAACATCCAAACTTTAAAACAAGCTTACAAATGTTAAGATTATATCCTCATCACCAACAATTTGATTTGATTTCATCTTGTATTAAAACTCTTTTGAGAAATGAAATAATTTATTGTCAAAAAAGGGAGAAGATTTCTCCACTCCAACATGACGAAGTTATGCATCTAATCTAAATATTATGTAATATCAAAAGTATACTTTCAAATAGAATATGAACGATTCATCAATAAAAAATGTCTATGATTAAGCTTTACCAAGAAAATTAATAATTCAACGACCACAAGATAGAAAATACTCCCTCCGTCCCTATATGTAACCACCTATTTGATTTTATTTTTGTCCCTAAATGTAAACTCCTTATCAAATTACTAGATGTATTTATTATTTTTTTTCCTAAACATACCCTTAATTAATACTACTAACTTATCTTGAAATTTGAAAAATCAAATTTAATACACATACAAACAAAGGATAATTTGGTAATATTAACACACAAAACAGACACATTAATTACACTGACAACTGTTCTTAAAAAATGTGAAAAATGTAAAGGGAGTTTACATTAAGAGACGGAGGGAGTAGATAGGAAAAGAGAGATTATTTTTACAGATTTACATGCAAGTTAAAGATTTTTTTAGGATTTAAAACAACTCATCTATTAAAATGTATACAGAAAACTAAACAGCTTCTCATTCGAAACAATTTATAGATTTTTTTTCAAAAGGTAATTATCTTGAAAAAAAATGTCATTATTTAAAAATAAAAACAAACAACCCCAGGATCTTTGATCTGAAGACATGTTACTTACATTCATTACTGAAGAATGATATAGTATGCAATTAAAATGGTGATAAAGAGCACATAACAGGCAGAAATTATTAAAATAAAGCTAATACATTCTCTGGAAAGGATTGTCTAAATTGTCTTTCAACAATAAAAATGTGTTCAAAAATGTTGTCTCAAAAAGAGTATATATCAAAATTGCTAACATTCTCTCTAGCTCTTAAAATAAGGATGATATGATGTCTACAGCAGACAATATATGAACCTACATGAGTACATTCAGGTATAAACCAAGACTCACATTACATCAATCAGGACAGTAACGAAAATACATTAAACATCCAAATCGTGTTGGAAATTAGACTACATTGTCAAGTTGAAATGTAAATAATGCACACATATGTGTACACCTGCAAAAAGACATTGGGGATATAAACTTGCTTAACAGTTTTCCGATCAAATTATCAGTGGAAAGCATCAACCTCATCTTTGAAGTGTTCGAGCAGCTTCTCAATAGTCATAACGCTATGGTCTGCCTTATCCCTGACTCGTACACTCACCTGGAACAATGAAACAACTCTTAGCTTCCATTAAAGAGTAAAACGGTCGGTCGAAAGACAGCCACAATATCAAACAAGGAGTATTGAGGGATTTGGATTCTCTCAATTGGAGATTTCACTAGATTTTTCTCCATTGCAATCTATATAATTAAAACACTGCATCTCCTATTTTTATATTTTAAAAACTCTTGTTTTTTGGAGGTCAAGATTTCACTGGAGGGGATTCTCACTGAGTGAACTTAGCCCCTAGTGTACATTAGTTTTCATGGATGGAAATTAAATTACATACAAGATAATGACTTGGATATTAAACTCGTAAGATTAATAGATGATACTTCCTTATTCAGGATTATATCCCAGACTCGCATCAAATTTAAGGTTTTAAGTTCAGCCAAACATTTACAGGCTCAGGCTCTTTCAACTAAATGTTAACAAGCCTGAATTGAAACAAGCTTTATAAGCAAACTAGAATCATTAGCCTATGCTTTACTTGGAAAGTAGGTCAAGAATAAATAGCCTTGTTCAATCTCAAACCCTATTTTAACTATTTGAACTTGAAAAATGTTATATGCTTTGTATGTGAGCTATTCAGAATATTTATACACTTAAATACAACTATTTGTGCTTATATGCTTTGTATGTGAGCTATTCAGAATATTTATACACTTAAATACAACTATTTGTGCTCAGCAGTTAAAATACTGTCAACAAGTTCGCTTGCATGTATGTATATGAAAAGCATGTTGTTCCTTTCTACAGTTCTCATGAATTCAATTTAAATGGGAAGTATTTGAAAGGTTAATAAAAATTGTGATCGATTACAAACCCTAGGTCAAACACAAATATGAAGATGTATTATTATAGCAAGGAAAGGGTGGTGGTTGATTGGAGGTTTGGGGAACAAAACTAGCAGAGTTAAAATTGAAACCAATTTATTTATTAGATAGGGGAAATAGGAAGAACCTGTCCTGTCTTAGCTTCCTCTTCTCCAACAACCAAGATGTAGTTGTATTGTGCTAACTGAGCTTCTCTTACCTACAGAATGACACAACTTATTAACACAGCTTTTTATTTCAACGTTAGATTTTTACTAATTAAGGCATATTAAAATAAAACTTCAAAATTGGCACTTGAATGGCTATTTCCGAAATCAAAATAGAGATGTAACTTCATGACCAAAAAACAATGCCCCACCACATGAATAAGATGAACATAACACTAAATAGTAAATACAGTGACCAGAGAAGGGGGAACACACTTGATATAAAATTCGCTTTGGCAAAAGCCAAGTTATATTTTAACACTTGCAGAAACCATGGGTTCTCAATGTTCAAACATAATTAACTAGCAAATTTTCAATAAGCAGTAGATCAAAACTGTGACAGCACTGTTCTCCCGTGAATGAAAGGCATGCAATACTAAATAAAAATTTATTGGTTCTAAAGGTATGTGATACCTTTTTCTGAATCTTCCTATCAGTAGTATCAGCATCAACGTGATACCCTGCTTGGTGGATCTGGTCCCTTACCTAGAAAGTTGAAGCACGAAATATGTAATAAAACTAATCAGCAACTGCTTTTCACGTCAAAATATTTACAAGGAAGAATAATAACAAAAGTTAGGCCATAGAAATAGAACTATCGAAGCAAGATTGCTCAAGCTTCACAAGGAAGTTATCACAGAAAAAGTCTATATAAAAACGCATATAGCAAACTCAAAAAATACAAATTGGATCAACGATAGACAAGCAAAGTAATGCTTTAAAACAAACAAGAGTTAGTCAAAGTTGTATCAGCAACATTGAGTAATAGATTCCAATTTGACAAGCATGAAAAATGTTATATGATGCACAAATTTTACCCTCCAAGGAGATTAAGAGTAGTATCCAATGATACGAGTACACATCATCACCATGTTTAACTGTTATGAATTGGACAAATATACAACAGAATAAAGTCCAAGCTTTGTACCTGCAGTGCATATGTTTGTGATTTCTCAGAGACAGGGCAGAGAATTGCTTGCCGAGGACTAAGCCAGAAGGGCCATTTTCCCTTGTAGTGCTCTAAAAGTATGGCAAACATGCGTTCAACAGATCCTAGAATGGCTCTATGTATCATAACAGGTCTCTCAATTTTGGCTTCATCCTCAGCTGAGAATTCCAACTTAAAACGATCAGGAAGCTGGAAGTCAAGCTGCAAGGAGCCAGTTTTTCGATTATCAGTAAAAAAAAATAACAATTCAGGAATCATGTGAATGCAAGTCAAACCAAACAGTGTAAAACCTGTAGAGTTGCACACTGGAACTTCCTGCTCAATGCATCAGATACACTGATGTCTATCTTTGGTCCATAAAATGCACCATCCCCTTCATTCAACTGCAGAGTTTGCACACAATTGAGGCTAACAAATGTTACATTCCATAGAAAATAATAAAACAGAGATACAAAAATAAAAAAAATATGTGAGTATAAGAAAATAAAAATGGTATTAGCTATACTTATAATTGAATTTAAAACATGATAAAGTATACTCCACATTAGATGCCCACCCTGCATTAGTTTTAATCAACCATACATTTAAAGCAACATCTTATAGCTGACATTAAAGACCTCTAGCATACCTGCCATGGCTTGCCAAACTCATCCAAAGCTTCCTTGAGAGAAGCTTCAGCCTTCTCCCACGTTTCAATATTTCCAAGGTATTTCTCTGGTCTCTACACAAGTATTTAACACAAGCAAGGGAAAATAAACAACTTAGACATCAAATAGATTATAGTAATTACTATCAGCGATATGTATTTCCGTATCATGTATCAAAAGAGAAGAAAATAACAAGAGCAGAAGCTACCAAGCTTAGGGAATGATCTGCATTCCCAATACCCGCCCCTCCCCAAATAATTAAATAAATAAAAGGTATCTCTCATTGCTCTCAAGGTAAAACTAGGGCCTGGCAATTCTTCTTGGAGCTGTAAACCTGAAGAGGTTTAGTGGCCACATGGTTGCAGTGAAACTCCCTCCCAAGCGTGAATGATCACTAGCCCCGAAAATATTATATTACCACTTTCCTATGTAACAAACATCTCTTATTTCTCTGTTTCTACCCTTTCCTCATGCCCATTGCCCGACTAAGGTAGGTAAAATTAGGGTCCTTGAAAGAGCATTGCGAGCATAGATTGGCCAAAACATGTCTCCCTTAGCTGGAAGCCAAGAAGGCAAAATTAATTTCCTTCTTTATATGAGAATCAGTACTAAGTGATGGACAGTGAGAATAATAAAGAACAAAAGCATACCGTTGAAAGTTTCAGTTCATATGAGAAACCAAATATTTTATAGACATGATCAATGAAGTTCAAAGCATTTCTGACTTCATCTTTTATCTGTAAGAAGAATTGAAACAATAATTTCAGCTTTGGCTCGAGAGATGTTTCAAAGATTTATATTGCATAAATTTACATTTAACACACCTGGGACTCACGACAGAAAATATGTGCATCATCCTGTCCAACACACAAACCAAAGAACATAAATAATACAGAACTTCTAATAGTATAGAAAATAGAAGTTAAAGACAATTTATTCCAAATTTCAAAGCTGTTTTGAGGATCTGCACTGATGTTCCATTTTTAAAGTGTTATATACAATAAATATAACCTATTCCAGGTCAATTTACTGATGTGTTAGTATCCATTGGGATAATCCACGGTTCACATTAGAAGCCAACTAGAAATGTAACCAAGATAAAACAAAGAAAACATATCCCCTTCAACAATTTCACCAAAACTTTTATTTTATTGTTCGTAAATGCACAAGGGTTTACCTGCTGAAATCTCCTAACACGTGTTAATCCACTCAGGGCACCACTGGCCTCATTTCGATGCAAAACCCCAAAATCAGCAAAACGGAGAGGAAGTTCTGCACCAAAACAGTGTTATAAGATAATATTTCGTATAAAAATATCAGCTCTATAGAAATCTCTTTAAACTATACACTCACTTACAAAATGGAAACTAAATTACCTCTACCTCAATTACACCAAAGTTATAATTTTTAGTTCACTTCCAGTTCAATTTTGGGACATAGTTGATTGAAAAAATCTTGCTATATATGCCAAAATGATTTTATGTGAAAAATACAGCTAATTAATAAATGACCTCCGTGAGCCATTTCTCATCAATTAACTGTCGATAACCAAGAAGCTTAAACAGGTGCATTATACTGATAACTGGTTTCATCAATAAATTGTGGAGTAGCTCAGCCACACCATGTACGAATACAAAAGATGTCATTTGAAGATATAAGTCTATGCAAATCGAAATTACCTCTATATGATCGAACCCTGTGTTTAAACATCAAGCAGTGCCCTGGGCAATTCATTGGTTTTAAACCAAACTCTTGTTTGTCAATCTAAAACGCAAAATAATATGGTTAGATAACTTGACTGCATTCAAAATAAAAAACCTATTTTGAAGATTTTGTAGATGACTTCTTAAAAATTTTAATCAAATTATTCTCCATTTTTCTATTAAAAATCAGTCACAAATAAATGCACAAGATTTACAAGGCCAGACAGTAAAAAGTTAAGGTAAGACAGTAAAAGACAAAAGAACCAACCAGCTCAAATACTTTTAGCACAAAAGTCATATGCTAAGCCAGTCACAGTTAAGCACACAAGCTGGTAAATGCAAAAGTCACAATGGACCTGTAAATTATTATTTGCTAATTAAAAGAGAAAGATCCCTAATAGGATGCCGAGCATAAACCCAGTAGTCTGATGGAAATGTCCTTGTGAGCCTTAATCAAAATAGGCCCAGGATTTGGAAAGTTTATGAACGTAAGAAGAATGAGACAGGAGAAATAGTCAGGAGTATTGCTGAGTGATAGGAGCTGCTGCCACCTCAGCAGACAGTTAGAATATTCCAATATAATGATTAGGGGGGATTGTGTGTGTTGGTTATACAAGTATTTTGTTAGAACCTGTGTGGTTGAGGGAGGGAGGGTGACTCTCTTCTTCTTTTGGAGCATTTTACTGCTCCGGTTATCGTTATCATGTATGAGAGCTTCTCTCTTCTCTTGATATTTTAGCAATAATACTCATTTTCTGTTCCACCTTTTCTCTGTTCTACCAATCCCACTCTAATAGAAGGAGCTGTCCTATATTGAAGCATAAAAAATGCAACACTGCAAGAGGAATAAAAAAACCCTCATCCAGAGAAACTAGCTACTAATCCCCAAAATGATAGAAAAAAGTACCCAGCTCTCTTTCTACAAAATGCTTCACAGAAGTAAATAGTACAAGAGCAATAAAATACTTGACCACAAATATGATTCAGTACAAGAGCAATAAAATCATAGTTGTCAAAGCGGAAAAGCGGCGCGGCCACCCCGAAAATTGACGCGGTGCGGTATGCGGGCGCGTAGCGGGGGCTATTACATGACGCGGACACTTAAACTAAAAATTATATTATTAACAAAGGACTAATAAAATATGGGAAAAAAATATTTAACATTAGTATAAATGAAAAATTAAAGATTATTAATTGTTTTTAGTATTAAATACTATTATACTTAAATACTTCTAATGTTAAAATATCATATTGTTCAAAAAGAAATATTAAAATACCTTAAATACCATAATACTAAAAAAAATACTAAAATACCTTAAACAATGTACTTAAGAAACAAATTAACTGTATATACTATTAATTTAAAAACTATATATCATACTATATTTTTTTGATAAAGACAAATGATACATCATGCCATAATTTAAAAACAATATACTATGTATTATTTATTATTCCTTTGGAAAAAGTATTATTACTACTAAGTAAAACAAATTATTATTATGTGTAACCAAAAAAAAACAAACTATTATTATTATGATTATTATGAGTTTGACTTTTTTAAATCACATTAGCAATTAATTATTGAAAATAAGAAAGGAATGTAAAGTTATTGAATTGAATGAATAGAGAAGAAAGCAAAACGACAAATAGTAGTAATTGGGAGTAGTGGGTTACAGCTGTGGGACAGTAACTGCATGTCCAGCCATTCACGTGACTAAACGTGTTTTTTTTCAAATCAATAAAAAAAAAACCTGCATCGTTTTAACAAAGTGGATCTTGGATCCGACCCGTTACGACTTCCGGCGCTTGTATTTTACACAGAACCCGAATCGCGCCGTTTTTGACCCGCTCCGCTACACCGAAAAGCGGCCGCGAAATCCGCTTTTGATCCGCTTTCTCCAAACTCGCTAAGGCGGAGCGCTGCATAGCGGTAGGCTGATTTTGGCCGCTCCGCGCCGCGGTAGCGGCCGCTATTGACAACTATGAATAAAATACTTGACAACAAATATGATTCATTAAGCAAGTTTAAAAGACACTGCATCAGTACATCCAACACTTATTCTTCCAGAAAAACACATGCAAACAAAAATATATATATATATACCTCCAAGACAAACATATCCTCTTTATAATTTGCGGCATGACCAGATTGCACCCACAGGTCCATGTTGAAGACATTAGGTGATATAACCTGAAGATTCCATGCAAGTTGTACTAAGCACTTGCAAAAATATTGCTTTTAGTCATATCAAAAAACTTCTGTACTGAACTTTACCTCTTGATAGCCCCTGTCTCTGTACTGATCTCGAATGAAGTTCATGAGTTTGTTGTAGATCCGAGCACCATGTGGAAGAAAAAACCAGCTTCCCGGGCTAACATAAACAGGACAGACCAATAGACAGCATTAAGAAAAGCTTACTAAACTCTCCAATCAGACAAGAAAGAATCCATTATACCTCCACTCATGATGATAAATAAGCTCCTGTTTCACTCCTAAAATCCTATGATCATACTTTTTAGCCTCTTCAAGCCGATGCAAATATTCCTGAAATAAGGAGAGAAAATGAAAGAAACATAATCAAATGATAAAATCATAATGTACCATATGGCATGGCCACAATCCAACTACTTGAACACAAAGATTCAATAAAATATAATAAAGAAATTATCCAGTTTCACCCTGAAGAATAACAGAGCACCACATTACTTAACAGTTGTTAATCCCAATGTCTGAAAATAAAGAAACCTTGGAGTGGTTCCATTACCCAATCCACAAGTAGTTCCTACAGTTTGGCCAGTTTACCAATGGATCTCCAGTTTGGCCAGTATAATGACTGGTTGAAATATCTAGAGGACCACTTAAAAATTGTCTAGTCTAGTTTCAAAAAATGGTGAATACTTGATACCTAGAAAATCAATCACTTTGAGCAATAGATAACTCAAATGGCCATCGTGTATGACCCAAGCAGCAAAGTTACTAGGAATATGGCATATATTACATCCAAAAGTTAAATATTTGATAAGATTGAATATGGTATTATATAAGCATAGTATATATAGCAGCACAATTCAAACATTATTTCGAAAATACCACATGAACACAGGGCAGAGGATCTAATGCACTATTCAATGATAGAGTAAACTGTTTTCTACTAGTAAGTACTACTTTCTTATTTTTTGAAGGCAATTAAACTATACACTTGGTCCATCGCAGCTCAGTTTGTGTGGTTTACTAGAGAAATAACATATGAATTGAAATTACCTTTAAACTCTTATTATCAGGATAAGATATCCCATAAACTCTTTGTAAACTTTCTCTATCTTTGTCCCCCCTCCAATATGCTGAAGAAGCCTGGAATTGCAAAACCAAAAACCAAAGTGTTTGCATTGATATGAGTTTTTGGATGAAAAAAACTCAATTAAAAAATGGTTCCATGTGATAGATCAAACACATACCTTCAAACATGCAATTGCTTTGACAAAGGATGTATTAGGAATATGAGGTCCTCGACACAAATCAACGAGGGGTCCACATCTGTACACTGTTATAGTCTTATCAGCAGGCAAATCATTGATAATTTCGACCTGATAACAAGTGCAATACAGCGAAGGCAGCAAATCGTCATATCATTAATTATAGGTGAACGGAAATAGGGAACATATTTCAAATCAATATGACTATGTGGTACAAAAGATAAGAAAACTAATGTTAGAAACAAGAGTGGCAGTGTACTTGCCTTAAACTTATTATCAGAAAATATCTCAAGCGCCTGATCGCGTGTCACTTCAATGCGCTCAAAGGGTTGTTTTTCCTGCAAATATAACCTTTATCATCCATCACATTTATTTACTAACGTAAAAATGTTTTATTCATGGTAAGAATGAACATTAACATCCATGAAATACAAATTCATAATTTTGAACACAGAAAAAGAGTGAACATTAACATCCATGAAATGAGAGTTCATAATTTTGAACACACAAGTTAGGAGATGAAAAAAATGGAAATAACAACTGGATCAAAATTTCTAAATGAAAGGGGGATAGTGAAACATCTTGCACTGTGTTAGGGGAAACCTCAACAAAGGAAATGATTTGATTTGCTTTCGAAATCAACTTAAACAATTGGAGTCCATTATAAAAATGAGATCTGGATTGATTTAGATTAGAGAAATAAAGCTTGTATATGGAATTGATTTGATTTTGTTTCGATTAATTAAAATATTCGGTAATGTTGGAATAGTCTACATATCTAAATAATTAAATTTAAAATAAAATAAAATAAGTGACCACCAAATCTTACCAAATTTTAGACGAGTTGTCAAATAAAAGCAATGACAAGAATCGGTCCTTAAAATAATAATACAAGATTTAGGTTCCTCTACAGTGAGCTCAAAATAATCATAACAAGACTTAGGTTCCTCTGAAGTGAGTTTCAGTTAATCATACATGATTTAATTTCCTCTAAAGTGGGTTTGCTTGTAAAAAAGTGCATATCTACCTTTTACTTAATTTGAACTTTAAAGTGTATCGAGGTCCTTACACACTAAAATTCAAGGGTGAACACCACCACTTACTCATTTTAAGACAGTCTTACTTTAGAAGATTTGTGCACCTAAATGTAAAAGCATTTCCTGTTTTTTAACCTTCCTAATCCATGATTTGACTAACAAATCAAATCAAAAACCCATTTTGCAAAATTCACACACATTGTTGGTGAACACAGATCAAGATTAAGAAATATATGCAAAGACAATTTGATACTTCATTCCACAATTGATCAGCTATGAAGTTTCTGCCATAATAACATATAAAGGACAAAATAACATATAAAGGAAGAAAAATTAAATATGTGTCGTTAATCACTGTAACGAGAAACAATCCAATAGCAAAGCACCAGATATAACAGCTAACCGGACTAAACAAATGTTTTAAAAATCGAACAATTCAACTGGTTGAACCATGATGCAGAAGTCTAAATGATTCAATCTCCCGTTCGGTTTTTAGAACATTAGACTAAACACTAACTAAAAATGAAAAATATAAAATATCAATACATGATAAGGACTAGAAATAATACCGCAACAGCTTTCAACGCCCCAGCTTCAATTAGTTTAAAGTGATCATCATTCAAACCCAAGTCACCATAAAACGCATCATAATAGAATCCCTAAACAACAACAACAACATCATCAATTTCTCATTCAAAAATCCTCTCATAGTAAACATCAACAAAACCAGTAAAAAAACTGCTTGTACAAAAATACAAGGAACATACCTCTCCTCTAGTAGTGCAAGGTCCAATGCAGAGCTTGCATCCATACTCCGTCTCAAGAGACTACACACAAAAAAACATCATCATCATTATTAACATCAATATTGGTGTTTGTTTGGTATCACAATTGATTTATCAAAATCACCATGATTTTGCAGAAGCTACACTTTGGCACTGTGTGGCAAAACACAATTTTGATCTTATAGCTAATAAGCTTGTATGACTAAAAAAAGACCCGTTTGGTAACCGCGATTTTTGCACGAACTTATAGTGTTTTTTATAAGCAAATTCATCAGCCTATAGCTTATCATTTTTTGTCTCAATTTTACACTGTCATCTGCATCTCAATTGAAAATCGTATGACTAAAAAGGACCTATTTGGTAACCGTTGTTTTCAAAAATGATTATAGCATTTTTTTTTATAAGCTAATTCACGTAGCTTATAGCTTATAATTTTCTGTCTGACATCTCAGTTGAAACGGATTAGATATTATTAAACATCATCTTTTTATGACATTTCATATTTATAAGGTAGTTCAACCGCTAATTTTACCAAAAACTACAAATTCAAACAACTATTTTATCCTTTATCAACTATCTTTTCATCTATATGTTGTAAACTAGCTTATCAGCTATCCGCTATTTTATTTTGTATTTCCCCGAGACTTTTAAGCTTTGAAAAATCATATTCCTGACAAACAAACCCACCATCACTAGTAAACCACCAAATTAGTCCCTAACTTTGTAGGTCACTCTCAAATAGGTCCCTGACTTTATGAATATTTCAATAAGAACCCCCGACAATTTTAAATTATAGTCATGAAAGTCCTTCAAAGAATATGTTAGGTACTAAATTGATAGTAAGTGGATAAACTTACGAACCAAATTGACACTAAGTTGTTAAAACATGGGGATTGAATTGTTGGTAAGTGGTTTAATAATATCGACCAATTTGAGAGTATACTAAAGTCAGGGACTTTTTGAGAACAAACTACAAAGCCAAGGACTAATTTGACGGTTTACTCCCACCATGACACCAAACATGCACTCAAATATATCATTAATCCTAGTAGAATTGAAATTAAAACAATCATAATCATCATCAATATCAATATCAATAATCCAAATAAAATTGAAATTAAACAAATTTGAAGGCGAATATTGAATGAACCTGTCCAAGAATATGAGCACTAGAATGCCAAAAAGTATCTCTCCCTTCATCATCATCAAACTTAAACAACTGCAGAGATGAATCCTCTTCAAGAGGCCGATTCATATCCCAAAGAACACCATTAACTTTCGCAATAAGAGCGTTATTCGCCAAATTCTTCGAAATCTCACGCGCAATATCAAACGGAGTCGTCTGCCATTTCTTTCCTTCCTTCACGTTTCCATCGGGAAGTGTAACCTTAATCGGATCGGGAGAGAGTGAAAGACGGCGAGTCTGTTGCTCAGCTTGAAGCGCCTCAAAGATTTGGATGCGCTTTGGGATTGTCGCGGCTAGGTAGGATTCGTCTTTGGGGTGAGCGACCGCCATAGCAGCGGCGGAGAAGGAGGACGAAGAGATTCGGAAACGGTTACCGATGAGGAGATGGAGTGAGGCTGTTGTAGAAGAAGGAATGTTACGGCGCAAACGGATTATAGAGCATAGCATAGAAGAGTGTAATTAATTGTGTTCGGGTTTGGTCCGTTTGGGTTTGGGGTTTTTAGGTTCCTTTTTAAAGGTTTACTACATTTTACACCCGTGGGATGCACAGCTAATTTTTTTTTTCCTTCGGCACGTTATCATTATCATTATTTTAGTCTCTAACTCTGTACATCGTTGTCACATAGGTCCTGACTCAGGATCAAATATAAAGAAGTCTCTGACTCAGCATTATCGTTATCATTTTAGTCTCTGACGTTAAATAATTCTGTTAGGTATGTCACAAAGAATAAAGTGAAAATAGAAAATAGTCATTTTAATCTCTGAACCAAAAATCAATATCTCCAACTTGAATTTCAAATCCCTAAATCTCTTAAATTGAAAATCTCAAATCCCTAATTTATTATCTATTTTGACAATATTAATATAACATTTTTTTTTGTCAAAATATAGCGTTCTTTTATTTAATAGTAAAAAATAGAGATTAATAATATCAACATTTTTTTTCTTACACAATTGGTTGTTTAATAATGTATTTTTTTGGTCAAAATAAATGTACTTTTATTTAAAATTAAAAAATAGAGATTAATAATATCAAAATTATTTTTTATGTTACACAATTGGTTGTTTACTACTGTGTATAAAGTTTTACCGTTAAGCATAAAAAAAACACATAAAACTTTAAATACTATTTATAAAACATACAATATTTAATATATATGAAGAAGAAAAATGTCTACAATGTTTAGAAAAAAGTCTCTTTTTTTTTACAAGAGAAAAAAATCACATATTAGTGTATATTTTTTTAGGATTTAGGGATGACATTTAGAGATTTAGGGATTTAAGATTAAAGTTGGGAATATTGATTTTTGGTTCAGGGACTAAAGTAACAATTTTCTACTTTTACTTTGTACATGTGACACACTTAACAAAATTATTTAACGTCAGGGACTAAAGTGATAACGGAAGTGTAGAGTCAGGAACTTCTTTGTATTTAATCTTGAGTCAGGGATCTATGTGACAGGAAGACGCAGAGTTAGGGACTAAAGTGACCATTTTCTCTTTTTTCTTCAAAAAAAAATGCAGTAGATTTTACAATTTACACCCGTGCGATGCACGGCTAAAATATTAAAAATTTGATTATTAATTTAAGCAAATTTTATATATTCTCAACTAATTTAAAACATGTCATTGCGAGTTTAACTCAGTTGGTATAGATAATAAATAATATATGCAATATTTGAATAGGGTCGATCCTAAGATTTTTGGTGCTTCGGAGTTTGGACGAAACAATAAAATTGTGTTCTTTTAATTATTCCAATAGTTTTCTTCTTACATTTTATATTGCAAAAGATTAATTTATAATCAAAGTTTTCTAAAAATATATTCTCAATATTATTAATCAAACCGAATTAAAAAGATATATATCTATATAGTACTAACTACTAAGAAAAAATAATAAGTTTGATCCACCCAAGCTTTCTAGTTAAACTTTGCAATTTCAACTTGTGTACATACACAAGGTTTCTTACTATTTTAGTTTTATGTTTAAATATTATTATTTATAGTTTGTTTTAACATTCCTTAGATATCCACGCTAAGTTAAATGCAACCACACAAAGTGACTTGAATACAAACATGCTATGTTAAACATAAAACCTTTTTTTTTTTTTTTAAGGAATGCTATGTTAAACATAAAACCTGAAGATGCTAGGTGTATATATCTCATCACCTATGTGTTGTTCAAGATGCTTTTCAAGCATTGAGACCTCTTACTCACGCCTAAGACTACAGTAAAATTAATAAGTACCTGGTGTGTAAAACGTGGTAGCTTAAAGTATGATAGTTTTATTTCAAAAAGTACACTAGCAAAGTTTATAATGTGAAGAGATAATTAAGCATGTCTATGTATTAAAATTAATGAAGTGGGACTGATTTTGATCATATTAAAGAAAAAGTCCTATAAGATTATTTTTGTACATCAAGTGAATCTAGTTCACGTTTTTACTTGTTATCTTTTCTATAGATTTCATCAATTTGAGGTTATCCTATTTTAGGTGTGATGAACATTAAATATAGGTACCTCTTTTAAATGGAATTTGAACTTTAATTTGCCACATTGCGTGAATTTATCCCCTTTCAGCTGGACTTAACCATGTTGGTTTATTACTTGTTATTATTACGATAGAAAATGTCATACTGCCTTTGCTTTTCATATTTGAAAGCATGGTTGCAGAAGAGTAGAATCAATTGACAGAGTTAATTAACCACATTTTCTTGCAATGCAACAACATATTTTTGAGGTGTCAGATCAAATAAAAAGTTGTTGATTATAAAAAAAAAAAAATAATTCAAAAGTTGCCGTGGTCTTGGTTTATTCATATGGATGAAAGAAACAAAGACTTTGGTTTTTTTGGTGGAGTAACTCACTTGCATTCAAAATATTGAATATGTAACCTTATTTTATAATGGGTTTTGAGTACATTTTATACTCACATTATTGAAATTTGCTTATGAAAAATATTTATTTGAAACCTTCACTAATAAAACAATAAACAAGGGAAAAAAATTGGGTACAAAGATAAATGACAGAAAAAATTAACTACCCCGGAGGAATGTCATTGGCATCGCTTCTGAGAAGATTGATAAGACCATTAGGGAGCGATTTATGATGAAGAAGATTAACATCAGAAGAAGTTTCTAGCCTTAGCTTGAAGTCTGCACGTTGGTTCCCCTCAGGGAGACTCGTAATGAATATAGTATATAAACAATGAATATATTATACAAGAAACTTCACAAATTCTTTTCTATGAAATGAATACACTATTATATAGAGTTAATTTTGAATGAGAGATGCGTATAAAAGCATATTCCAAGTATCAGGAACACCAGGCAGACACCAATGGCTGCAATCATTGGTATGACCACCATGTCCTGTATATACAGATGGGTGAGCATCTTTCCTCAATTTTGATAAGGTGGTAATATTGAGCAAATGCACAGGCTTTGACATGACTCTTATCACTTTCTCCAACTCCAATTCAGCTGGGTATGGACCTCCCAAATACTTGGATTCAGGAAATGGATGTTTTTGCCCCTTACAAGATTTAGATGCATATTGACCCCATTTTGATCCACTGGAATATTATTCAAAGAAAGTTAATTCCAAATCTACAAACTTATGCATTAACTTATACAAGAAACATTCAAAGATGTTAGCATGTCCCTTGGCTAAGGCCAAAAGTGAAAACACTAGATTATATATACCACTTCTCATTCTAGAAGTATCTTGGGAAGATGTTAGCATGAAATTTGTATTAACATAAACTAATCATCAAAAGAATTTTGTAATGGTAGTTGTGGGTAGACTTTGAAAAATGGATCACTTTCTCCCATGCCAAAAGACTAATTATGTTGCTTAAGTTGCTGACTTGTATTCCAAGCAAATAGTTCATCTTCATGGGATTCCAAAAACTATCACTTTTATTGAGATGTTAAATTCTTAAGTAATTTTTGGACAACTTTGTGGAAGAGAATGAGTACTAAGCTTCAATTTTATAGTGTTAGTTACCCCCAAACAAATGGATAAACCAAAGTTGTTAACAAGATTTTGAAAAACCTACTTTTAAGCTTTGCAAGTAAAAACCTGAAAAAATGGGATCTTTTCCTTGAACAAGATGAGTTTGCTTACAAAAATCCATCTAACAAGGCTACTTAAAAATGTAAATATGAGGTGGTTTACGAACTCGATCACACAGTCCACTGGACATAACCCCTTCATCCGATAAGCACCAGTTTATTGCAAGATGCAGATCTTGGAGTGAAAGAAATCAAGATGTTACGTGAACAAGTTCTAGAGTAAATTAAGAAACAGAACTCAAGATACAAGACTAACTGTGACAAGCACATAAGTCAACAAGTTTGAGATGTTGTCTTAATACATCGGCTGAAAGAACGGTTTTCAAATCAACCAAATGCCAAGTTGCCCCCCAAAGCTGGTAGTCCCTCAAAATAGGGCAGAAAAGCAATGACAATGTTTACAACGTGGAGCTGCAGAGTGGCTGGGGAAGAATTTGCGACAAAATCAATTGAATGGACATATAGTGCCTTAGCAACCTTCAAAGTTGGGCAGAAAATCAATGGCAATGTTTACAATGCCAAGTTTCCATTAATGCATTAACTATTGCTACTATTTCAACTGTAATTTGGCCTCCATAATTAGTATAAATAAGGCCAAACTCTTCATGTATTTTCATGATAGCTTGAAGTCAAATTGTGTGTTCTCTCTCGAGATATTGAGAGTGGATTTTCTCTGCACATCCGAACAAAATTTGATCAATTTTGAAGGCAAGAAACTTTGGAGCTTTTCAGGGGAATGCTATTTTGATACCAGTGATTTTTAAACAGGTAAAAATTCCGTCTTTCAATCAAAAGCTCTCGGTTCAAGTTTTCAATAATGCTATTTCTTGATCTAGGATAAAACATAAACTTACTTTTTATGGTCAGGTGAGATTCCTTGGAAGAATACCTTTGTTTTGTTAGGATCAACATTGTCATCAACCCACTTAGCCCATGTTTTTAAAGCTTTCTTGTACATAACCAAACGATTCATATCTTTGTATACATGTTTTCCTTCCTGAATGAAATCCCATCTGCAAAGTATAAGAAAATACAAGGCATAAGCATCAAACATTGTTAAGAGTGCATGTGAGGAGTGAAAAATTATGTACATTTGTTTTTTTCCTGTGTGAAGCCACCAATGCCAAGAGTTAAATATCAATATGTCATTTCCTTTCCATAGTCTTCCTCCTTCAATTGAATCTAATTTTAGGACTTGCCCAATACTTTCACTTACAATGTCCACCAAAAATGCATTACGGGAAAACATCAACTTTACATCGTAGCTCTGTAAATTATAATAGGAATCAGCGGTCATAAGGGGAAAAAAATACATGGTTGGTCACAACTTCAAATAGAATTACACATGTCTGTATAATTACGCTCCTAAGTGTATGTGAGTTTAGTCGCTAAACTCTTTGAAACCAAAAAGATAAATAAATAATTATGTTACTAAGTGTTTGAGATTTATCCTATTATAAATAAATTACATTGTTAATCAAAATCTTCCTAATAATGATTTTCAAAATATATGCTGAATAATAGTAAAAGAGATGTGGAAGAAAACATTTCATAAGTTAGGTCAAAAAATCTCACCGGGAAGGTGAAGGTAGAGAGACCTTTGTTGGTGACTGAGATGTACTTGATATGTGGCATAGATTTGTGAATCATGCAAGAGAGTGATTGCCATTGATTCAAACTCAAGGAGTCTCCAACAAACAAGATACTCTTTCCTCTAAGTCTTGTTAAGAAATCTTCACCATTGAATCTACAAACAAGCCAAGTCAATTTTTAATAGTTGAGTATACAAAGTGGTAACTTTTTTCTTTGATTAACACCCTAGTGGGCAATATAAATTATACTATTTTTTTGTGATATGATAATATGACGTGACAACTTTTAGGAAGTCTATATACACACTAGGTTTATTTAATAAGTTTATCAAATTAAGCACTTATTTGTAAGTCTATCTATTTCACGAATACGAAGATACTCTCTCTCAAGCGGAAGCGTCGCATCAACAAAACATGTCGTTTGACCACCATCAACTTTGATATCATCATTGGATCATTAGGAGAGTCAAAGAATTATCTCATTGTTGGACCTATAACAACCCCATAAATAAGTTGTATATCATTATTACATCTTAAACTAAAATCCTAAGACATTAGGTTTGTGAGTCTCTCCATACACGTATAATATTCTGATCGTAGAAAAGTCATATCCATTATTTTTCATTTTTAACTAATAAAGAGAATCCAAATAAGGTTACATAAATAAATAAATAAGGGAAATGGCTCACACATGACACACTTGTATCTCAACATAGGCAGGATTCCCGCCCGATTCGACGCCTAACGCTATATTTATGAGATGAGATTGTTTCATTTTATTCGTATTTCCATGTTTCATATTATGAATTTTTTAAGTGGTTTAAAAACAAGTACAATTCAAAGATGTAGTTTTCTATTGAGAGTAGTAAACGTGGAATCTAATTAATTTTGTCACGCGTAAAGTCTTCTAGTATGATAATCATAATATTATAATATATATTCATCCCTCTTAAAAAAATATAGAATACATCTAAAATTGTTGTTGATCTTTTAGTTCGTTAATCAACCTTAGTGTTAGTTAGCAGAGATCCAATCTAATAGTGTTCTTGTTTTTCTGCTTTAATTCTGCCCAAGAGGAGTACAAAACTCTTTCTTTCCCGTATAAAAGGAGCACAAAACTTGCCCATAAATGTTAACTAATTCATTGGTTGTTAATTATTATTATTATAATTAATTATTTTTTATATGTAACGAAGTGACAAATACCATCTAAATCCACACATTCAACTATAATGTCTTGGATTCGAACTCAATTAAATGTGTTCAACCAACGTAACAATATCGACATTATATATGCTTTATGAATGGTTGTTAATGGAGTATAATTTATTTTGTTCATTTTTAGTTATTTTTTTTTGTAAATAGACGTAATGACACTAGTCAATGAAAACTAATACATACACACAAGTGAAAATGATAGAGTTCGAACCCCGATTACGACGTCTAACCTAATAATTTCAATATTTTTGTCGGTTAAACTAGAACTTGTGGAAGTTTTAAGATTAATTAATTACGCTAGTTTTTTTTTTAATAAATTATATTATTTTGATTATCTTTGCTTACAGTATAAAAAAAACTCCTTTTGATTAAAATTTGATGGCAATTTTTCATAATATCAAAAAGGGTGATGCCACAATAACATTGACTTAAAACTTTTAGGGTAATAGATCGAAAAAAAAAAGGCATGGGGGATCCCAAGAAAATAAGCATGCATCACTATCTAATTGGATGAGAAAAATACTTAGTAAATGACATGTCTAATTAAGAAGTGATGTGTACCTTGGTAAGTTGCAGCCATTGGGCTGCCATCTATACTTGAGATAGAGCTTATCAGGACGACCTACACACTTAAATCCCTTCTCCAAAAATGGACATTCTGAGCTTTCATAAAGAGGGTATGAATCATCAAACACCCACTTACCATAAAATAAATCACAACCTCTATTTGCAATTGCATTCTTGTGAAAACTATCACTCCCATGTATTTGAATGAAAAGAGACAAAAGCAATGCAACAAATATGGTATAAGACCCCATAAGATTGAAAAATGAAAACATTCAAAGGTGGCAGAAATGGTTGATATATTGAGCAACAATATAAAAAATGATATAAATGGTTTTGATTCAAGGGGAGAATGCAAGTTAAGATCAAGAAAGAGAGAAGTAAAAGGATGAAAAGAGGGAGATTGCACTTGAAATGAAATGGGGTAATATAATATAAAACATAAGAGTCACAAATAAGCGTCCTACATATGGAGTATGGACTATGGAGGTTATACATAATGAAGTTAATTAATGGCTTGAGTGGGTCCTAAGAGTGCTCTATTGAATGGTTAGAAAATAAATAGGGGGAGGAAAAAATATGTCAAATTAATTAACTTTTTATTACATTTAGATGATGAATGGGAGTAACTGTGTTTAATGAAGTAACTATGTTGATGAGTATTATTTTTTTATTATATTTATAGAATATGTTGATGAGTTTTATTTTGAGGGGAGAATATGATGATGAGTTATTAGGTGATATTGAAGTTGAAGAAAAAAATTTGTCAAGGGAATTAGAAAAGCTTTGAGGTGAGGGATATAATTAATTTACTACGTACTATGTGGAACGGTATGAGTTGTGCTTATTAGCTTCTTGTGAGAGTTCAAATATTTGATAATTTGTTGATTTGTGAATGAAGTGTATGTCAAAAGAGATAGATCTATAGATATTCTTAGTTAATATATTTAAGACCTTAGAGTTTATGCTAAGTAAGTATGATTTATTTAGTTAATGATTAATTGATTTGGTTTAATAGTGAGAGTTGGCTCTAGTGAAAGGAATTAACCAATGTTTAAATTCCAACTAAGAGAGATGTTTGGAATAAAATTACCTAAATTGAATAGAAGGAAAGGAATACACAAAAGTACAGACTCCCCTTGGATCAGAATCAAAAAGTAAACTAATACTAACGTAATGACATCTAAAATGCACAAAGAAAATTTCATATCATTCTTCTTAGAGTATGTACATCAGCACAAATATTCTACCCACGGAATTGTCAAAACTTGGAGTAAAAAGTGGTTGAATATAACATATGGAAGTGTAGCGATTTTGGATCATGCGAACAACATGAATCAAGTCACTTTCAACAATGACATGTGTTGGCTGCCATTTAAGTTTCCAAAATATTGTGCCATAATTTAGTACTAAGGAAGGACATTAATGTGCATGTGTGGGCTTTTTTTTCTGTCAAAAATAAAAATTAAGATAAAAATATAATATCACGTTACTAAATAAAAAGAGTGAGATGAAATATACGCAGAATCATATAAGTATACTATCTCAAATTTATGAAGTGTATCTCTGTTTAGCATGTCACATTTGTTCTATTAAAACTTGATGTTCAAGTCTAAAAATAGTGGTATTTTTTTCCGAATACATTGGAGATCATTAGGGATGTCGTTCGGATGTCGGATGGAGTGTTGGCCGTGAGGGACCACTTGAGTAGAGAGAAGTTATTGCATGTCTTGGCCTAGGTTAGCAGTACTCGTCGCCCCACCCAGATGTATCAGATTGCCAAGCAGCGCAGAGGGCACAGGCATCATAGGCAGCAACGTTGATATTTGTTTTACCTTTTTGTGCATATTTTGACTATCATGATGAATATTATGTAGGCAAGACAACAAAACTCATGGTCATGGGTATCCGTCCAAACCAACTCCGGTTTGACGGGTTTTCCCCGGTTTGACTGGGTTTGGGTTTTCCCCGGTTTTAAAATACGGGTACGGGAGGAGTAACGGGGATATGTACCCACCCCGAACTCATACCCAAACCTTACCCGAAAGTAGAAAGGTCATGTTGTTTTTTTGTTGAGGAGGTTGATAATGATATGCCATGTTATTTGATTTGATAATTATCATGATATAAGAACTTTCATGGATAGTTAAAGGAGAAATCGAATTATTCGATAATAAAATGTTAAAATGAGCGCAAATTGTTGGATAATGCATTATAATATTATCATTAAAGCTTAAAAAAAACGTTTTTTTGATTAAAAAAATTGATTCACTGTGGGGACGGGGATTCAATTTCCCATCCCCGTTGGGTATGCGTAGGGTAACGAGTAAGTATATGGGAGTAGGGGATGGGGATGGGGAAGGCAAAACCCGTCCCCACCCCGCCCCATTATCATATAATTTCTTGCGTTTTAAATTTATCGTGTTAAAATTCATTTTAGGTTTTAAATTTTAACTGAATGAATGAATGTGAAGTTGGATGATAAAATGATTGCAAAAATGTATGTGAAAAAATGATAAAATGTTTCGTGCATTTTAACCGCATTTAATGAATGTCAATAGATTTTAAACAAGATAATCAATTCATAAGACAAATTTATTTACTTTTAAACAAATTGTTACATTACATTCTTGAAATTGGATTTAAATTAAATTCTTGAAAGTTTGTTCAAAATATTAGTATTAAATTGTCTTATAGTCAGCGTAGAGATTTGCAGCAGATTCCTTTGAAAAGTAAAAAGAATGAAGAGAACATAACACATGTATTTTTTTGAATCAACTATATATGTTTTCACAACGAATCCCTTCATATAGGATGAGTAGCAACATAAAGAAATGTATTCCAATAAATTCTTTTGAACTTAATCTTACTGCACTGTCAAACTGACAGCGGATCATGATCAAGCATAAAACAACATCTTAGAGGTTCATTCCCTTACGTCACACTCATCCTATACAAAGCAATTTGATGTGAAAACATATATAGTTGATTCGGTAAAATACATGTTGTGTTTTCTTCATTCTTTGACTTTTCAAAGAATCTTACAAATCTGTACGCTAAGTATAAGACACTTCAATACCAACAACTTCAGCAAACTAACAAGAATTAAACTTAAATTTCAACAAAAAAAAGACACAACATAATAATGATGCTCCATAAACATAATCTTCTGGCAGAATCAAACTCTTGAGAATATCTTCAAGCGATCTCAACAACGTAACATACATTTCGATCCACAGGAACATGATGTGCTGACAAAATATTGAGAACATGCTTCTTACGTCGTCGTTCATTAATTTTGGTCGACTGAACGTTATTCTCCCGTCATCTAACGATGGACGTTTATACCAAACGTATTTCACCCTCCTTGTGTCTCTGGGGTTGAGTCCTTGGTTGATTTTGTTCAGTTGATCCTTCAGAATCTTTAATGTGGCATCGACCTGAACCTTGTACAAATGAGGGTTTCCACCATTGAAGTGTACTTGAGCGCTGAACAAATTATCCATTGTTTCAGATCTACATCATAAGAAATTAAACAATCAATGAAAAATTCATTCAAACATTTCATCAGACACTTAGAGTGCAAATTATACATGAACCCTAAAACTCAAAACTACAACATAAACATGCAAACATTTAAGCGACATAACTCTATTATAACAAGTATTCATAATGGTGAGGCCTAGGCTACCTTAGAAAATTGGTGGGTAATTTACCCAACCCAATAAAAAACAGCCACGTGTACTCTATTATAAAAATAACATTTATTATTTTATTTTGCAATTTTAGCATCTATTTTATTATTTGCATAGCAAAAATGATTAAAAATAAAAAATACAACCACCTAGAATCGAACCAGGGCACACCCACTCTTATTCATTTAACTTAACCACTTAAACAATACATCTTTTATGATAAGAATCGGAAAGCAAAATATATGATATTAGTCAGATATATTTTTAGGGATTATATGCATTTATATTAAAATAATAAATAATTCTGAAATAAAACAGTATGAATTCATTCATTTGATTTTTTTTTATATTTTAAATATTATTCTCTTATATAAATGCATATTATTTATCTAGATTCAATGAACTACAACAATGTTTCAATTGTGATCAATGGAATTGTGATTTATTTTAGGTCCGATATTTCTTTTGAATTAGATGAACTATTTAAAAGTATTAGATGAAAATTGTCAAGGATAAATGTAATGTTTCTATTAAATATTTTTGTCTTTTATATGTAAAAAATTGGTTAAATATTTGCATTACGCTCGATGAGGATTGTATTTCCTTGTATCTCGATGTAAATTTTTATGTATTCATACGAGAAAGTTAATATGACAACATTTTGAAAACTAATAACTATTTTTAAAATATCAATGTTAATGTAGTGTTTTTATTAAATATTTGTTTATTTTATTTTCAAAACATTGTTAAATAATTGGACTACACTCGTCGCAAAATATATGTGCTTATATTGCGGAAGCAATTCTTTTACCGGTATGAAAAAGTCAATTTTATAAAACTTTCATAACTTGTGATTATTTTCTCGTTGAGATACGGGCGTATTTAAAAACAAATAAACTTGAATTCAACGAAATCATATCTTCCACCAAGACATTCATTGGGGAAGTAGGAGCCCTTTTGAAGAAAGATATTCAAGAGAAGATGAATTTTTTTTACTTCCGGAACAAGTAGCAAAAAATTGATTAATAGTTTTATATCTTTATTATTTTTACTACTGAACCCGTCTGTTCGCTCTTTTTGGGTCATTGAAAGTTAAAAGTAATTTTGAAAGAAGAAAAAGTCAGCTCAGCAGAGCCAAAAAGAGGCAATATTTTGGTCCATACTATTTGAACCAGAAAAAATGGACAAATCTCATTGACCAAAATAGTATGGATCGGATATTATATATTTAAAAAACAAATACGAATGATTCCATAATAATTCCAAAATAAAATAAATCTTTGTTTTTTGAGATTTTATGATTACTGTGTGATTGAGAGAACGTGAATCACAGTGAAAAGATAAACAAATATTTGTTTTGGCAACTTGATTAATCAATGATCCAAGAATAAATATTTTATCTCACATAAGTTAAGAGAACTCACATATGATAAGAGTCACACTTTTACTTTCTAATTGCACCTTTGCAAATATTTTATCTTAGTGTATCGATGATAATTTTCCTTTTATTATTCCTTAAGATCTTGGGTCCGACTCTTTTTTATACCAAATCGAGTGACATATAGTTTAGATTCTACAAAAAAATGGGTCATGCTAACCGGTGCCCCCGAACACCGGTTAAGGATGCCAAAAAAGGATGTTATTGCTAAAAAAAGGAATTTTAATTATTACTTTTTATGGATTAATTACACAATTTTTAATGCAATAACTACTATATACTTTCCTTTTTTAATATCTTTAACCTTTGTCTGGGGCACCAGTTAGCATTTCCCAAAAAAATTTATATTATATTATTGATTACTAGTGTAACACCCGACATTCTCCGGGTTAAACAATATAATTAGAGGATGACAAAAATTAAGTATGCGTGGTATATGGAAGTAAAGTTCACCATGGACCGGTACAAAATGAATATCTTAATGGGTACGCACGAATAAAATAAAATAAACCATATATTAAGTACTTGCAAATTAATAGATGCACATGCGGATAAAATTTAGTGCACTTAGTACAAAGAAATAATATCAAAGAATAACACAAGCCTCACGATAATTAGGTTTCTACTTGGATAGTTTGTCAGATCGACTTACACCGAAGATTTTAATTTCCGAAATTATTTTTCTTGCTTCGTTCTTATTCCGATGAGGTCTTATTCAACAGTCCGATTGATTATATTTGATTCCGTTAGTCAGCTGGGTCCGTTTTAATCATCGGAGTAATGTCCTTCCATGTTGACTAGGTTTCTAATGAGATAGTTTGTCAGATCGACTTACACCGAAGATTCTGATATTTGAAGTTCCAATTCTTGCTTTGTTCTTATTTCAACAAGGTCATATTCAAAGGTCTGATTGATCATATTTGATAGTGTTAGTCGGTTGGATCCATTTTGATCGTCAGTGTAATGTTCTTCCATGTTCACTAGGTTTTTAATGAGATAGTTTGTCAGATCGACTTCGCTAAAGATTCTGATTTTTGAAATACTTGTTTCTGCTTTGTTCTTATTCAAATAAGGTCATATTCAATGGTGTGATTGATTATATTTGATACCGTTAGTCGGCTAAGTTTGTTTTGATCGTCGAAGTAATGTCCTTCCATGTTGACTAGGTTTTTAATGGGATAGTTTATCATATCGACTTACACCGAAGATTCTGATTTTCTAAATTCCCGTTCCTGCTTATTTCTTATTCCAATAAGGTCAAATTCCACAGTCTGATTGATTATATTTGATACCGTTAGTCAGCTGGGTCCGTTTTGATCGTCAAAGTAATGTCATTCTATTTTGACTAGGTTTTCAATGAGATAGTTTGTCAGATCAACTTACACCAAATATTTTGATTACCTAAATTCCTGTTCATGCTTCTTTCTTATTCCAATAAGGTCATATTTAATGGCCTTATTGATTATATTTGATACGGTAGTCAGTTGAGTCTGTTTCGATCGTTAGAGTAATGTCATTCCATGTTGACTAGGTTTTCAATGGGATAGTTTGTCAGATTGACTTACACCGTAGATTTTGATTTTTTGAAATTACAGTTTCTGTTTCGTTCTTATTTTAATAAGGTCATATTCAATGATATGATTGATTATATTTGATACTATTAGTCGGTTGAGTCTGTTTTGTTCATCAGAGTAATGTTCTTCAATGTTGATTAGGTTTCTAATGAGACAGATTGTGAGATTGACCTGTATTGAAGATTGTTAAGATAAATGTAATGTTTAATACCTTTAAACAGTTCATCTAATACAAAAGAAATGTCGAACCTAAAATAGATCACAATTTAGTTGATCACAAATGAAACATTGTTGACTCTTCAAAAAAAATGAAACATTGTTGTAGTTTATCGAATCTAGATAAATAGTATGAATTTATATAAAAGAATAATATTTAAAATATAAAAAATAAATAAATGAAGGAATGTATATTGTCTATTTTAGAAATATTTAGTATTTCACACACACACACACACACACACACACACACATATATATATATATATATTCCCTAAAAAAAATGGCTCACTGATAACATATATTTTTAGATTCCAATTCATTTCACAAGAGATGTATCAGTTAAGTGATTAAGTTATATGATGATGAGTGAGTGTACCTTGGTTCAATTCCCTGCATTGATATTTTTAATTTTTAATGATTTTTCAAGATAGAAAGGGAAATCTAATTAATTTGATGTTTTAAATTGTAAAACATCATTAATTTTAAAATGGGATACATGCAAAATAAAATAATAAATGTTATTTTTATAATGAAGTACACATGGATGTTTTTTATTGGTTTGGGTAAATTACCCACCAATTTTCCAAGGCAATTTAGAAAAAACCATTCATAATACCTCAGATGTAAACATTGATTAATTTTTGACTAAAAAGAAAATCAAAATTTTAATTACCACTAAACTAAAATTATAATGAAAAAGCACTCAAATATACCAACTAAAATATATGTTAATAGCATTAGTGATTACTTACATGTGATTTTGATAAATTCTGAGAGGTTGAGTGATTTTGGTAGAGATTTTGATAGAAAGAGTGATAATTGAGAGAGTGATTATTGATGAGAGAGTAACTGGAAGGTTGGTTCTGAGTTGAATTTGTAGACATACGCAACGGTAGTTAACTAACGCTGGCCTAAATGGTGGTTAGCTATTGTCAGACTACTAAACAGGAGTTAACTTTCTCAATGGTGGTTAACTACCGCTGGAGGTAGTTTTGTAACTTTCATGTGTTTTTAAGAAGTTTTTGATGTTAGAAAAGCAATCTTCCACATTTTTGGAAGAAGAAAAAAATGTTGTTTACTAATTATCCCGACACATGAATTGTTTACATCTCAACGCAACATAGGAATTGTTGGTCCCTGAATATTTGAATATGAGACTTAGAAAAAAACACACTTCTATGTCCTAAGCCTTAACAATTTCCCTAAAAAAAAAATGTCCTATGTCTTGACCATCAGACCAACCTTCCGGAGGGTTCTAATTTGCCTTTTCCTAATTATTGCTAGAGAGTTTTTTTTAATGTATTATTGTTAGAGATAAAATTCCCCCTTTTATTTTAAGGATAAAATTCCCCTTTTCTCGCGTTGGTTTTAGTATGGACTAAATTGTTCTGATTTTGTTTTTCTCAAAGACTAAATTCTTTATTTTGTCAAGGACTAAATTAGATCAAATTTCAGAGATTAAAATGGATTTTCAATCATAAATTAAATATTTTTTTCTGAGGGAAAATTAAATATATTTAGAGAGTTAACTCTTAGATAGTTTTTCTGACTAGTAATTATTAAATAAAAAGTAGTTTCTAAAATTTATATTTTTAAATTTTCTCAAAAAAATGTGATATAAGTATTCTTACACAAACAACGGAGTGTCACACTGCTTTTCAAAATTTCATAAATAGGAATAAACTATTTATTCTAAAACAACATAAATTCTCATAAACTGCAGCGGAATAAATCTTCAAAATTATAAATCAATTCAAATTCAACGTCAACATTATCCTGGCAGAAAGGCCTCAACAGTTATAAAATATTATTCTCAACAATAATCAAAACTCCAACAACATGGTCTTTTCATAGATATGATACATAAAAGAATTAAAGGAAAACATTCGCGACGATTCCCATCCCAATATGTATCAGAGCCCTAGACACAGAGCCTTTGACCCTACTAATCTTCAATACCTGCAAGTTACCCATAGGAAAGGCAACGTTTTCAAGCAGAAGGGGTGAAATTCACAAACAACAATAGATATTATAATTCATCAATTAAATTCAACAACAACAATAAAACGATAATCAACTGTCAGTTTATAATTAAAACAAATCAACAACATCATCATCAAGTTACGACATCGACGACTCGACCGACAACAACAACAATAACAACGACGACAACAATGCGACTAATGCAAATGCATGTGGTATCATTTAACGCGTTTGAATGACTAGCATTCCGGGGCATAAGCCCCCAACAGCTTGAATGAAATAACATTCCAGGGCATAAGCCCTCAACGATTGAGTGATACACACTTCAGGGCATAAGCCCTCAACGATTGAGTGAAAACACTCCAGGGCATGAGCCCTCAACAAGGTATGAGTATGAAATGAACTCAATAGTGTATATCTGCATACAACTCGACAAACAGGGACGACAACTACAATATGCATAATCAACTATGACATAAAACTTCAACTTGATCGACTGAACACAACAAAAGGACACAACAGAGTCTCACAACAAAATTCAACAATTAAAGCATGCTACAGTGCTGCTCGCCGTGGCGAGCTACTTTACTCGCTATGGCGAGCTCAGGGAAACGAGCTACTCGCTATGGCGAGTTGGGGGCAAGCTGAAGGCGAGCAAAACTGGGTGCTCTCGGCATTTTTGACATTTTTCACCTAAAATCTTCATTTTTAAGTCCCCAAAACCCAAATTTGATTCTGTAAAAAGGTGTCATTCATTCATAAATATATTAAGGCACTCATGTTGATATAAAAATTGACCCAAAAACTTCATTAAGACAATTAACACTTTTTAATTTAAGCAACTCGCCATGGCGAGTGGGTCTGCTCGCTGTGGCGAGCTACACAGGTCTTACTCGTCTGGCGAGTGGGTTTGCTCGCTGTGGCGAGTGGCGATTTACAGAACTACGAACTGTACGAACAGACTTCTCCTTTTCTACCCTAAACCCCAATTTTGACACCCAAAAACCCAAATTTGATGAATTGCATTACTTCTATACAAACTAACATCAGAACAGCAATAAACAACAACAATTTCATGAATTCATTAAGTTATTCAAACCCATTCATCTTTAACCTAATTCAATTCATCAGCCTTAACAACAACAATATCAATCGACAAATTATAAGACCTAAAATTGAGAGTTAGTCTCACCCTTACCTGAATTTGATGAACAAAACTCTACACTTCTCCCTACTTGGCTCTTCTCCCTTGGTTCTTAGTTTTTCTCCCTTTTCTCTATTTCTCTCTGTTTCTACATGAAACTGTTTTTCTGACTTTCTCCTTTCTCTAACTCCCTATTAATTCTAACTAATTCCCTCTTATCTCTAATTAACTCTTAATTAAAATATTAGTCAATTCTTTTTAATCCCCCAAATTTTCCAATAATTGTAATTCTCACATATTTTAATTAAACATTAAAATAATCATATAATAAATTATTTCACACCATCTAAACAACATAAGCCATTTAAAATCATATAAACTATTAAAATTCAGCTAAAAATAAATAATAATAACTAGGGCGTTACAAAAATATAGTAATAATATAGTAATTATTTTAAACAATATACTAGTATTTTGTCCATCCTACAAAAATTATCAATGTTACTTAAAGGACCTATCTGAAACAAACATGAAACTTAAAAGACCCAGGAAGGTATTTGGCCAAAATAAAATAACAATTTACCATATCAATGTTTATCATTTAATAAATATAGTAATAATATAGTAATTATTTTAAACAATATACTAGTACTTTGTCCATCCTACAAAAATTATCAATGTTTACCATTTCACACAAATTAAAGAGAAATTATAAACGAAGGCAAGAGAATAAAGATTTTATCAATTATAACTTTATTAATTATTAGTTGTTCACATTATCACAAGTGTCATGCTAACAAGTGTTCTAAAGACACATGTTAAAATATTGAGAGAACACTGGTACTCAAGATCTAAAGATGTCTTTAGGGTCGAGTAATAAGCACCAGTTTCGATGGCAAAAACTTGTCCCAGGTAGACTAAAATATGATATAGATGCTTCATTCTCGAACTCTCATAATAAGGTTGGTCTCGAGATGTGTATTCGAGATGCTGAAGGGGGTTATGTGCTTGCATGTACAACATGGTTTGTGCCATTTGTTCTCGGTGGAGGTTGGTGAAGCACTAGGACTGAGCGAAGTGTTGTAATATGTAATTGAGTTAGGCCTAGACAACATGGATTTTTCCTTGGATTTAAAGCTCGTTGACGCTATCCATAGTAATCTTAGTCACCGTCGACATCTAATTAATTGTTTTAAGAGGCCAAATTGGACCACTTAAATTAACAACTCTAAGGTAGAGTTTAGTCATAGGCAAGTAAAAGGCAATGAGAGCCTACATTAAGGAACAGAGGGAGTATTATCTAATGAAATGAGATAAATATTATCTTTTAAAAAAATAAAAATAAATTGGCATAATTTCTATCTTTAGTATAGTAACATGTGTTTTTATCGCACATGTTAGTATTTTCTTTATCATAAATACAAAATAAAAGGTGATGTACCTAATATTAACTAGATGGTTTTTTTAGTTAAATATATTTTTGCTCCCTATAAATATATCAAATTTTCGTTTTAGTCCCTGTAAAATTTTTCTTTGACTTTTAGTTCTTATAAAATTTTCAATCATTAATTTTGGTCCCTATTTTTAAGTTAACTCAAGTATTTTTAAATGAAATTTTGCAGAAATATGTAGAATATTGTAAAAACCTATCTAATTTTTTTTTGAATCATTTTAAAAAAACATTAATTAAAAATAAATTTTTAACCGCAAAAAATATAAAAATTCATATTGAATTCATAATTTGATTTTTTTTTTGGGAGAAACTTTTATAATATTATAAACTTTTATGCAAAATTTTATTAAAAAATATGAGTTTACTTTAAAGGAGGGATCAAAAGTGAAAATGTAATTTTTTTTAAGAGTAAAAGTTGAAAAAGAATTTTAGAGGGGCTAAAACGAAAAGTTGGTATATTTATAGGGATTAAAAATATATTTAACTTTTTTTTTTACCAAATATTAACTAGATGATGTAATTAGATAAAAATAATTAATTTACATCTAAAACTAAAAATGATAATTTTCTAAAACAATTATTTTTGGAAATGTGACAATTATACAAAAAATAACATTTACTCAAATATCAAAATATGGGACACTTGTTTGAGGAAGCTACCAATTTGGCACTACACTACTTCTCAACTCAACCTGTCTAAGAAATAAAATGACAATTTTGCCTTCTACCTATGAAATATGAATATGACTCTATGCTATGTAATGTAGTAAGTGGTTGTAGGGGACCCAAACAAAAACCTTGGGTTTTGGAAGTTCCTTTGGTTTTCACATGACCAATATATTGACATTGGAATTGAATATGTAGCAACACAATTTAATAAACACTCCATCATTCATTATCATCATTATTATTTCTTAGGGCATTCTTTTTCATTAGAAAGAGAGAGAGAATTAAACTCATCTCAGTTATTTGCTCAGATTTCAAATTTTCAACAACTAAGGTAGGTCAACTACACCCTGCAAACATTGACATTTATCACCCATGTTATTTCATCTTATTATTATTATTCTAGAAAATATAAAATAATATTATTATTACCACACTCACACTCTTTTAAACACACATAAAAATTCAATTTTTTTCTTGTTAATCTTTGCTTAATCCTCTTCTTAACCCTTCTAATATACTTATTGCTTATTTTTATCATAATGTATGAGTTGGGTTTAATCTCAAATCAAGCAAAGTTAATAACTTTATTATTCAAAACCACTTCATAATTTACAATCTCTAATTTGAATTTCAAACACAAAATTCTCAAAAAAATGCATTTTTTTCACTCTCAAATTCACAATAACAATGGTGCTATCACAAACCCTTCAATTATTTCTCCATATTCTTCAACTCCTTATGATTCAAACAACCTGAAAAATTCAGAACCAACCCAATTTTCTTCATCTTCTAGTAACAAAATAAGCCCTGCAATTCTTTTCATCATAGTTATATTCGCTATAGTATTTTTCATCTTAGGTTTTCTTCATTTACTTGTAAGATTTCTCATAAAGCATAGATCTTCATCATCATCATCATCAACAACAATTTCTCAATCAAATAGATTTCCAGAAATGTCTGAATCTGATGCATACCAAAGACAGTTACAACAGCTTTTCAATCTTCATGATTCAGGTTTAGATCAAGCATTCATTGATGCACTTCCTGTTTTCATTTACAAAGAGATTATTGGTTTGAAAGAACCATTTGATTGTGCTGTTTGTTTATGTGAGTTTTTGGAACAAGATAAGTTAAGATTGTTACCTAATTGTAACCATGCTTTTCATATTAGTTGTATAGATACATGGTTATTGTCAAATTCATCTTGTCCTTTATGTAGAGGTACCCTTTATTCACAAGGGTTTTCTTTTGATAAAAATCCTGTTTTTGAGTTTGAGGATCAAAGGGATGAGGATTTTGTTATAGGTATTGGTTCAGTTAACAAGGATATGGAAAATCATATAATGAATGGGAAAAGGGTTTTTTCTGTTAGGCTTGGAAAGTTTAGAAGTTCAAATAATGAAGAAGGGGGTGCAAAAAGTGAAGGAGAGAGTAGTACTTGTAATTTTGATGTTAGGAGATGTTATTCTATGGGGTCTTTTCAATATGTTGTTGCTGATTCAGATTTGCAAGTTGCTTTGAAAGCTTCTAAGGGTGATGGTAGTATGAGACAATTGAAGGGAATTAGAGAAATTGATCAAGATGGGAGTTTTTCCAATGATGGTGATGTTGAAGGCAAGAAAATCAACATTGCAAGGAAAGGTGAAAGTTTTTCTGTTTCTAAGATATGGCAATGGTCTAAGAAAGATAGTAAGATACCAAGTTCATCTGATACACATTTTCATAATTGTGTTGCTAATGAAAGTTTGCCATGGATGAATAAAGCTAGAGGTACATGATATTGATATGATACATTAATCAACTTAGTGTTTTTGTATTTTTAACTACTTTCATATTTTCAAATTCAATGAATCCATTTTGTTTAGTTCTTATTTCTCATACTTTGATCTTACTTTTTTATTTAGTGCTAATACATGTAAGTTATGATATGAATTATGAAATACTTAACTTAATCAAGCTATTGTCTTTGAACAATATCATTCTTTTGTGTATGTGGCCTTATTGTGTAGTATGTGAATATGGACTTGAATCAATCTTTTAAAACTCAAACTGAATTAGACATTTCAACTGGTTAAACCTTGAACCGTTTTTTTTTTTTTATACTATTTGGTTATTCGAGTGGTTCAACGGCTGTTTTGTTTCGATTTGAATGATTGAAAACAAATGAACCAGCATGATCCAGAGGTTTTGTTGATTCAATTTATAAAACATTCCATAAATTGAGCACTCGTTTTTCCTTTATCGAGTTGTAACAAATTAGCTACACTACATCTATTAGATGTGATTATAACTGAAAAAGGAGTAAAGTTAGTACATGGACCGGAAAAAATCACACTATATGGACCATTAATGGCATGTGATTCTTTAAGTGACAAAAGTGTTCTTTATCAGCAACTTCTTGCAAGCAGTAGGAAGATGAAAGTGAGGTCAAATTAGGGTGGTTGTTTTTTGGATGCTTTTGGTTTTTGGGTGAGGTTTGCTTTTTCACTTTTTGGGTAAAAAGAAGTAAAAGGAACAAGGATAGATTCCATTCCTTCTTCTATCTACTCATTATTGTGCATGACCCTTTATTGAAGGCATTCTTTTTTGGATGGTTTAGCATTTAACTGCCAAGATAGATGTGGAAAATGAAATGTGGGGTGGAGGAGTTTCTTAGATTAGGAATGTGGAGTCATGACATGATGGTGATAGGGATGTGTTAGTAGTGCTTCAAACTTCAAAGGATGTGTGTGGGATACCAAAAAGTGTCTATTTTATCCTAACTTTATGGTAAGACGTAAATCTTTGAATTACTATGTAAAACTTCCTCTAAAAAAATATGGACCTTTTTAAACCGTTAGTGTATAGTTATTAAATTTTCACGCAAGATTTTTTTTATGGAACTAGAACACCAATTTAGTCTTTAGAGGAATTTAAAAAACAACTTGAAAGAGGACTGCAGAAGTTTTTTTTAACGGACAAATGTTACTGTTAGTATGTTTATGTTGTGTTATTTTTTTTTTGTACAAAGCTAACAAAAACAAAAAAGAGAACAAAAATACAAAAAAAGAAAAGACTAAAGTCTACGGAACCAGGTTCCTGCAAAGTCTGAATCTAAGAGGTCAGATAATTCTGTCGGAGGGGAGATGTGAACAACATACTCTGAAGTAGAAGAAGCACCAGTCTTAGCTAGGAAATCTTCACAGTTGTTTCCTTCTCGAAGAGTGTGATCAATAGAAGCTTGCCAGTCAAGATTGAGGAGATTCTTGATGTCTTGAATCAACGTAGCATACTTATGAAATCTAGGAGTTAGCTCTTTAAGGATTTGAACACAGTGGAGAGAATCCATGTAGCAGAAAACCTTTTGAAAGTTCATCTCCTTAGCAAACAACAACCCACGGCGAATGGCATGAAGCTCAACAAGAAGGATGTCTGATGTGCTTGCAATGTAACCTGAAAAACCTGTAATTCAACATCCAGGTGTCGAAGTAAACCTCCAAATCCTACTCTGACGGGATTTCCTAAACAACTACCATCAACATTAAGAATGATACAAGATTGATTAGAGGAGTTCCATTGAACCCATTTATTATGTTGTGTTATCATGCAATGCTTGAATACAAAGTTATTGATCATAATTTAAAATAAAAAATACAAAATTAAGGTGAGAGAATGGTACCTCAGTTTAAGATAGAAAAGACCTTAAAAAATTTAAAGAGCTTAAAAAGATATATACAATTAAATTTCTCCAAAGAAACGAGCAGAAATTAAACCTATCTTCTTCTGCGTCCAAGACTTATCTTTATAACACTAAACCAAACTTTTGAAGTTTGACATGTAGTATAGGTCACAATGTATTCATTCATTCTTTCGTTCACTTTCATACTCATAATCATAACCATTTATTTTTCCATACTCATTCCTTCCTTCAAAAAAGAAATTTACATACTCATCACAAATGTCAAATCATTCATGAAAAAACTTGCATTGAGCCGATTGTCATTGCACTCACAATAAGTCAATAACCCTCCACTCAAGGAAAACAGTATGACTCAACCTACGGTGCAAACCTACTAATCGTAATAAGTTTTTATACGGTTCCCTATTTCTTGACAATAAGCATGTAATAATCCAAGTGCATCCTTCCAAGGTTCATGCAATGCCTTTTTCATATTTTTATTCATCCGGGTCAACAACCTATAAGGCCAAATAAAGGAAAATAAGCAGTGCACCTATGATGTTGGGGCCTATAGAAAAAGGAGCAAGTGATCAACGTCCTCGTTATTGACCCGTAATAATGGGGTACACACATGTCTTTGACCTTCACCGACTTTGCCTTGGCAAAATGACAGAAGCACAACTCAACACCAATTTCAAGAAGGAAAAAAAATGGTGGGGGTGGCTTCTATGGTGATGTAGTATATAGCTTGATCTCATAGTGAAAGATACCAAATCTACAATATTATAATTAAGAAATTTAACAAGTCAAATATGAGTAAACTAACACTGTCTCTTTTAACTAAATGTTTTGAAAATTGTATCAAACTAGAGAATCCAGCTGATTAAACCATGAATCGGCACTGTTTAATTGCGATCTCATTTCAATTTGAGCAGTTTAAATCATGATCTACAAGTCTTGCTGATTCAATTTTCAGATCAGTTTTTAAATATTTGTTAATCTTTCCATTGCACTGTCTGAGGTGGGTCTGTCGTGGGACAAAGAAAACAACAAAGAGGTGGTTACTAGTTTAGCATATGTTATGGGGCAGTTGAATGATTTTTATCTTGCATGTGATATGATTGCAAAATAGTGAGATATTGGCATGTCATGCCAAGTATTAAATATCGGTTATATAAATAAAAATCATAGTACAAATGTTTAGTAACGAGGGAAAAGGATTCTCTCATGTCTCTGAAGTGTATTCAATTTCACCATTAAATTTTTTTACACTTAAGTTATATTAATAACCCATCTCACCTTTTTCCATTCAATGGTGAGACTGAATAGACATGAGAGGAAAAAATTGAAGAACTTATACGTATTTAAACTCGCTAAATCTTGCATGTTGACTTTGGATAATATACACATGAACAAAGGAAATAATGTACATCATTTTCCGTGATTTGATGATAAACTCAAGAGACCAGTAGCTAAGTTGGTGCTTGGAACTACGTTAGACAGGCATTTAACGCACGTCCAAAACAAAGCTACAAGTTGTAGCTTCGCGTTGAACGCACGGTGAGCAAGGCACTTGACATTGGAAAGCGAAATCTTAAATCACAAAATAAGTTTGCAGTCGATTTATATATAAATGAAATGGGAGGTTAAGGTGCATTTCACCCAATAATATTTGCGGAAACAAGATAAAAGCATTTTGAAATACGTGGAGAACATAAAATACTCTCAACAGTTTTAACAACACAATGGAAAATCCTCACTTACAATTAAACAGCCAGAAATCAAGAAAGAAAAAGGTTTACACAATTTTGAGATGACATTTCATTAACCTTTGGGGGAAAAATGTTACACAAAATCAAATATAATATACCAACTGTCAAAGGGATACCAAATTGCTTTTAACAACACTATAACTTTAGAAAGCACCTCAAGTTCTCAACAGGACAAAACTCTCAGTGCCTTGAGAGGCAAAATTTGATTGACCTTTTTCATACAAGAATATTTTGTACTAATGTACATAAACACCTACATAAAGGGGGGAAAATATAGCAAATATGTGAAGCCAGCAAATAGACTTCAAATTTGACCTAAAAAGTGGACCCCATTTGCTTTAACCATACCTTCCTCATTTGAAGGAATCAAACATGAAATTGCACCCGGTATTGTAGAGTGCAGACAAAAACAATGGGTTTTGTGTATCACCTTAATGACCCATCCATATTTTTTACTTCACAGACCCTTAGGAAAATTACTGATTTGTCCTTCCTCCAGTGTATCTTTGCCATTTACCTTGTATGCTATCCTTATGCGCATGACAAGAGATTTCTGAAAAGAGTAGTTTCCGGCAATCAAGTCTTTCTCTAATAAACACTTGCTCAAAATTAATCTCATTAGTAGACACAACATACTCACAAAGCACAAATCAAAAGGGGGAAGGGGCAAAGGGAGTCTGATCTGTATTTGTCGATCCAGAATAACGGTCAGAGCATGATAGCCATTATACTGACAATTTCGGATACAATAAATAATTTTACTGCATAAATGCTCATACTAAAAAATTATTCACATTTAAACACAAATTCATCCTTATACAAAAATATAATTTTTGCAGTGCCTAATGGGAGTTTCCCTGCTTGTCCAGTTAACTAAATATAAAGTTTAATTCACACTCCATATCAGTGTATTTACTAAAATATGGCAGTTTTTGTTTTATGTACTGTCGAATTTTAAAGTAAAACATTACGCAGCATTTTGACAGTGATCAATATTCAATATCACATTTAGAATTCAAACTTGACAAGATGCATATGGTAGAGCATAAATATTTACGGTGAAGCAATACTAATAAAGGATATCTACCTTTCCATGTTGGCTATTAGTAACTCTCAAAGTTTGCGTGACCGACCCATTTCCAGCAGCAGGGAGAGTATTGCCGCTAGCTGGATCCAAGTGCAATTGTAGAAACTGAAAGTCAAAATAACCACATATGTAAGTACTAGATAACGGAAGGTATCCAGCAGACCAACCACTGAAAGAGCTAATTATCAAACATTAAAGAGTAGCAGCAATTATTTAGCACTAAAAACAAGATAACTAATTAGACTAATACAAAGGAAACTATTCAGTAATTGACAGCTGCAAACATTTTTATCATAAGAATCCATCTCTTAGGAGAAGCAACAGCCACAAGTGCTTTCCTCGTGTCTTGAGATTTTTACAATTAAATGTACAAAATGGAATGAGAAGACGATAGCCAACATAGATTATAAAGCAAGGAACCTCAAGTTAACAGTATACATTTGAAGATGAAAAACCGGTAAATTCATATCACACGTTTAACACAAGATAAATAAATAAAAAAAGCAGTACATCCATATCCCACAATTGAAGTTATAGTAATGGCAATGATGATGATCTTAGCAATTTCATGTAGACAGTTCAACACTGCAGCATGCTGATTGGCATTTGGCATACCTTGGGAACTGCAGCCTGGAAAACAAAATCTGTATATGTATTGGAGGACAAATTTGTAAAGGTAGTCTGGATAACTGTTGTTTGTGGGTTTCCTGGTTGTTTTGAGAAATTGAATGTCAACCTCAACGAGCTGCTCTCAAAAGCAGTTACAGACGGGTAAACTGGTCCATTGTTTTCTATTCAAGATAAGAAAAGGAGGAGGAATCAGTACTTCAACTATATTTAAAATAATAATAACGCCCAAATTATAAACATGGTATACAACCTGTTGCCGGGCTGGAGGAAATACCACCCAATAAATCCATCATTGAACCAGCATTTGAAGTAGCTCTTGAAGAAGGTGGAAGTGGTGAGAGATCATCCAATGGTGAAGCAGGTGCTTTATTACTAGCACTTAAGGACAAGATGTCTACTGTAGATGAGCTGCTCGGGGCAGAAGGCGATCCAATCGACAAAAGATCCATAAGAACATCTGTGCCACTGTTTGATGCTTGACCAACACCTGAAAATTCAATAAAAGTCAGAAATGCTATGAAAATGAGTAAATTTACATGTTTCTTCCTTAACAAAACCAATTAATAACTACTAAAACAACTCCACTTTATTTATGAAAACAGTGCTAATATTATATATAGTTATAAACAGGGATTTGTAAATGAAGATGGTGATCATAAAAAACAAAAATGTTCAGTTTTCACGACATAATAATAATTTATATGATGCACTATAGACACCAACCATATTGCTGTGATGCAGGAGACAGATCAACCCCAAGAAGGTCCTGAAGAAAATCGCCACCAGAAGAGCTAGGTGCTGGAGCATCATCAGAACTTAGATCAAGTAGATCTACAAGAGGAGCTGCAGGTTTGGCTACCCCATTCGGGAGACTGACTGAAGGTGCAGTTGCTGTAGAAGCGGCACCTGGTAAAGACCCAGCTCTCCTACCTATGAAAGTGGCCTCATCCAAAACTGGCATCCTTTCCACAAGAGTAGATCTGCACAATAACAGTTTCACATAATAGGATCTCTCTTATCTAAATATAGCAGAACCAAGCTCTTTATATAATATAATATGCAGCTTAATTAAACTCACCTAATATTTTGGTGCTTAGCAATAATCGAGTTGAATTCAATAGCTCTCTGCTGCAATTCTAGCTCAAGGTTCCCTTTGAACTGTACAATAATTTCCCCGATCCTCCTATATACATATTCAAAGGAGAATAAAATCCCCATGTCAAAACATAAAGTACAAGAAGAAAACCAGGCTCGTACTGGATTAACAATTTTTTGGCATGTCTATTGAGTAGGAAGGGTTGTGGAGGGAAAAAGTTCCCCTGATTTGTCAGAGATCAAGTCACATGCACGGGGATTAAATTTTTTAAATCTCAAACCCGGTATTTGTACTAAAATATTACATATTACATATGTAAAAACATTCCCGAACCTTCGCCTATTAGTTTAATTGATTAGAAGAGTAGGTTCTTGACAAGGCATCAGTACCTCTATGTCCAGCTGGTCATGAGTGCAATCCTTGCCACCTCCATTATTCTAAATTCTAAATAAATTATGAATTTCAACACAAGATAAAGTGGGCCAATGCACTGTCTACATTTCAAGCCTAAAGGGATATTATGTGAAGGACAGTGTTATCAAAGGAGAATTATGACGGCCAGCGAAAAACCTCCCCTGTAAACATGGCATTGCTGCCTATGGCGGATATAATAGGTGTTGCAGCTTATGGTGGCTGGCATGAAATCCGCCATGCTATAATTCCATGGTGGAAATTTGAGAGCACTGGTGAGGGAGTGTATTAGAAAGTAGAAACCATTCAAAAGCCTTCATCTAACAATTAGGTTTTAAGGATATTTGGTTTTTAACAGACAAAAATGTATATATGATGCAATACATGATAAACAAACTTAAAAACAGCATACTCTGAACAAGAAGGGAAACGTGAAGAGAGCTTTAGTAAGGCAGCCAAAGCCATTGCTTTTGTAGTAAGATCTGATGCATGGCGTTTTATAGCAATCTCTACAACATCCACTGCATCTGACTCGGTCACCTGGTAGATAAAACAATTAAGAATAAAAAACATAGTATAAAAAATTTAAACACGGTATGTATTAAAATATCATTTTCTTAGATTTTCCAATGTTCTATATCCAAGAAAACTTAAAGACATCAATGGTCAGTAGTCCAGTTGTTGTTCCATTAAGCTGAATATATCTCAAAAGAAAAGACAAAGTGGGCATGGGAATCAGGTCATTCCTCTGTATAAAACAATCGAATAAGCAATAAGAACTTTTACAAGAGGCAAGCCACAATTCTAATGTTTATGGTTTAAGCACCAAGCGCATATTGTGCCAGATTCATTAAAAAAGAAAATGACAAGGAGCCGTTTCTGACAGAGAAAAAGTTCAACACACTGATCAAACATGTAAACAAATCCCAGTACTTAACCCATTTTCTACCTTACAAAGAAATGCGAATAGAACTGCATGTGAGAATTAGTACCGAGACTGATGAATTTTGTTTCTATTTGTTAATTATTAACTTGATGATATATTTATGGAGGCCATGCAATTGATCATATTCAAGCAACTTGAAGCAATAGTATAAACATGTGTATAAACAATCAATCATAACCATTCACTCACTGTTATTGGATCTTCTATGTCAAGCATTCCAACATTATGGACTAACATGTCACCATGCTCCCCAATGCACCACACTGTAACTCGAACTAGAGTCTCCTGGAAAAATAAATATTAGGTAATGATGTTGCTGTATAAACATCAAGAGAAAATCAACAATGTGCATAGGTTTTGTCAAAGCAGAAATGAGCACCTGCTCAGCAGACGTTTGAAATGCCCTGTATAATGCTCTTACTGAATATCCATGAAGCTCGGAAGCATTGCTTATCACAACAATTAAGGCATACCAGACTTCATCTTTTACAAAATTTCCAGCCTACTAACATAACAAAAAGATCAGTACATGCACTCAATACACACCAGCATGGCTCAATATGGAGGAAGCCCAAAAGCACCAAACAATAATCACAATAAAATGGCATCCTAATACACAAATCACCCCCACCTTCTCGGCAATAATCGTAAAAAACCATCAATTTTATGAGAATATTGTGACAGAAACAAAGAAGCAGTACAAATAACTCAGGTGCAAAGAGATAAAAACGCATGGAATCATATATATACCTGAACTATAAATTCATATAAATGATAATAAAATTCATTGATACCAGCATGTGTGTGGCGTAAATATAAAAGCTGATACAGGAAATCATTTTTTTATACCTCAGTCAGAACCTTCAGCATCTGATCAATGTACCAGATCTTCTCTGGGGAAAACCTGAAGCAACAATAAAATAAAATAAAAATGATAGTCAATGCAAGACTTATAATTGTCACTTCAAGAACCTCTAATTAATTGTTCTAAACTGAAATGAAGCGGACCATATGAAATAAGCCGAATAGATTGTTTTATTTTACCAAATAGGAAAAGAAGATGGGAGACTAAGGAACAGGAATGTCCAAAATGCAAAAATTGAAAGACGAACACAGATTGTATGTTTATTATTTATTACTAACACAACAAACAGTTATATAACTTCTAAAAGGAAAAACGATAGTAAAACCTGTTCCTGTGACGAATCAAATCATTTTATTTTGATATAATATCATAAGTGGTCCCAGCAATTACAGGAAATAAATAAATGAAGTGCATGGCTACTCTAGCAACCTACGTCTGACCTCTCCCATCCCCTCTCTTAAAAAAGGCAAATAATACTGAAACAGAATGTCATTCAGAACCTTGTGACTCACTTTGCAACTATGGAGCATATTTTGGTAGTTAGGTCCCCTCTGAAATCAAGATCACTGACTTCCAGATAATCTACAAGATCTTTCACTAAAGGCTTCACATTAGTTTCATTTACCAGAACATATACAAGTTCAAGGGCTCTTTTCCGAATTGAAGCGTCTAAATCCTGAAGCAAAGAGTCCACTGATTAACTTCTCTAGTTGCAAAAACACACTTGACATTGGATAAGAAGTAATAACAAAGAAAACAAATCAAATACCTTCACACATTCTAGAATTGTTGCACGGTGCCTCTGCACTGCCTGAGCATCAGCAGTTACAGCCCTCATTAGCATATTTAATGCCACGTATCTGAAGGAAGAGGGTAGGAAGAGTATGATTCACTACAATAATAAAGTATGATATCCACAAAGCACAATTAATTTTAACAAATAAATTTGTCAGTGGATAAAAAGTACTAAATAAATAATTTGTACAGGCACTACAATATAATCCTATCATATTTTTTGTTGAGTAATAAAATACCACTTCTACAAGAACGCTGTGATGGTCAGTAATAGATAACCAGATCACTCCGGTGCCAGTTAAAACTTAAAATAAGTCCCATTGATTTAAAGATGTAATCTTACATAGGCCTAACGTTAAAAGTGATTACTTCTCCATATTTGGTAGTCAAAATACTGGTTTGGGGCGATAGAACAAACATTCTCAATATCCTAACACACAAAAAACAATGGTTCCCAGACACTTGCAGTAGGCATTATGGTTGAAGGTTGGAAGTAAACAGGAGAATGTTCTAAGGGGCCAACAGTCAATCCGACTGATCAAGAACGCTACCTAGATTCTTGCTTATATATCAATTCATTGGACTGTAATCAGGCATCCTTCCCTGGTTGGAGGAAACATCTTAGACTTCTTACAATGCTTAAATTTGTGTATTTTTGCTTATATAGATCATAAACTTGAAATGTGAACACTCAATGTAATCAAGTTTTTCAGTTACTTGTCAAGGAAAAGATATGACCGGAAGTAAACCTGATATTGTTGTCGCGGTTTGACAAGAATCTTCCCAGGATATTGATGGCAAGTACGCGTAAGCCACCGTTATCTTCAATACTCATTATTGTTTGAACACACTCATACAAAATGGCATTCCCTGCAACTTTATTTGACTCGGTTTTTGTAGCCACCTAAAACAGATAGAAAATTTAAAATTATCAACCTTAAATTTCAGAAAAGCCAGCCACTAATATGCAATAGTACATTAAAGTCATTAACACGCTTCCCTTAATCTCATAGATTTGGTAAATGATAAACAAATCCTTAGAATATTAAAATGAATGATATAAAACTTTATGATTGCAACAAGTGGTTAACATTATTTATGAAGAAAATTTAATTGATCAGTGAGTTGGAGCTTCTTCTTTTTTTTGGTTCTAAAGTGAATTGAAGTTTCTAAAAGAAATTAATCATACATATAATAATAATATAATAACTAGTTACCAGCCCCATCCAATTCACATATTTTCCAATTAAATTTTAATGCATCTGCATGGAAATTTAAGAACTTATATGGATCAAGACTGGGTTTTTGAATAATTTATCAGCGTATTATACTAACTTGGGTGTTATTTAGTGATAAAATGATAAAAATAATCAGAACACGGGGATGTATTTTGAATTCGAAGCGACGACATTTGGGAATAATTAGTTCAAATTTGTTGAACTTAATATGTCAATAGTATGGGGAAAATTAGGAGGGGAAAATTAGGAAAACTCCAATTTGGATGAATTTTTAAACAAAAATAAATTAGGGAAAGGGGGAAATATTATTAATTAAAGTGGCACTAATGACCATTTTAAGTCCCCAAGGGTATTTTAATTCCACCGCTTGAGATTACAAGGTCAAACTCGTACCGTTGAGCTAACATCTCATGGGTGAATAGAAAACGAGAGGCCACATAAACGATTTTAAAAGGAGACATGGTTATTTGTGGGAGATAGTTTAGCAAGTGAGTGCCTTGCATTCAAGAGTCAACTCATTTAAATTTAACATATAGGAGCAGGTCACAACGTAAACAAATATTTGACTAGTCCCTGACAAAAATAAAACCTCATTTATTTGAGTAATATACAATTAGACGTGCACACCAAGAGCTCCTCCTTTTCCTTGAAACCCTCCCCATAGTTCTCCAAAGAATTAGATATAAACATAAATCAAACATTGGACCTGGAGATTAAGAAAATCCAGCTTCTCAACAGGATTCCATTCTCAACAGTTACTAATGATATCCTAATGATACAGTAATCCCACACACACAAACATGGACACAAGAAGAAAATAAAAAGAATAAAAAATATGCAACTTTTAGCATATTATAATAAGCATGTTTATATCATCAACAGTCTTTTACTTTGATTTTATGCTTATAATATCATTGTCACAATGTCTCACGATATCAGTATGGCACTTCAGAAACACTAGCGAACTGATAAATCCAGAACCTATAAACATGGCGTCTAGAATTGAACTCTTGAAAAAAATCATATCTAAGATCATAGCTACCAATTCTAACATCATAATCAGGTTGTCTCATTTGCAGTTTGGCACTAACTTTGTCTCAGTTGCCGTTGAGAGTTGACACTGATTTTGTCTTAGTTGTGGTTGGCATTGATTTTATTTCAGTGTGGTTAGGCACCATTTTTTGTCTCAATTGTGGTCCAGCCTCAACTTTTGTCCAAGCTACAATTAGGTTTTGACTCTTGTTCAAATCCAGATGCAATCATCTGGCCCTACCGATTCTTTATTTATTCCAATGAGTACATTTTTAACAAGCTTAAAGCTAAGTAAACTATAAATTGAGGGGGACATGGTAAAATATATGCCAATGTCTTAAAATATCTTGATATTTAGAGCATCTTATATTATCTCATTCTCATAGGATTAGTTTCTTATCTGAAACTAACTCTTACTTCTTTTTTATCATCGTCATTTACTTTCCTAGTTAAGTATTTAGTATGTATTTTTATCAAAAATCGAAGTCACCAATCATATCAAACCATATCCATAATTTGAAGTCTTTATTTTTTCTCTTTTCTCTATCTAAAACCATGTATTTTTAACACCATGGTTTCGTAATGAAGTCACATAGAAGTGGAAAAAATATTCTAATACCATATATGGTATTCAACATACATCTACACTACAGCGCCGTGCAAAGTGACAAACAAGCAACCATTGTAGTATAAACAATATAATAAATTATGTCATAAAAGTAACAACATACACAACTGACCTGGGCAAGTATATCATTCATAGAGTCACTAGCATCAGCATCACCTTCACCTAACACTCGCAAAAGTTTAAGCAACCTAATGTGGAGAAATGGATCTGTGATGCCAGCAATATCATATTCTGGTGAATAAGGACTGTTTGCTAGATCTTTGAGAGTTCTGACCAAACCATCTGTGCATTTCTGTAATATTTGTTCAGATAATATTTTGTTAGATGCTGGCCTATTGTCAAAGCTCAAATTGCAGTGTTTCTGATACAAAAATGCCATCAAACTTTATCATAAATAAAATCGTACATATGAACCCTCTTTATTATCCTTTACAGTTTACGTAAACATATGCTATGTATACCCGACAAGTTTGATTGCAAAAAACTAAAAATATAGTTATGTGCCCATTGAAACTGTATGATAGTCACTAAATATGAGCTTTACAGTGATAATCATAATAACGGCTCATAAGAATACCTCAAAAACCGAAAGAAAAAAAGAAAAAAAAAGCATTTCAAATTATATGAAGCGGTCAAATGCTCGACTAATCCAAGATTCCAGAAAATAACTTCAGTAAATTTATGGGAGAAACTTCCCCAGCCCCAACATGACCTAACTATGCCCTCCAGAAGTACGCTTCTGAAACATGTGATGTGTGGTTCTTTAGAAATGTAAGGGGTGGGGAAAGTTTCCCCCTAAATTTATTACAATTGTCCTAAACCCTCTATCTCAAAAGTTCAAGCAATTAGGGGAAGACATATGAATAGTTTTAGGGAAATGCTAACCGGTGCCCCCGGGCACTGGTTAAGGATATGAAAAAGGAAAATTATATAGTAGTTAATGCATTGAAATTGTGTAATTAATATATAATAAAGTCAAAAGCAATTTCCTTTTATGGTAATAATTCTCTTTTATGGTATGCTTAACCAGTGCCCCGGGGGCATCGGTTAGCAGGACCCATAGTTTTATATTGTATTTATAAAATGCTCTTTCACACAAGAGCCCGTTGAGCTTGATGTGTGGACAATACACAGGCCTGCCTATCTTGTGCTGAAATTCAACTTTTTATTAAAAGAACACGGGAAGCACAGATCGAACACTAGACTACTTGGCTATAAACACACCGTTATTATATTATGAGCCAATTGCCCCAAATGCTCAAGCTATTAGATGAAAACACATGAATGATTTCATATTATTTTTCTGTCAATAACATTTTCAAGAAGCAAATTCAATAATTTAAAGATGTTTTTAACTGACAAAGAAGAAGAATGCATAAAAATATAGATGATTTAATATTGCAGAGCACAGAATATTTCTCCATGCCAAGTCTATAATAGGAAATTTTACTTCAATTAATATCTAAAGTGGATTATGGGGAAATACATTATGTGATTGACAAAAATTATAAAGAAGATGAAAAACTACCTTCCTAATATGTTCAAGAGCTTCTGTGCTAGTTTTACACAGATCTGTACAAAGCTGAACTCCAGTAATTAAAACTCCATGGTGTTTCTCCCTAAGTAAGGAAGTAGCAGGATTGATAAAATTTTCGGCCAAATCTGGAACTTTCTTTATGATCCTTATAGAGCACAATGCTGCCTATATAACAGTGAGCGTAGTTAATTTATGTGAATTATGAACGATAAACCAAGCAGTTACAAGGAAAGGGTTTTGTAGATAAAATAAAATCAAATTGCATGACATGATTTATTAGAAAATGGGAGCAAGGATATCACACATGACAACTAACATTAGGCAACACAGCCAGCTTGCTGGATGTCAAGTTCTTGAAAGCATGCGGATAAGTAGATTTCCACTCAAAATTATGAAAAATGGAAGAAAATGGAACAAGAAAACAGCACTAAACAAAAATTAACGAAAACCATGAAAAAAAGGTGATATCAACAACCACCAAACTTTTTGTATCCAGTCTCATATTTCAGGCACATTTTTGCTATTACATGATCAAGCGTTATTATACATCAGAAGTTTTTTTCTGGTCAAATGCATCTTGAGACCCTTTAAGTTTAACGTTTGAACGGGATTAATCCTGTTAATTTTTATAGTTTCAAATTGGTCCTTTATGTTGGTAAAAGTGAGCGCCTAGTCCTTTAAGTCATAAAACATGTACACCATCACCCTCTTTCCATTAAACTCGGTTAAAACGTGCTTGTGTTGACATTTATTGCTAAGTCGGTAGATCCAAATTCACCGCTCTCAAAATGAGGGTTCATAGATGTAATACTCGGTTTTGGTTTGAAACAAAATCGATAGATTACTTTATTTGTAATGTTGATGAAATATTCATCTGTAAAATTAGGATTGAATTAAGAAACAATAAGAAAATGTATGTAAGTAATCATATTTGGTGTCAAACACTTTTTGGACCTTCCACCTCAATGTTAAATGGTCGTGTAAGTACTTCTTAACAAAATTGGACGAAAAAGGGAACCAGTTTGTTACGAACAAACAAAATATAAAAGACTAACTTGATCACTTTTTCTAAATAAAAGACCAGATTGAAACTAAAAAAACGAAAAGGACAAATCCGATAGAAACGTTAAAGGAACCCATGATGCATTTGAACTTTTTTTTATGTCAAATAATTGTGGCACAAAGGACCACATGGTAAGACTATTTGATATCACGACCATATGAAGAATCAGTAGACTCTTTAAAGGGGTAATTCAACATAAAGCATTATAGTTTATGTGCATTAGAATTTCTCCCTTAAGCCAGATCAAAAGGAAATTTATTTGATCAAAGGCATGATTTCTGGAATGATTGAACATGATTGAAACCCACATATTAATCAGAAAACACCAATACAGAACAAGCATTTTTATTTGACTGGGAGCCTGGCAGATCATATTTTTCCATTCTTTTCCTATTGGAAATGGCAGGGTAGATGCAAACTGTCTCTTGAATCTTGATTCTCTCTTTATAATTTAAAAGAATTTATCAATCACATAAAGATGGAGGCAAGTAATGTCACTATTATACAAGGATAAGGATCAGAGTCCGGTCTTATAGGATATTTTATTCCAGTAAAACAAAATCTAGTATTTATTGGTTGCTAGATGTATGCAAGAATAATCACATAAGTGAAGAGCAGTTCAAAAACCTAGTATATATTGGTTGCTAGATGTACAGAAGTTCCAAAACTAATCCCTATAAGTGAACAGCAATAATATGTTACTGTCACTATGAAGTATCCACAGCCTCTTCTCCCTCGATGTATAACAAAAAAACAGTATTTATAGTTCCAGAAGAGGTATATGGTGTAATAAATGCATGAAATACATTGAAAAAGTCACCTTCTTCCGAATATTGGGATCACGAAATTGTAGCAACCTCTCAACCTCTGGTGCAAGATCACGAGCCATTTCTGCTGAACAAATGTTTCCTAAAGCACAGAGTGCAAGTCCCACTATATACTGATTTGTATGATTAAGATCTCTGCAATTCAGTTAAGGATTTGCTATACAAACAATTATCAATATTTTTCCCTCATTTTGTTTCAGTAGAGGACTAATATCAATGACACATTATAAAGTGGAGTATAAAATCAGGGATTTAAAAAAATTATTATTAAGAAAAGGATACTGTTTCAAAGAATTGGTGACCAACATTAGAACTTCTTGTCTTTCATCAAGAAGTAACATGAGGCCAAGATAACCTATTCTCTTCTCCGGAAATCCGGGGGACGCTATCAACTTGAGGCACTCCATTTGACCAAAATGTGTTGGGTATCCAAGCATGTGGATGAACATTAGCTTAGCCATATTACGATGCCTGTAATCTTGGTCATTTTCATTTATTGAAGCACGAATGGCTGCACATTCTTTTCTTACAACGCCACGCTCTTCTGCTGCAGTCTTGCATGCACGTATGGCCCGAATCATGTCCCTAAATGTTAGGATGTGAACCAGATAAGTAAAAATTATTATTATAGTTAAACACCAAAAGAAAATCCCATCGAACATTTATTATCTTTGTAACTTGCAAGAAAACCTGAAAACATGTTAACCATGTCTGATTTGGGAGACAAAAGGTATTTTGAAAAAAAAAAAGAGTCAATACAATGAAAAACTCACACAGCTGCAGGAATATGCAGAAATGAAAATCTTGCTTGAGAGGATAATAAATCCAATTCTATAATGCAACAGATGATTGGTTGCGGTACCCAATCTATGAAGCACTGACACGAACACCAACTAAGACACTAACACTGACACATAATATTTATAAAAAAAAAAGTGAAATGATTCAATGTAACATGTGTCGTTGTAATGTTGAACACTGACACGTGACGGACACTGGACACACCTTCAATCCGAAGTGCCAGTGCTACTACATAGTATCTAATACTTAAATCAGGACAGCATCGGTGAGAATCTACAGACGGAGGAAAAAATAACTATCTATCTTATAATCTACAGATGGAGAAAAAAAAAAAATATCTATCTTATAATGAGTAACAAAGACACTCTTGATTCTAAACCTCGCCACTACTTTTTCTCAAACAGTCAATTTCTAACGTTATTGGAAAGACATGTCTATACACTAAAGCCAAACTATTAACATGTTAGCATCATCAATGATTAATTCGTATCGTTAACCCCACCTAGTGCAAAAAAAATGCTTTGTTTTTATTTTCATATCCAAAACACGCGCTGTTTATGAATCTTTCCCAATGGTTTCAGAGATATAGGAAAAAAACTCTGAAGATCTTTGTAGCACAACACCTTTAATCAAATGTGTGTCCGGTGTCCGACATCCACACATGTGATTACGTTCAAATAATTCACTTATTACCGGTGTCAATGTGTCAATGTCAGTGTCATAACTCATAACTTATGAAGCACGGACACTCCTTGGATTAGGTGTGTCCCGGTGTCAGACACACGTCGGTGTCCGGCATAACACTGACACATATAATTACATTAAATTATCTGATTTTCTCAAATTATTACTGTATCGGTGTGTCAGTGTCTGATGTCTGCATCCGTGCTTCATAGCTCATAACTGAAGGTGTGCAATGTTACACATAAAATCTAAGTTCGATGCCACATACTAGAATCGAATTGCAGCACTATGTATACGTCAACTGACGATAACATTTCAACTTCAATCTATACTGATTGAAATCCATAGCCTAGCTAACCACGTCAAAATCATAAACCACTAATTTCAGCTTAAAATTAACAAAATCTATAATCTAAACTCAAAAAGCTACATAAATTCCAATCCAATAAAAAAACGCGAAAAAAATTCAAAATATTCCTACTCAACTACAAAATCAGCATGAAGAAGAAGCATCTAAACGCATTGCAAGAACAGTGCGAAGCTGATCCGATTCAATTGATTACCTCAAACGCGTTCCTGAAGAGAAAGGATTCATGATCGATGATTGCGTGTGTTCGCCGGGGAAGTTGAATCGGATCGAATTGCAGAGAGATGGAATCGGTGAATTGAGTCGCCGGAATCGGAGATCGGAATCGGAGAAGAGAGGGAAGAGAGATTCGGATCTGATACAGAGAGAGTATTGTGTTGTGTGAATTTCGGGGGAAGAAAAGAACTTAACGCCACCGCACTTTTTTTCTTTCTTTCTTCTACTTTGGAACGTTTTTAACTTTTTACAATTTTAACTTTTCTCACTCTGAATTTCTTTAGATAAAAAAATTAAATGAAAATTTTTGTTTTTAAGGAAAAAAAAAATTAAATGAAATGAAATTCAGTGTGTGAATGAATTACATGAGTTGGGGTAGTTTCGTCAAATAAATTAATGATATCCTTGCAAAATTTAGATTGTTGTGTATTTTTTTTAAGTCAAATAGTTCAGTGGCTATGATTCACACGTAATGTGTGAGGAATTTAAGGTTCGAACCCCGACCCCTGCACAAAATATTTCTGATAGCTATCAACTGAGCTACACTTACGGATATTGTTATTAATTATTATATTAAAAAAAAAAAAGATTGTTGTTAGTTATGCTTGATGGAAAATGTTGCTCAATGGTATATAGAAATAAGTTAATTTTGTATAAAAGACGGTTCTTTTCTTTTTTTAATGTAAGAAGGAAAGAAAAAGAAATGCTTGTAAGAAGGGAAACAAATTAAGAAATAAGATTTGTGTTTAGGAATTCAGGTTCAGTTAATACCGTTGTTTAAAATTGTGATACTAACAAACTTTTTGAATGTTGTTTTGTAGAAAAAAATAAACTTATGTTAGGTTTATATGGGATGTAGGTTTGGTCAAACTACCAAACATATGGTAATAGCATCCTCACATGTTTCAATTATTAATTTAAGGGAAGGAGAGCTTGCACCTATGGTGGAGTTTGTTGCAAACTCAAACTATAATTATGTTGATGTTTGGGAGAAGACGAGAGACAAATGGAAGTTGAAATTGTTGGATAAGAAGAATAAAGGTGAATGGCTAAAGTTGATGATTATAACTAGTTGGTTGCTTTTTGAAGTATGCTTTGTGAAAATGTAATGTATTTGATGTTATGTAATGGTTTGCAATGAATGTATGTGTTCAAATTGTTGTTATGTGATGTATGTGTCTCCAAATGTAGGGTTTATATATCCTTGTTTCTGAATCATATTTGTGTATTTTTGAATATGTAATGTTATCTAGTATGATTTGAATGAAAATGTGATGGTGATGTTATTGTATCATATATGGATATTTATCAACAAAATTTTATGTAAGCCATGACCAATAAAATTGAAATATGAGAAATAATTCATTCATAACAAATTATGGTCTAAGCCTTATAATGCCGAACATAAGTTGGCGTTAGCCAATTATAACACCATACCAAAGTTAATATGTATTACAAATGCTCCCATAATAAATTGGTTCGGCATACCAAACACAAAAAGATTTTAAAATGTCAAACCTATATTATAGTGTCAGCTATTCTCAACAAATACAAACAACTTCCACTTTTATCGCCATCATCAACTGTAGTACATTTGTGCTAGTATGAATTGTGGTGTGAACTTGAGCAAACAGTTTGACCACATTTTTTTTATGTTTACTAGTATGTACTATGATATATATACTTGAGCAGATTGTTTGATAAATGTGTTTGAATGTTTAGAAGGTTTGATAAATGATTTCGAATAAAAAATCATCTTTAATATATGTTCGTAATATAATTTTAGTGAATATGTGTTTAACAAATGTCACCAATTTTTCAAGGCTTAAATATGATAATCGTCATTGTAATTTGGCCTCGTTTTGATTTTCGTCCTTGCAAAAAAAAAGTTGAATTACATCCCTGCAAAAAAAAATTGTTTTAAAATGGTCTCTGGCCCCACTTCTGAGATGAGTTGGAAGGTTTCTTGCCACGTGGCAATTGCTGATTGTACAACTTTGGCCACGTGGCAGTCCACCTCATTAAAATTTTTTAAAATGGATATTTTTATTTCTGTAATTATATTTAATTAATTTTCGAATTAAAAAACATTTAAAAAATATATCAGTGTTTTATAAAAAGAGAAAGGGAGGGAAAATCAGATCTAGGGTTTTTTTCTTCTTCCTCTTCGTTTCAATCGCCCTTCTTCTTCTTCGATCTCGCCTTTCTTTTTCTCCTTCTTCTCCAAGCATTGTGTGAAGATGTCCTGCAGCAGAGGTTGTCACTCCTTTCAATGTCGAGAAACAGGGGATCGCGCAATGTTGGTGGTGGATCCCGCACCAGTGGCCGTAACCCAAACAGTGGTGGTCGTAACCCCAACCAGATGATGTCTACGTTATCTGTTTGTGGATGTAACCTCCCTATGAGGATTTATATAGCAAACACATATGAGAACCAAGGGCGCAGGTTCTGGTGCTGCAGAAGGTGGAAGAATGAGGTTAGCTTAATCCTTTATTCATATTACCTTTATTGTATGATTTTTTTTTGTAAACCACTGATTCTTCTATTCTGGATAATTTATACAGGATCAACATACATGTGGGTTGTTCATTTGGGACGATGAACTTGTTCCAGGGATGACAGCCATGATGGATGATAATGTTGTCATGGAGGTGTCTAGGGTGGAAGGAAGAAATGATGAAGGATGTAGCAAATGCACCAACATTGATGAAATAATGAAAAGATTTGATGGAAGGGAATGTGTTCAATGGAAGAAGTTTGAGGATGAGAGAAAGAGGTGAAATGGCTTGCGTTGATGTTCATTCTAAGTTGGCTTGTGTTTGGATTGTATGTTAAGAAATGATGTAATGGGTTTGTTTGGGAGGGTTAATTGTAGGTGTTAAGTTAACAAGTGTTGTATTGTGTTATATATTGTGTTATGAGTTTACTCTAATGTATTGTGAATCAAAGTTAACTTTGCTTTTAATCAATGAATGAAAATGTTCTATTTCATAATGTAATGAAGTTCCACACTTTTTGTGTTATGTGATATGTGTTAACCCTATGATATATACGACATCATAATATGTTGATGAATATGGCATTGCTAGCAAAATATAAGGCATTGTTCAAGTCATTACACACTTAATCTAAAGGCAGTTGGTAAGCCATTAATATCAAAGAGGCTATTGTTCAAGCCATTACAGATCAATGAAAAGGGATTTGTAACCCATTACTAGTAAAAAGGGCTTTGTTCAAGCCACATTACAAACCAAATAAAAGGCATTTCTCATCCACTAATAGCAAAAAGACAAATGTCCAAGCAATAAAAGACAGAATTAGTAATAGTTGATCTAAGGCTTCCATAAAGTTTTCTTCTTCTTCTTCTTTTTCTTATCTGCTACTGTCTCCTGAGTTAGCTCACCAGGTCCATTATCAATATCTATCTCAATATGATTTGTCTCCATTGTTCCTGGTGCTCCAACTTTTGGTTGGGGTCCAAAGTAACATGTTCTGCCACTTCTTCCAAGTCTGCTTTGGTTAAGCTTTGGTACCCCAGCAGATGATCTTTCGGTAGATGTCTCACACCTTACTCCATGTCATGTGATTGTGGTCTTTGTTCTCTTTTTAAGTTGTGTAACATCATACATCATCTCAACATGTTTTTTCTAATCAAAGAAACAAAAAGACTCATTTCATTGTATAAACACACTTCAAGTACAAAAATTTTACTTTCGTGTTAATGCAGTAATGTACCTTGTTTGGTGGCTTAATGGTGCATTTACATTTGATGCACCATTGACAGCAGTTGGTGCAGGTGCAGTAGTATTTGAACATTGTGCATTTACATTTGATGCACCGTTGACAGTTTTGTGTGCACCATTGACAGCAGTTGGTGCAGGTGCAGTAGCCTTTGAACATTGTGCATTTAATTTGCTGCAGGTTGAACAATAACTTCTGGAGGTGCATGAACAGGACCAGAATCAACATTAACTTGAGCAGACTCACCACTTGGTTCAGGAACAGGCGCATCATTCACATTATCAGTGGTAACTGTATCAGCTATCCTTGCATTTCTTGGTGGTTTCCTCTATAACAATACAATAAATGCAGGTTGTTAAACCTATTTAAATCAAGATAAAAACTTCAAACAAATGTAAATTATACTGAATCTTATACCTTTCTTTTCTGAGCTTCTGGATTAATGGTAGTACTTTTGCAGGATCGGTTGTTATGGCCAAACTCACCACACTTGGTGCATCTGTACTTACTGTGTTGCCTCTTATACTTTTTGGGTTCAGGTTCATCAGCTTCCCTTCTTCTCATTTTTTTTTTGTCTTCCTGGACCTTTCTTGTATGTTGGTGGCAACATTTCCCCAGCATCAACAACTGGCCACATGTCTTGCCCATTGATTGCACTAACACTATAAGAATAACATCTTTCATATGTGGCTCTTGAATAGCAATCATCAACCAGATTCTCAGGCATCAGAGAACTTCTACCCATAGCACATATGGCATGCCTACATGGGATGCCAACTAGTTCCCATAAATTACAAGTACACTGTCTTTTTCCTAAATCAACTATGTATTGAAAACCACCATACATCTTAGCAACCTCAAATTCATCACCATCTCTCCATGTTGATGTCCATTCACCACTAAGTTGAATCTCCTTATCATGTCTTTGCGTTATTATATAAGGCCAGTTCCCAATCTTAGACCTAGTAGTTGAAATTCTATTCATCAAATAAGTTCTAATACATTCGGCCATAGCTATTATGTTTTTGTCTCTTGCAATCAATATTGTTGAATTATATGCTTCAGACAAATTGTTCATCCATACATCACATTTAGGATAAAAACTAAATGCATGCTTACACCAAAGCTTTCTATCAACTTTCATAAGCCAATCCCATGCTCCTTCATCAATAGCCTTCAGCTGTAGCATCTTCTGTTCCCATGCCTAAAAATATGTGGCTTTGGCTGCCCCCATCATCAAGTCCCTGATTGCAGCACCTCCACCAAGTTTTTTCTTGAAATAGGCAAACAGATGCCTCAAACACAATCTGTGTTCAACTACCTCCAACAACTCATCAAAAACAGACATCATCTCCTTCAACAAACAGAAAAACACATACACAAAAACAACAAGTTACTAATCAACAATAGGAAAAAATAATAAAGGGTAACAATGTCAGAAACCAGATCTATACCTTTTGTTGATCAGAGATGAAGACCCATCTCTTATCAGTTTCAATATCTTCAAGTAACAGTGTCAGAAACCATCTCCAAGATTCCTTATTCTCCACTGCAACAACCCCAAAAGCTAAAGGGTAATATTGGTCATTTGCATCTTGTCGCGTCATTTTTCGGAGATCAAGGCTATTTGATTAGCTTTTGACTCACTATTTTATTTCACGACTGAACATTTAATTTTTTTAAAAGAAAGTGGAAAAATGTTCAAATACCACTTTAAAACAAAGACCTAATTATCTACATTTTTTATTGATTTGAAAGGACATGGTCCTTTGCCTACGTACCCGTGAGGGCAAAACCTCGTAGTTCGAGGTAAAAATTGACGTTTGATTAGTTTTGTATTTTTTATTAGTTTTGAAAAAGTTTTAAAGTGAAAAGCCAAGTGGCAAATGAGTATTTGTTGGTGTTTTTTGATATTAAAAGAAAAAGACTTAAAGTAGAATTAAAGTTGATTGCAATTTTGATTTATGAAAGAATAAAATAAAAGGGTCACTTGATTTTGAAACTAAGGTTTATTGAAAAAATGTTTTTTTTTGTGATTTTTGGATTATTTGCATGTTTTTGTTGTTTTTGAATAATAGTCAAAACTGAAAACTAAACTAACGGAGTAGAAAAGTAAAGCGTAGGTACCACATGGTGGCGTTGGACCACCACGAGGACCTTTAACCTAAACTACCGAGCACACATGCACTTAAACTATTACATTAAATCTATTAATACATGCTATGGTCTGCGGAAAATAAATAGACAAGGAAAATAAACTATTTACATTAAATCCTAGTTTATATTCTAATAAAATAAATGACATAAATAAATATGAACAAAGTAATAAAAAAAACAATTATAATGCTAAAAGATAAAAATAAAATGCATGAAGAAGAAATTAAAAGAATAAAAGAATGCAAAGGGGCATCAGTTCTCTTTATGATGGAATCTCTCTAACTTTGGAGAGCAGCCACGGTAACACCACCCGTTTTGAACGATTAAAATTGAAGGAGATACCAATTCTATATATGATGGATTCTCGAAAATATAAAGGGAATAGCTGCGACGGGAGCGAATCGGACGATTGGAATTGGTTTGGAAACACACTTGTTAATTGCAACAATATGGAATAGCAACAATGTATATATGTGTGTGTGTGTGTGTATATATATATATATATATAATGTGTGTGTGTGTTACGGCTTGTATGTAGATGAAACCTAGTTTTAAACAATTAAAGTTTAATGGAATACCAACTTTAAACCGCAGCAACAGTGAATAGCAGCAAACAATTATGTAATTGGAATTGGAATTGAGAAACAGCCGCAAGTAATTGGAATTGAATATATGATAAAGAAACAAGGGAATATACGTGTAATAGCAATGGAACTAAATAAATAAGTGCAATAAAATACGTAGCAAAACAGATTTGTAAAACGGTACATAGACTCCATTGGAATAAAATAAAAAAAATGATAAAGTAAGATAGATATGCGGTTTGATTCAAAAGAAAATATGTTTCAGCACTTCTATCAAAACATGAACGTAAAGAATTCAAAAGAGACAATAAAGCCAAACTGAAATGGAAAAAACAAGACTAAAATAAACGTTCTCATAATTACGGCAGCCAGAGTTTTGGTTTGAAGTTTTTCTGAATATTTGTGTGTGTGAAAATTGGCTGCCCTTTTGACTGTGTTCTGCAGGTTCTTTTATAGTGAAGAGATCAGATTTAGGGTTTGTTGAAAGAGCAGCAAAATTTGTGGCTTGGGGAGGAGGAAAGCAGTTTGTTACAGAATTTGGACTGGCGTGTGAAAGTTTGTATGTTTGAATTGAGACCTTTTTGGATTTATCATCTAAAAAATAATAAAACAAAATGATAACTATGCATATTTTTTGGATTTATAGACTCTTTTTTGGGACTTATCTAATAATATAAATAAAAAGAATAAATACTAAAACTAAATTAAGAAAAGGTGAAATAAATTCAATATAATGAATAATAATAAAAAATAAAAAATAAAAGATGGAAATGAATTAAAATAAAAAAAATAAAAGGACTAATAATAAAAATGAAAAGTGAGACGAGACCCCGAATTGGAACCAAAAAAAAAAGGAGGTATTTTAAAACACCTATCTGCCGAATTTTTCGCTAAAAAGTCAGAGACTGATTAGGGTCAAATGACACGTGTCGGTGGGATCTTGGGTCAAAAATTGGGGTATGACACATCCCTACCAACTGCTATCAAAAGTTGACCACCATACTGAGTCTTCAAGTGACACTCATCTACTCCTGTGAATGGTCTGGACCCACTTAAAAACCCTTGTTTAAGTCCTTCAAAACAAAAGTAAAAAGATCCAAATCTTGGTTGAATTGTTGGTGCTAGTCTTTCAGTGTTTATTTTGATAGAGTTACCACTTGAAACCCTCTTTAACTCAGCTGCATACCTCCATAACAGTGTATACTGTTTAGTAGCCTCACCTTCAATAAGTTCCTTTGCTCTCTTCTTTTCTCTCCAGGCCCTGTAGAAGGTGATTCCCACTCCTTGGTTCCTTCTCATGTCTTTCATGATGTCTGTTACTTTTAGTTTCTCAGTACACATTATCCTTGGAATTTGTACTTTTGTAACCCACTTGAAAGTAGCAGATCTATTATATGTGTCCCTGCAGCATGTGTGGTCCCCAATCCATGTTTTAATCCTATACGTGTGTTGGTCACCCACTTGACTACATAAAGCAACAAAGTCACATTTTTGCAATTTGTTATTGCAAACTGCCCTAATCCTTTCCTTGTCATTTTTCACCATCTTAAACTCCCACCCATTTAATATTGTCCACTCAATGAGGGCTTCCTTGAACTCAGCTAGGGACTTAAACTCCATGCCAACCTTGAACTTGAATTTTTTGTTAAGTTGTTCCATCCTAAACTTTTCATATCTTGGAACTTTTTCCTCATCAGAATCATCAGGGTCAGAGCTGCCAAGAGAATCATTTTCATAATCAACATCTATTTCAACCCTATCTAATAACTCTTCATCTTCATTTCTTGTCTCAGGATTAGTAGTACTTGGACCTTAAATCATGAGATATTAAGAATCAACACCAAACCCATCCTCCGTTCCTAAAGCTCTCTCTTCTTCACTGTCATCAAACTTATCTCCTCTAACATCACTATCTTCATCACAAATATATCCACCAGCATCAACTTCCTCATCCTTAGAACATTCACTTTCAACTACCTTTTCCTTCCCCTTGCAACTGCTATTCTTAACAGGTTCATATTCTTCTGTATAATTAGGAAGATTGACAATACCACCATCACTTTCAACAACATCATGCTCAATGAATATATCAAGCTTACATTTCTTCTTCCTAGCATATTCCTACTTTACTTCAGCATCTTTATCTAACCTAACTAACTTAAAATCAACCTTTTCTTCAATCATCCACCACAACCTATACCTTTTCCCATACTTATACTTTTTCTGTAACTCATCTGCATAACCTTCCAGTTCAAAAAAAGACCACTTATCAACATCTATATCAACCACTGATTCTTCACCACCTTTGTAACATATTAACCAGTCCCTAACAAATAACCCTCAATGATGAAAAGCTACGGTAATAGACATAATACATGCAAAAACAAACAAACCATTTAAACAACATTCATCACTTTCGATTTGGTCCCCACAAAAAATGGAAAATGGTAAATGACAAAATCAGTACATAGATATACACAAAAACGACAATTTAAAAGCATAAAGGAGCAAATATATCCTTACCTTTCAAAGACTCACTCCCAACCGTCGATTAACCTTTAAACGGCGTAATCCCAACTGTCAAACTCCACAACTTTCGCAGAGAAGGTCGGCACCGTCGACAAACAATCAGAAGACACGCGAGCCAATCAGAGGAGACTCGATGGAAATGGACCACAATCAATGGAGAAGAAGGTGAAAAGTTTGGATTCTAAAACCCTAAGTTCATATTTTCCCACCCTTTCTCCCCTTTTATATTCTAAAACACTGATATATTTTTTAAATGTTTTTTAATTCAAAAATTAATTAAATATAATTACATAAATAAAATTATCCATTTTTAAAAAATTTAATGAGTTGGACTGCCACGTCATCGCCACGTGGCCAAAGTTGCACAATAAGTAACTGCCACGTGGGAAGAAACCTTCCAACTCATCTCAGAAGTGGGGCCAGGGACCATTTTAAAATAATTTTTTTGCAGGAATGTAATTCAATTTTTTTTTTGCAGGGACTAAAATCAAAACGAGGCCAAATTACAAGGACGATTATCATATTTAAGCCATTTTTCAAATATATGCATTTATATTATTTATTCACTTTTATACTATAGTAATTGATATATTCATTTATTTGAGAAATTGATGCATTGTTGTTTGTTTGATTTTATATATTAATCATTATTCATTTAAGAAGTTTTAATGTCTGATGTTGTTTGTGTTGGTGTAGGATATATATATAATTGTTGTTATCGTTGTTGATCAAAACTTGTTTGAATCTATTGAATTTAATTAAATGAGTTTTATTTTTCTTGTGTTGAAATTGATAATTACATTGTGAATGCAGCTTTTATAAACCAAAATTTTCTTTGATGAAAGCTCAATTTTCTATGATGATACATATTAAAAAATATTATGTTGTTATTTAACTTCAAACCCATGAGTTTTCTAATAACTATAAAAAAATACTAGGTTTTCATCCATTGAACAAAGCAAACAAAACATTGATAATAACAAGTCTTATCTGAAGAAAAAAAAAGTGCATAACTCATACATTGTTATAGAAAATAGTATAAAACTATAATTAAAAACCAATATTTAAACATGCTGATATGTCCCTCATATCTGCACTTCAGGTCAAAACAACTTTCTTTGATACCATACATTCTACCTTCTTTATAAATTTCATTTTTCAAACTATTATAATTCTCTTCACGGTAACGCTGCTCTATAACATCAAGGACTTTATTCCTCCAGTCCTCTTATGTATAATTTTGAGTTACCAACAATGGATGTTATCTCACCTTCCAAAACTCATTAGATGTTAACAATGATTTTTTTATAATATATCTATATTGTAAACATCTAACTTAACAACTGTGTTTTTGTTATGTTGACAATGTTTAATTTTCAAAACAACGCCAACTCCTTCTCTTTGCCAATAACCACTAACCACCTCAATAAATTTTATTTTCATAATAACTATTCCAATGATATTCTACCTAATGACAAATAAACTTTCGGTTAACCCAAGATTAATTCATAGGAAACATTTCATCTACTAGTGCAAATTATGGATACAAGACCTGTTTTTAAAAGATTTCAAACCTGTTTTTGTGTAAAAGTGGTGTTAAATCTCTGAAAAACAGGTTTTGTATCCTTGATTTGCACTAGTAACCTTAGCCTTTAACATATCTCCTGACGTCACTTCTATTGATCCGTGCAAAGTCTTACTATCATGCAAATAGTAAGCTTTATAAACGATGTTACATTGAAGGAAACTAAATAGTTGTAAATGAAGAAATATTTTTTCTCTCTGTTGTTCAAATAAACATCTCACCGTTGTTGAATATTGTTGATAGCAAGATATTTTTGGTATTGAAGTTGTATTCAGTTTGATTTTCCAATTCAATTGAATTTTATCATTGTGATATTCATAATATTATAATAATCGATTTCTCAAAACATTTCAACTTAGATTTTATTCTTATAATATAAATATTGTGAATATTATCACGTGTTTTTACCAAAGTGAACATTTTAAAAAATTTAATATATAAAATAATCACTTTAAAAGATGTGCATTCAAATTTTAAAAGTCAAACATTTTTTTTTTCAATGTAAAATTTAATTCTTTTAGATTGTTTAACATGTTCCTTAATGCAATAAGTTAGTGAAGAGTTTAGAAAAGCTAGGGTTTAGAAAAGACGGGGTTAAAGATGAATGTTCTCCACTTTTCAAAAAATATTTTTGTAAATTTTTGTTTTCAACTACTTCATTTTGATGATGACTTTAAAGCCTAATTACATCCCTTGATTCTTTTTATTATACATTTAGATATAGATTTATATATTTTTTTACTTTGACAAAATTTAGATTTAGATTTTTTTTTTTAAAGAGATTTAGATTATTATTATTATTATTATCCTTCACTTAATTATATTTCACCATTGTATCATTTATTTATTGTCCATAAACACGGACATCAACATTGTTGTTTGTTTGTTTGGTGTTTATACATTAATCATTTACGAAATAAACATCTTTCAAAGTTTGTCGTTTTTTTAAAAGAAAGAATTTGTTGTAAGACAATATAGATAATTGTCGTATTCAATTTTGATCTTCCAATTCAATAGAATTTTATCAATTGTGATATTCATAATAAGTATAACCATCCGTCATTCAAAACATTTCATTTCAAAATTTCATTTATATAATATAAATATTGTGAATGATATCATATGCCTTTACCAACGACACATGTTAATTAATTTAATATATAATAGAATATTCATTTTTAAAGTTGTGCATTCAAATTTTTCAAAGTTAAAACTTTTTTGTTTTTTGCAATACATAATTTATTTCCTTTAGATTCTTTAACGTGAGCTTTTAAAGCACAAATTATAAATACCCTATAAACATATGTATAGAAAGGTGTTGTATATTCCAACAAATGTATAAAATCTTAATTTATTTGAAATAAACAACGTGAAACTTGTGTTTGTCATTTCAACACCAAGTTGAGCATAGGAAACAATGTTAATATTCTTCACTCTCATTGTAAATTAAAATTTGATTTAAAATCCAACAAACTTTTGTCTAGACATTGCACACTCAATATATAGTAATTATTATTAAGAATAAATTTCATACATTATATTGACACTAATTAAATGAGAAAAAGTTTTTTTTTTTGAAAAAGTTAAATAACTTGAGATAGTATATAGTTGTTTTCATCATAAACTTGTGTTTCTCATTCTAACACCAAGTTGACTAAGTAAAAATATATTCTTAAGACATAATTTCTCATATTTAAATATAGAAAATTATGATTTTATTAAGAGGAAGGTCTTTAATTAAATATCTTCATAATTTATATGAATTTATTTTGATGTCATGAAACTATTTATATATAAAAAAACAATGTTTGTGTGAGATATTGATTTGTTGAACCATATTGTCTACTTATTTATAATGATTTGGGCCATTAACTCATAAGAATTTTTTCTTTAATTAATCATTAATTAATATATTTAATTTAATAATCAATCATGGTTCTATTTCCATTTATTTTGGAAGAATGATAATGAACTTTATGTTAACATTGTTGATAGAAAGCGTGAACTCGTAGATTGTTGACAATATGCTAATGCACCTCAAAGTGCGAACATCCATTAGCCAGTTTCCCCGGCTTTGCAAACGAGGATTTCTTTGCCGTCAAACTCCTCTTTTAAGTGCAACTCTTGATGTACGACGAATACGTCTTCAACAAGGCAGACTTAAATGCAATATTGATTTTTTTTCACAGTCTTGGAATCATACATGCATTGGTATGTTCGTGCACGATGACGATGGAGCTTTTGTTCTGGCCAAACCAATGTTTTTCTCCTTTATACACTGTCTTTGTAAGTGAAGCCTTAAGTTTGTTTTATGCTCTCGAATGGTTAAGTGACATGCAGATGAATAATGTCGACTTTGTGATGAATTACAAAACAACCAATGATGTTTTTCATGCTTAGTTTCTCATAGGACTGATACCTCATAATTTGGTTGTATCAATTTAGAGTGCAAATAACTATTTCATTCGCAGTGTACAAACTCTTAGGTGAAGTTCAACCGGCGACAAGCAAATGAGGTAGCCCATGCTCTAGCATGAGAATCCACATTATCTCCTAGACCTATAATTTATATTAGGTTTAAATAGGTCTTTCGTCCCTGCAAATATATGTCATTTAAATTTTCGTCCCTGAAAGTACTAATCCTTCCAATATGCCGCTGCAAAATTTAATCATTTGACTTGTGGTCCTAATTCATTTTTTTTTGCTAAGGTGGACTGTCATTAGCGACGTGGTGCCCATGTGGCAAATGATGATTGGGCGAGGTGGTTGACTTAAATAGGTCTTTCGCCCCTGCAAATATAGGTCGTTTGAATTTTCGTCCCTGAAGTTACTAATCAGATGTAATTAGGACCATTTTTCAAATGATTAATGTAACACCACGAAATCCCAACTTAAAAATTCATGCATGTAATCAGAGTATATCATATTCAGGATGTCACATTTCATAAAAATCCTTAAAATAAAAGAATAATAATTCTTCATCATATAAATATTCAAATTTAGCAGCGGAATCATAATTCAAAAATCCTTAAAAGAATTAGTTTTTGGCACAGGGCCTCATAAGCATCTCAAAAATTCAAAGATAGATCGTAAACATCATAATTAGTTCAACATGATACATAAAGGAATAGAATTCAATAAAACCCCATCCCGTTACATATTAGAGCATTTCCTACGACACCACAAGGACCTCTCACATCGTCGAACTTATGCTTGGTCACATGCACTTTCCCACAAGGCGGAAATTCCAACAGAAGGGGTGAGATTCACAACAATTATATTAACATATAATTCAAACATTTATGCTTAACAACAACAACAACAACAATCATCGCAAATAACGGAAATGTCTCATACATCTACATATAACAAATCATCTTTAAACATCTTCTCATAACAAATCATCTCATAACGTCTTAGACACAAGACTCGACAAATGCAACTCGACTATGCAACTCTAACATCTTAAACATCATGCATGTGGTACCATTTTAAGCATTAATATGCTTCACCGTCGCTTTGAGCAAATGCTCCACCGTCGCTTTGAGCAAAAGCTCCACCGTCTCAAATTATGCAAATGCATGGACTCAACTCTTTGCAACTTAAACAAGTTACACACAACATCTTAACATCATTTACGACTCTTGACCGACACATGCAATTATAACAATACATGGCAGCAGCTCAGCACATTTAACACATATTCACAGCACATAATCATCATTGCAATATCATTCAAACGTCATTCATATAACTCACTTAACAAACATATAAATCATAGATTAACGCCAACAATTAAAACATCTTTAAGCATCATTACAGATTGTAATTCAGGTCATAAAACATCTCTAATACTATCCAAAGGTCTACCCTCAAAGCCATGCTCAAAACAGAGTTATAAAACTCAAGTTATAGTGGTCTGAGACCACTATAACTTGAGCTTTGTAATTCTGTTTTGAGCGAGACTTTGAGGGTAGGCCTTTGGATAGTATTAGAGTTGTTTAATGACCTAAATTACAATCTGTAATGATGCTTTAAGATGATTTTAATTGTTGGCGTTAACCTATGATTATATGCATATCAAGTGAATTATATGAATGATGTTTAAGTGATATTTGCGACGATGATTATGTGTTGTGAAAATGTGTTAAATGTGCTGAGCTGCTGTCATATATTGTATAATTGCATGTGTCGATCAAGAGTCGTAAATGATGTTAAGATGTTGTGTTAACTTGTTTAAGTATAAAGAGTCGAGTTCATGCATTTGCATAATTTGAGACGGTGGAGCTTTTGCTCAAAGCGACGATGGAGCATTTGCTCAAAGCGACGGTGAAGCTTATTTAAGCTTAAATATTGGTACCACATGCATGATTTAAGATGTTAGAGTTGCATTTGTCGAGTTTTGTGTCTAAGACGTTATGAGATGATTTGTTATGTGAAGATGTCTTAAGATGACCTATTATATGTCGATGGTTGAGATGTTTCTGTTACATGCGATGATTGTGGTTGTTGTTGTTAAGCATAAATGTTTGAATTATATGTTAATATAATTGTTGTGAATCTCACCCCCTTCTGTTGGAATTGCCGCCTTGTGGGCAAGTGCAGGTGACCAAGCTTAGGTTCGACGATGTGAGAGGTCCTTGTGGTGTCGTAGGAAATGCTCTGATATGTAACGGGATGGGGTTTTTATTGAATTCTATTCCTTATGTATCATGTTGAACTAATTATGATGTCTACGATCTATCTTTGAATTTTTGAGATGCCTGTGAGGCCTTTGTGCCAAGAACTAATTCCTTTAAGGATTTTTGAATTACGATTCCGCTGCAAAGTTTTTGAAAAGATTTATGTTAATGAATTTTGAAGGATAAAGAATTATTATTCTTTTTATTTTAAGGATTTTTATGATGTGTGACATCCCATTTGTGTTATACTCTGATAATTATGTATGAATTTTTATGTTGGAAATTTGGGGTGTTACAATTAATATTTGCAATGGCAAAATGGAAGAATTAGTAACTTCAGGGACGAAAATTCAAATGACATATATTTGCAGGGTCGAAAGACCTATTTAAGCCTTTATGTTAATATTCTTCTTTGTATGAACGTCATTATTATTAATAAAATGCTATAAACACCTTTTCTTTTCAATTTTTTTTTTCCATTTTTGATAATTAACTGTAACAAAAAATATTATTAAAGATAAACCACCGATATAACTACAAAATATTTTTTAGTTTGACATATTGAAAAAAAATATAAATTTAAACTAATTTTAATAAGAAATACTTTAAATGATACACACTTTACCAATTTATGCAATTGTCCCACGGTAGGCGTCAATTGTTGTCAATTTGAACAAAAATCACACCAATAAAACTTAAATGTGTGGAGCAAAATAAGTAGTAATCAATGAGTAAAATAGCATCAAGCTACAACAACAATAAGTAGACCTAAATCTATGTGCGAAGCAACACCACAAACATATTTAAAGTAACAAACATAAGAAAGAAGAGAAGAAAAAAATACATCAATATTGTTAACCCAGTTCAGTCCAATACGATCTACTATAATGAAATTGATACAAAGAGGTTACAAGAAATTAGCTTAAAAGCTCACAACGAACAAAACTTAATTTCTACACATTTTTCAAGTCACTCACACTCACAATGAATCCTAAAAGAAAACATTAAAGGAAGCTTTTTGGTCCTTCCAATAATGGAATCTCACTACCCAAGATGTTTCAAATGTTTTCCAACCTTAGAGAACCTCTCACTAAAGACACTTAACCCTAAAGTTACCTCTTTTGAATTTCTCAAGTTTCTCTCTTTTTCATCTCTCCTAAAAAAATAATAGTGAATGCTTAAACAACTCTCCTAAAAATCGTGTCACGATAAGTTCCGTACACAGTACAATACTACAACCTTAACCCAAAATTGTGTCACGATTTGCTTCCAGTAGTAACCATGTATTCTGCCTAAAAAATCGTGTCACGCCATATACATCGTGTCACGATTATGAACTTTCTGAAATTCATAATTTGAAGTCAAATACAATAATCTTAAAAAGATTATTCTAATTTCATAACAACTATCATCATCATCATTAAAAGCAGCTAATAGGAGCAATAAGTGAGATCAATATCATAAGGATTAGCCACTACATTGGCAGACTTTCCTCAAAGAAAGTGAAGATGAAATCTTATAAATGTTACTATTCTCCGAATTCAGAATCAGAAGCTCCCCATTAGACAACACCTCAACTACATAAGGCTCAATTCCAAGCTTGCTTCCATCAAACACAGTTTCCACATTGTATCCACTCTCAAAGGGATCCCGGTAACCCTTGTGTGTCCTATTTTGATGGAGAAGTCTTGGGTCTCTTTTATGCGCTGGAATGGCTGGGCGACATGAGTTTTGATAGTGTTGATTTCGCTTTGGACTCCAAGATTACTACTAATGCGTTTAATGGTCGCCGTGTTGATATCACAGAGTTTGGCCAGGTTCTCGCTGCATGCCGCCATCTCTTCAACACTAAGTTTACCAGCTCAAAGGTCGAGTTTACTCGAAGATAAGCCAATGAGACAACTCACCACTTAACGGGGTTGCCGCGTTATTAGCTAGTCCTGTTATCTATACTAATGTACCTAGTTGTATTGAACAAATTATTGATAATGAAATGCAATAAGCATCCTTCTTTCAAAAAAAAAATGAATGGTCTTGAATGATATTAGTTTTTTTTGTCTGAATGAATGAATGAATGATATTAGTTTGACTCCTATTAAAATTATAGGGTGCTGCTAACCAGTGCCCCCGGGGCATCGATTAAGAATCAATAAATGTTCAAATCCAACTTATATTACCTTAATTAAAGTGATAAATAAGACAACTAATTAAATTAAAAAAAGTTGTATTTAATACTCTATTTTTTTAGGTAAGTATTTAATACTCTATTAAATTTCCTTTCTTTACTCATGTATACACCCCATTCATTTCCTTTCTTTTTCTTGTGATTTCAGTTTCATTTCTTAACAATATTTTTTCCAATTTTTTCCCTGAATTTTTTAAGAATCGTTTTTTTTCTTCTTTCAAATCAATCCATCCATGGAAAGCCTACGCATAATTAGTAACATATTCAATTAAAATAAAGTCTAAAATAAATTAACAATTCCATAGATAAAACATAACCAATTAAAATATCAAATACAAAATCATCAAATGCGTAGAAATTATAAAATCTTAATTCTTCAAAACAAAATAGGATTTCATGTTTGTATCACAAAATAGGAAATTTGATAGAGTATTGAATGCATATTTTTCATATTTTAATTAGTTGACATATTTATTACTCACTTTATTTAAGAATTCATTTATTGCTTTCCTTAAAAATTAATTCACTTATTGCTCGTTAACCAGTGCTCCGGGGGCACCGGATAACATTACCCAAAATTATATTGTTGAAATGTTTTAAATTTAATTTAATTAATGCTACTTAATACGCAAATTTAAAAAAAACAATAGGTTAATGGTTATGACCTACTGCAGTAAAGATTCTTACTTTCTCACGTAATATTTTTGTAATAATAAACTCATGCATCATACAATACAGTCCAATCTCACCTATCATATTCAATTTACAATTCAGAGCTTTAAATAATTCAACATGTTATTGCAGTGTTTTATTTTCTCACCTGTCATTTGCATTTGATTGTTTCCAAAAACTTGAGCAACTTGAAGCAAAACTCCGAAAATAACTCATTATCAGTGGGGGACCCTTGTTGACTTCACAAGTCAAGGCACAACATTTTACTACCATATATACCAGTCCTTATTGTTAATCCTTGATACTACTACACTTCATTTCTCAATATACAAACAAACAAGGCAACTTACAACTTACAACTTGGAATATGGCTGAAGCTGTGCTTGAACTTGCCCTTGACAATTTAACCTTACTCATTCAGAAAAAGATAGGCCTATTTCTTGGTTTTGAAAACGACTTCAAAAGTCTTTCAAGTTTGATTACTACAATCAAGGCAACACTTGAAGATGCTGAGGAGAAACAATTCACCGACAAAGCTGTTAAGGTTTGGTTGCTTAAGCTTAAAGATGCTGCTTACGTCCTCGATGATATCTTGGACGAGTGTGCCACCAATGCACGGGAGTTGGAGTACAGAGGATCCATGGGTGGACTACATGATAAGCTACAAAGCTCTTGCCTATCCTCTCTTCATCCAAAACAAGTTGCTTTTCGTTACAAAATTGCTAAGAAAATGAAGATAATTCGAGAGAGGTTGGATGAAATTGCTAAAGAAAGGAGTAAGTTTCATTTGACCGAGATAGTCAGAGAGAAGAGAAGCGGAGTCCTTGATTGGCGCCAAACCACCTCAATCATTTCTCAACCTCAAGTCTATGGAAGAGATGAAGATAAGGATAAAATTGTAGATTTTTTGGTTAGGGAAGCTTCTGGTCTTGAGGATTTGTCTGTCTGTCCAATTGTGGGTCTAGGCGGACTTGGGAAAACAACACTTGCCCAACTTATCTTCAATCATGAAAGGGTGGTTCAACACTTTGAGTCCAGAGTGTGGGTGTGTGTTTCAGAAGATTTTAGTTTGAAGCGAATAACTAAAGCAATCATCGAAGCGGAAACTAAGAAGTCGTGTGAAGATTTGGATCTAGAGCCACTACAAAGAATACTTCAAGATCTACTACAAGGAAAAAGATTTTTGCTTGTATTGGATGACGTCTGGGACGATAAACAAGAGAATTGGCAGAGATTGAGATCTGTATTGGCTTGTGGAGGAAAGGGTGCTTCAATTTTGGTCACTACTCGTCTTGCAAAGGTAGCAGAAATCATGGGAACAATACCTCCACATGATATATCGAAGCTATCCGACGAGGATTGTTGGAAATTGTTTAAACAAAGAGCTTTTGGTTCAAATGAGGAACGGACAAAGCTTGTGGTCATAGGAAAGGAGATATTAAAGAAGTGTAGGGGAGTGCCTCTTGCTGCAATAGCACTGGGAAGTCTCTTGCGCTTTAAAACAGAGGAAAAAGAGTGGCAGTATGTGAAGGAAAACAAATTATGGAGTTTACAAGATGAAGATTATGTCATGCATGCGTTGAGATTAAGTTACTTGAATTTGCCACTTAAACTGAGACAATGTTTTGCCTTCTGTGCACTATTTCCCAAAGATGCAATAATAAGGAAGCAATTTCTAATTGAGCTTTGGATGGCTAATGGCTTTATTTCGTCCAATAAAATGTTGGACGAAGAAGATATTGGCAATGATGTGTGGAATGAATTATATTGCAGATCATTTTTTCAAGATATCGAGACAGATGAATTTGGCAAAATTACAAGTTTCAAGATGCACGATCTTGTTCACGATCTTGCTCAATCAATTTCAGATGAGGTGTGTTGCATTACAAGAAATGATGACATGCCTAGTACATTTGAAAGAATTCGCCATCTATCATTTGATAATCGGACTTCAACCAAAGTAGATTCAATCTTGATGTATAACGTCAAATTATTGAGGACCTACACTAGCTTATATCGTCATGAGCATCACCTCAATGTATTAAAATTTCATTCTTTACGGGTACTTAAATTGACATGTGTTACAAGAGTTCCATCTTCATTCAGTCATTGAAGTTTTTAAGGTACTTGGATCTTTCTGTCGGTGAATTTGGAACTCTTCCGGCATCTCTATGTAAGTTGTGGAATTTACAAATTTTGAAATTACACTGTTGTAGAAACCTCCGAAAATTGCCTAATAATTTGATACACTTGAAAGCTCTACAACATCTGTATTTGTTTGGCTGCTTCAGATTATCAAGTTTACCTCCCAATATAGGGAAGTTGACTTCCCTTAGGACTTTGAGCATGTATGTAGTTGGCAAGGGAAACCTTTTGGCAGAATTAGGACAATTAAATTTCAAAGTAAATAAGTTTCACATCAAACACCTTGAGAGAGTGAAAAATGTAGAAGATGCTAAACAAGCCAACATGTTGAGTAAGCACGTGAACAATTTGCGGCTGTCATGGGATGAAGAGTCCAAGTTGCAGGAAAATGTGGAGCAGATACTTGAAGTGCTTCAACCTTATACCCAACAACTTCAAGAATTGTGAGTGGAAGGATATACAGGTTTCCATTTCCCAGAATGGATGTCTAGTCCTTCTTTAATACATTTACGGTCGTTGTATCTCAAAAATTGCAAAAGCTGTTTACACCTCCCACAACTGGGGAAACTACCTTCTCTTAAGGAGTTGACTATTTTGGGATGCTCAGAATTAGAAATTGATGATTTGGGGAAACTACCTTCTCTTAAGGAATTGACAATTTGGAGCTGCTCAAAAATAGAAGGTTTGGGCGAGGACTTACAACACATGACTTCCCTTCAATCGTTATCATTGTCGTGTCTTCCAAACTTGACATCCTTACCTGACTCTTTAGGAAACCTTTGTTCGCTTCAAAAACTAGGAATTCGGGATTGTCCGAAGTTGATTTGTCTTCCAGCGAGTATTCAAAGCCTTTCTGCTCTTAAGAGGTTAACTATTTGTGGTTGTCCTAAGTTGGAGAAACGGTGTAAAAGGGAAACAGGTGAGGATTGGCCAAAAATATCTCACATTCAATATCTTCATGGTATGTTTTGGATCTCTCGCCCTTTCTTAATACATTTTGACACTTATATTTATGGCTCATCTTAACAATGTTCCTTTTCTTCCTCTATCATAGTATTCTCTTGAAGATTTGGTCAAGTGATTTATTGATTCCGGGTTGTCTATATAGTTTATTTGTTCAGATCTAAAGGAAGGTAAAGTGCTTGCTGCTTTTTTATTTCTCCATTCATTAGTCATATCATAGCACTGTTTGTTTTAAAAATTCGGTATTTTAAATTCTTCGGCTGAATACTACAAACAAATTGGGGATTTTGCTCTGATAAAAACCTAGTTTTCTTCAACCAAATAATTAAGCTCAAGTTGTTAATTAACTCCACCAAACGATGAATCACTTGAGAGAACTTGAGTTTGATTTCTGGGCTAAGCTTTACATGCCTCACAGCCGAACTTTTGGAATCTCCAATATCTGCCTCTATAGCCATTTGTGTTGCTTTAGAAGATATGTTTTAAACACCAATTTTATGGACTTCAAATTGTCCTTGTTGACATGCAGTTTAATGTGCATTTGAATGTATAGTTTGTTGAAGGGTGAATGCCAATAACGAGTCCTCTGTACTTCGGCTGGGGTTAAGACAGCCCTTTGAGCACCAACATAACCATGTGAGTACAAATTTTGTTCCCATCATCAAAACTCTATAATGGTTATTTTGTGATGTTCTGCTTTATATTTTCCATCTTGGTACCTTGATCATCTTGTTGGCATGTTTATGCATCCCCATAAGTTTTCATATGATTTCATCTCTAATGTGGAAAACAAATAAAATTTGATGAGTTAAATAACTTTCCAAGACTTGGGACATTCTCATTTATGATGTTTATATGGAGTTGAAAAACAAATTTGCACTAATAACTCTCTGAGATAATTTTTTTGAACTGATTTGTAAAAAATGGATTTGAGAAATTCAAATTCAAAATTATCATGTAAGTACTTTAGAAAAATAATTTTAAAAAATACCCAAGTTTTATAAAAACAACATATAAGTCTGTGTGTTTATGCTTAATGAATAACTGCACAGTTTATGTGCTAATTGACTGAAACTCTTCTGATCTGCATCCTTCTTTGTATAAGGGCTGAAAATCAACTCATGACAATAGGTTCGCCTCTGCAAGCAGTTCTACTGGCCATCATTCCTTGAACCACCTCTTGATTTGCAAGTGAAACCACAAATTCAATCCGTGCGAGGAAAATATCATGAGAAATCTTGGAATATTGTGAACCTGTCACTACAATTCATTCCGTCTTTGACAAGGATCAGAAAATCCACTAGAACAACAATTCATATGCCAGCTATAACTCATGTGATAACAGACTCTACTGGAAAGGAAGAGCAGCCATGGAAAGTGAACATGGAATTTGCAGCAAGGAAAGACTGTTTCTCCCCAAGCTTCTGTAGCTGACACAAAGCGAATTGTAAAATCTGCGCCAGCCAGATGATACAAGACCCTATTTGATTTTCCTAATTTCTTCATTAGGAAATATGATTCCTTTGGGTCCATCACTGGTATAAGATTTGATGGAGCCCTGGTGGTATTGGCTTGGGACCTGAGAGTGTGCTCCTCCTCAAGGTCTCTGGTTCGATTCCCACCGGTGTCAATTTAGGTGGGCTAGTTTAGCTTCTTCAAAAAAAAAAAAAAAGATTTGATGGAGCTTCTCTGTGAGGAAGGCATGCAAGTCCTTAGCAAAATCTGAACCAATGGAACAGCAGGAATGATGCATGTGTTCTATCCAAAGCTTATATGTGCACAATCTGTTAACGTTTCCAATATAAAAATGCTGGAAAGTTAGGGCAGTGACATAAAAAGATAAAGAAACACTGCTTACAGTTGATAAGTTAATCACATCAATAATCATATACACCTCTTGATTTGCAAGGAACAACCAATTCTTTTAACAGAAAATACTGAAAGTTAGGGCAACATCCAATTCTTTCCGCAGGAGAATGAAATCAAGACAACTGAAAATACTGTGGCTGAACAACCAAGGAAGAATAGTCTAATTCCAAGGATTAACAAAACACAAAACCCATCACATCTATTAACAGAAATTATTTTAAAGCAAGAATCAATACATAATGTCTAGTCGCAGAATTCATTACCATGAACCATTCTTTGATTTTCCAATTGACAAGAGATTATTAGTCTTTTCAGCACTAAAAACTTTAAATGACAGCATCTCCATGATTGTGATAGTAAAACGACCTTTAATTGTCCAATGCAAACAATTTAGCACAATAAAAAGAGCTCTAGAATATCATAAAATAACCAACTATAGCACAAGTAGTAAATATTTAGATTTCTTAACTTTTAGGTAGTTGGGAGTTCATCCTTGACCATCGATTACCGACAAACATCTCTTAGAAAATGTCAACCCTTTAAATTGACCTCGCTTATTTTGAGAGGTTAGTTTTGGATTAGTTTAACACAACTTACTTCAACAAAGATTTTAGAAAACTATATTGTTGCTGGTTAGTTTTGGATACAAACTATCTTGCACAATTGAATGATTAATGATCTCCCGTCATTTCCCAACAATCAGCGCTTTTTTGACATACAAACAGAATCTGCCAATTGGATTTCTCAGTCTCTGAGCAAAGGGGACATTGCAGTAGACATAGAACATGACGTGTGCTTAGCTTATCCCAAGTCGGTAGACAACCTCTACAAATTCTCCAAATTCCTCGCCTTTGGCGAAACTTTTGCTCGCTACACACCACCCCAATCACCTGGAACCTTGTGTCTTTCCGTCTTTGTCGACATGCACATAGCACAATGATACCCTCTGCCTTCACAAGAATTACTTCTTCGTCGCGGATACAAGCACCTAACCAGTTCAATTATACAGTGTCAAAAAATTGACATCAACATTACAAGTCAACGTGCACTGCATTACCAGCCGCCCTATTGTTTCTGCTCACTGTTACGCAATTGCTTTGCTACACATTCTGAACCGATAACCATTCCGCAAGCATCATCTGAGCTGCAACGAGAATTTGATTCGCTGATGACGCCTTCTGATTCCACGCATTTTTCACTTCTGATTCTCGTTGCAGCTCAGATGATGCTTGCGAAATGGTTATCAGTTCAGAATGTGTAGCAGAGCAATCGCGAAACGTGTAACAGAGCTGCAACGCCTCCTACTGTACTGAAATGCCCAAAACGATCCTGAATCACTTGTGGCAGACCCGTCATTTCCCAAGCATCAGCGCTTTCTTGACATACAAACAGAATGTGCCAATCGGATTTCTCAGACCTTTCATTGTATTGTAGTGTATTGAGAAACATTACATTAATTTTGGTATTTTGAAAATACTTACGTTAAATTTTTTATATCGGGACATAAAAACTTGCAGCTAAAATCAAGAAGTTCAATTTATAAGTGTGCTTTTAATTACGTTAATAATCTAAAATTTTCAACAACCAATTTTGTCAAAAATAACTGTATTGTTTTTTACGGAAAAATTTAATTGTATTCAGAATAGATGCAAAAAGGTAAATAAAACTAGTGAGAGGTCCACTTAAACAATGATATAATGTAAACAATAATAGTTACAAAAACGAAAGAAAATTATTTCATCACAATTTAGAAGTCAATTTTGTGAAAGTGAAAAATACTATAATACATGCTCCAAAAAGAAAAGTTATAACAACCATCATGTTTGAATGGTACTAAGTACCAACATAACAAATACGTAATACATTGATAAAAAATTTATTGAAGTAAATTTAAACGGTAACATCTAATGTCAAACTCGAGGATTGCATTTACTATTGAGTGAATTTAACTTTCAGTATCATACTTCAACAAGGAGGAAGATTTTTTGTAAGGAGCATGTTAGATTTTTCATGGTATATAATATACTAGTACTAAATATTCAAGCATGACCATCAAAAGGAATAGCGTACCAAAATTTCTTGATCTTGCCTTTAAATTATGCTCAATGTTCAATTTGTTTACACACCAGAGCGACTGAAAATTTGGCAAAACCGAAGAAACAAATAATTTTCTGATCATCATCAGCTTCTCACTAAAATAAAATCCTACTATTTAAAAGAAATCATTATAATTTATGTACTTGATTTCACCCTCCCCTACTGGAGATTCATTACCGCAAACATTTTTGACTGTATATACTCAGTACTTGTGGATATAACTGATTCGAGACCGCATATTATGATGATCATAGAGATAATCACCGTAATCCAAAGGTTTGATAACTACAGACTCCTTCTCACCCTGTTCCTGCACTGCACCAAATACTATCTCATTGGTTTCCTCACGACTTTGCTCATAGTAAGTGTGAGCAACCGATGAATGATACTGATTACGATAATGATGTTTTTGCTGCTGCTGAAGATCTCCGTCCCATCCGTTATACAAATGTTTTTGTTGTGGTTGCTGTTGTTGTTGTTGCGGCTGCTGATGAAGATCTCCTTCCCATCCATTGTACACATGTTTTTGTTGTTGCTGCTGCTGATGCTGAAGATCTCCTTCCCATCCATTATAGAGCGCTCGACCTTGCCACAATTGTTGCATTTTTTCGGTGTCTTTAATCATGAAAGGATATGTTTTCTTAGGGGTTGGAGTTCTTGGGTCAATAGAAGGAGGCTCGTCTTCATTTGGAATTACAAAACTTTCTTGCACAGGCCAAGCATTTATCTGCCTTTCAGGTTGATGGAATAAAGGTTGGCTTTGAAATTCATAGCTTTGTGGTTTTTTCCTGAAACCCATTATTTCCACTACCGAAGCCCCAGCATTGGTAAGAAGCTTCCCAATGGATGCAAAGAGACCTTCTTCTTGCTTATAAGATTCGTCTTCTGTTGGAATCAAAGGCGGTCTGACAGATTTCAATGGCTTTTGGTATAGACTCGGTGAAAAATCAGACATTGCTGAGCTCTCGGCCTACAAAAGCATGAGATGAATTATTAGTTGAAGTTTTCTCATGTACTCTGATGTCGATTTTATAAACATTAAATTATGCTAGCTTTAGAGAACAAAGGATATTTACAATATATGATTATCATTACTATGACATGTTTTGAGATTTTATAGTGTTCCATGTCATTCAGCTACAATGAGAAATAAGAAGTAACATTCCTTTTTTTCTCAAGAAATCTGGATAAATACTGCATATAAACTTATTGAAGTTCTATCAATCATATTTTGTTTTTGGATAACCAACTCTCTATCCGATTTATTTATGACTATTCTATGAAGCACTGACATGGGCATAAACACTGGACATAGACACAAACACACTGGTATAGTTTTTAAAAAGAAAATGCAATTGAATGTAGCCAAATGTGTTGGTGTCGTATCGGACACCAGACACGCCATTGATCTGAGGTGTCAGTGCTATATAGACTATATTTATTTTATTTAATACAATGCATCAGAAAGCAGAGAACTAGCCAAGCACTCACATGAGTCACATCCCGAGATGCAACAATTGTACTTAGACGACGCTGCAGCAATGCCAGCATATAACCAAAGAAGCCAGCTCCGAGAAGCATTGCAATTCCTGCAGATTGAAGGCATACGCTTTTAATATGTAACTAATAAAAACTTTAGAGATAGACTCCGAATAGATTTATTTTATTTACCGAGTGGAAATCCACTTTCGTATTGATAAGCACAGTCATCAAAGTGCAGCTGAATCTCCCTGATGGCTTGATTCCCCCTGTCAATGACAAGTAGGGAACAGCTACTTCCAACATAAACCACGTCAAAGTCATTAGAAAATTTAGCCTCTTCACTAGGTCCATCGACATGGCCTCCTCCACGGCTTAATTTTCCTCCAGCAATTGTTGTAATCCCTGAAAACAGACATCTTAATTCCTTTTCCATAAAAAGAAAACAGATATCTTAATTCAATAAAAAGTTCCAACTCCAACTCTGCTGTTCAAAGTAGAACAATGTTTTGATAAACAATGTAATATGTGCTTATAGCACAAGTGCTTAACATATAAGTGCTTATATATAAAGTTATTTCTATAACAAAATATAGAATATAGTCAAACTGTTTTCACGAGTTATAAGTTGTTTTCATAAGTTATCCTAGAAAGCTTATGGAAATAAGCTGAAAACAGCTTATGGACATGTCATACGTTGCTTCAATAAGTTAGCCCAAACAATCTTACAAATACGTATGTCAATAGATAAACTCAAAAAAAAAAAAGCCAATCCAAACAAACCCTTGAATATAAGTTTGGACTAAAGCAACATTTACAGGATTTATAAGTTGCCTTCAATTTCTACAAGACAGTTGTGTTCTAGTTAAGGAATCCTATACATATATACACAAATGAAAAAAACGTCTCTAGAGGAGAAGAGAACCAAAGATTAATCTAAGTATAACAAAATGCTAACCTGAATCGCTAATTTTCCTAATTGCCATATTCATAATATCTGCAACATAGATATTTCCTCGGTCATCAACAGTAATCCCCTTTGGGTGGTTCAACCTAGCCTCTCTTAATTTTCCATCAACATGTCCAGAATATCCTTCAGCAGATCCTGCCACTAGCTTTGGTCTGCTATCTGCACATTTGTAATGTACATAGTACATGTTATTTTTGAAGTGAAGAAAATACATACATGCTAATGGTTTCACGTGAGGCAGAGAAATCACATTAAGATGCCATAGATGCAAGGAGTTCCAAATGCATGCATAACAGTTAAGTAATAATAAGCTCATAAGCTACAACTAGAGTGACAGAATATCATGCATTGTACACATCACACTGAATCTGAAACTAGTGATAATGATATAACCAAACTCTTTGATGTCATATTGCTTCAATTGATTCTACAATCCAAAGGGGAGAATAGGGAACAAGAAACGACCCATGTCATTCATGGTTTCTTGTTGTAAGTCTACAACACAAAAAACCACAAAAGATGTATAATAGTTGCAGCAATTACAAACAAAATTGAATATAGCTCATAATTTCAAAAGTCAAAGTAAGTCAATTCCATTTCCACACATTACTTTATGCTACACAATGAATGGATCAACAAGCTAGTTAATAATATTTCAAATCAGGTCAAAAGAGGCTGAATAGCATAACAAATAACAATTCTCTACAATTACAACAAAACCAAACTTATAATCACTAAAACATTATTCCGATTTCATATCCAACAATTATTATTCTTAAAAAAATGTCACTAGAAGGAACAATGAGTGAGATCATAGGTGAAGTTACCACATTGGCTCACTTACACAAAGAAAGTGAAGACGAAATCTTATAAATGTTACTATTCTCTGAATCCAGAACCAGAAGCTCCCCATTAGGCAACACCTCAACTGCATAAGGCTCAATTCCAAGCTTGCTTCCATCAAACACAGTTTCCACATTGTATCCACTCTCAAACTTCATCATTGACTTCCCAGCAATCGCTATCATTCAACATTCCAATTCCACATCACAACCAAAACAAAGCAAAAATAATAGAAAAACATTAAAAAAAAAGTGAAGATATCCTTGTGATCTATGTAGCACCAACACTTCATATTAAAACTATATATCTGGTGTCTGACAAGACACCTCAGACACCAGATACATCTAACTATACATTCAATAACTTTTGTGTGTTAGTATCAATCCTGTGTCCGGTGTCTGTGTCAGTGCTTTGAAGATTGAGAATTTAAGACAGATCTATACCTTTTTTGGTGGTTGGTTTAAGTGAGAACACCCATTTGGTGAAAGCAGGTACAGCATTTGAGAGAAACCCATTAACAATCTCTGAAAAAAGCAACAAAATTTAATTATAAAAAAAGATAAAGATTAATAAATGAAAAAATTGGGTATGTGAATCAGTGAATGACTTACTTGCAGGTGAAATAGATGAGGATAGTGGTGGTGCAGCTGAGACATTTGTAAGTAGAAGTAGAAGAACAAAACTTAATGCAAAATGAAGCTTACCCATTTGATTCTAAGCATTCAAAATGGGATTGTGGAGCTGAAAGGAGTGTGGTAGTGTGTGTGAAGAAGAAAGGTGAAAAAGGGAAAAGAGAGAAGAAAAGGGAAGAGAAAATGCAAGAGGGAGTTGTGGGCCAGGTTAGTATGAGAGAGAATCTTTAACCGCCATTAGTATCTTTAAATAGATTTCCTTTGAGTTTGATTGGGTGTGCTTATGTATGTATGCTACTTGTTTACTTTATTTTGTTGCTAAATAGTAAATAGTTACACGAGTATTTAGAAGGTAATAATTTAGAAGACTATTTTGATTTGAATAGTATAGGATATAGAGATTAGCTAGAAGACACATTATATGAAGGTGTCTTTTAGCAAGTTATTCTACAAACATTTGTTAAAAGATACCAACTAATTTTTATTAAAGTGTCTTTTAACAAAGTTACAACTAAAAAGTGAAAATCACACATTGATGTATGGATTGCTAAAAGACACCTTCATAGGTGGCTTCTAGCAAAACCCTAATATATAATTCGACAATTTTAAAATTTTGAAAAATCGAAGGGGAGTGTTATGGCCATTCGTAGTTGTATATTTAAAGACTAAAACGACTATTACCTCTTATTTTGTTGCATAAAAAATTACAAGAAGTTTTGTTCTTTTCATGAATGAGATATCTTTGCGTGTATCAAGAAAGACTAATGTTTTAAGTTGGATATGACTGCATTGGATGACAAAATGCTTTTTCAAAAGATTTTACGCTATTATATTTATAGAGCTGAATTCGAACCTAGAACCTTTGATATAAACTCATGTCATATGTAAAGAAAAAAGTTTGGTAATTTTTATTTTTTATTTTTTTATGAATTTACAATTTATTTTTATTAGCTTATAACTTTTTTTTGATAAGTTAATTCAATTAGCTTGTAACTGATATTTTTTTTCCTCGCAATTTACCCTTGCCATCTTAGTTGAATAAAAATTATGTATTAGACAAACATATATATTTTTTATGTCATTTTATATTTATATGCTAATTCAATCGTTAATTTTACTAAACACTACAAATTCAATTAACAATCTTATCTACAATAAGTTATAATCTAGCTTATAAACTTCTCGTTATAAACTCATCCACTATAAATTAAATTATCGGCTATTTGCTTTTGTTTATCGGAGCCAAAATTAATTTTACATTTTCTTTTTGTTATAGTAGAGAATCAAATACACAATTAGCTATTCTGGTTTATCTACAAAGTAGAGCATTTTTAGAGTGTAAAATTATCGATAAATTGTACATAATGCTAATGACTATCATGTGTTTGATTCCAACTTAAAACTAAAATTTAAAGTTTTATATCTTAGAATTAATTATTAGATTTAACTTAATAAAAAACACTTAATTCTCACAAGCAAACAACCGCATGTTTCAATATAAGTCATTTTTAATTAAAACTTTTTTCATACTTACATTATTGCCGTCTTCATAATTGAGCGGCTTTGCGGTCCATATACTAACATGCAGCACCAAAATGTGTGAAAATGATATCTCTTTCTACAAACTAGTAGTGGGATCTCTACCCTAGGGTAATGAAAGACTAGTGTTGTGATTAATTTGTTGAACCATAGTGCTTAATATTATATAGTAAAGTAGATTTTACTATCAAAATTGTCTCTCCTTTTTTGTGTAGGCATAATCAGCGGTTGATCTGTGCAACACATTGCCCTTCAAAAGGCCATATTGTCACAATCCATGACTCATGTGATGATGATTGTTTTCAAGACCAATCTATGCCAATAAAAACGGTTCCTACTGTATATGTATTCACCAGAGCAAGCTGGCAATTATTCCATGCCACGTGAAGATATGAGACTATTTGCCTTCAAGTGGTGCAAACATTTTTCAACATCACATTGAACATTTTATGCAATATGTAGCATATATATAAATAATCACAACAAAAGAATAAAATAAACAGTGACAATAGAATACAACTTTATATTCTCCTTTGTGGGAGAACAAAAAACAAAACAAGATTATTTCTTGCTCTTTTCTTGATGCATTTTCGAGAAAATAGAGTGATGTGTTTACTCAACTAGCTAGTAGACAAAAGAAGAACAAAATAACTAAGTTTATAAGTTTTATGCATGTTAGCTTATGCTAACAAAATATTGAAGTTATTTTGTATTAATAATTACTTATGTTAAACTATTTAGATGATATATAAAATAACCAGCCCCCAGCCAGGACTCGTGCTGGAAATAATAGACAATATTGATGCAAGAAAGGTGACCGACATCACTTTATATTTATGATTTTAGTGTGAAGTAAATTTATATTGAAAGTATTTTCTCACATGGATCTATCACCAAGAAATTGGGTATTAAATGAGGGGATAAGAAATTGGTTCACATCGGAAATAAGTAATTGAGTCATGAATTGTGTTGTAGGGACTAGGGACCTTTATTAATTACAAATCCAAACAAAACTATTGGACACCAATGGTGGCTTCTAATACATCAAATTCTTCTCCAAAACTAGCCAGCCAACAAGTAAAAGTTTTGTCACTCATAAGTGTGTACTAAACCCATCCAATCCAACCTACAACCTCATATTTTTCAACTTCCACCCTCGTAACCATCCATAGCGAGTGGTCCAACCAGCAAAGAGGATCATGCACATTTCACTTTTTTAAACTATCAAACACAAATATATCATTCATTATAAAAAAAAAACCACTAATATATCATATTCAAAAAAGGATAAAAAGTAATTTAATGTAACATAAAAACCTTTCAATAAATCATTACCAATATTACAACAATAAATCCTTAGTAAAATGTTAATATGTTTTTTATTTTACTATGGTGAAACATAGTGATCAATGCTGGATCCAACATAATAAGTTAGGTCATACTATAGGTGACCCAACAAAAATAATGTAACCATGCAAATTATTGGCGCCCCTGTTAAATGCAAATAGTTATCTATGTCTGGTGGATTCTAAGGTGAAGGATCAACTAGGTCCTTCACCGATGGAGCACGTAAAAAGTACTGTTAGATTTAATCAGCGGTTGGAATTAGTTGATATTATAAATGAGAACAACAATACATCTCCGAGTACAATTCTATCTATGTCTCTTCTTCATTTGCTTCTTCTCCAACATGCTAAAATATGCAAAAGCTGATTGCTGAAAATCTAAAATATATGAAACAATAATTTTGCAAACAATTAACTCCAAAAGAACAAGAACTAGTGAGGTTCTCTTATGGGTTGGCACCATTACACAAGAATCATATACAATGGTTCTTCTGCCCTGTTGACTTTTATTTGTGTGTTTAACAATAGTTTATATATATTCTTCTCTGGTTGTAGTGACAATGAAAAAAAGGTTTAAGAAATCGATTCAATTTTAACTTTTAATCGATCTTTGCTGTTAACCCATGAAAAACAAAACAAAGAAGCAACCATATGCTTAATTAATTTTCATCACCCATGGTGTGGCTAATGTTATTTATGCTAATTAATCAATAATTCTAACTTGAGAGGCCCAAGGATAGATTATTTTCTCACAAAAGTTTTGATTTGCAATAAGAATCTTCTACGGAATTCGGTGGGTTGGAGAGGACATGGAAGAGATAATGCATAATTGTGTGTGAAAATTTGTTAATGTTCTCATTTTTAATATCAATAAATATGAACCGCTTCTTAAATCATACGGTACTTTTTAGGTGCTCCATCAATGAGGGACTTAGTTGATCCCTCACCTTAAAATCTACCTCTATGTCTACAATTCTAAACATAACTATGACTCTAAGTGGCATCAGAATACATCAATTGATATTACCAACTACGTGATATGAGTTGTCGTCCCATAACTCATTCATATGAACATCATTATAAAACCAAAAATATGTTTCCAAGAGCCACGAAACCGGTTTGATCCAAAGAATCAAATCCACCATGTGTTAGGTATACCCGACACATGGACACATAAATATTTAAAAAAAAAATGATTGAATATAATCACTGATGTCGGTGACTCGGTGTCAAACACCGACATATATCAAAAACCAAATACATCACAAACAATTAACTCACTAACATTTGTCATTAAAAAAAAATGATTGATTATTTTGTTATCAACACATATGAAACCTTTGCAATGTAATTTCCCCCTTTTGATCACTTTATATATGATTGATTAACATGCATATATGCTTCATGGACTGAATGTGAAGACCAGATGGAATTGTGTATCTCGCCCTCAAGCTAAGTAGATGGAAATAGTAGAAATGATATAACTAACTGGAAATAGAAGATATAAGGAAAGAAGCAGCAAAGAGAAAGACTCCCATTCATGGCAGACTCGGATCATAAATGAAATAAATTGTAAGAGAAGTTACTGGAGACAACATTATAGATAAACAACTACATTAGAAATAGAGCAAGTGTGCCAAATATTTTCTTTTGTAGCTCTTCTTTATGTCATATGATGAATATCACAGATAGATTGTCTCTAACGTTTCCAAATGATCAGAAAGACCCTACTCTCAAATCTTAATTCAACAAGCAATGATCAACAGGATATAAACCTAAGTGCTTAGGATAGAAAATGGTTTGCTTGAATTGAGTTACCAAGAGGGAAAATAAATTAGGTGAGTGTTACTACTTCTTAAATTATAGGTCAAATACATTTAGGGGTCCTTTAAGTTTAAGGTTTGAAAAGGGTTTTGAGATAAACGGGACTAGATTTGAGAAAATGGTGGTTTTTTTTTTCTTTAAATTTAATTTTTTTTAATTTGAAAATGATTAGATGAAGATAGCATGATGTTAAGAGCCATGTAAGCAATCTTTAATAGAAGATCTAGGTTTAATGATGAATGTCGGATGAAGATTATGATTTAGACATGTCATGTCACATATGCAATCTTTAACAGAGTTAGACAGAAAAGGATAATGGTGCAAACTTTGTGCGACTTAAAACATCAATTTAAAACTAAAAAAACTATTTATATAACCAGTCTTTATTATATGTATGAGTTTTGCTACAATAGACCCACCTTAATCTGTAAAGGTCTATTTTAGCATGCTGCACCTTTTAAATTGGACCAAAAACCCAACTATTGCTTTTTGAGAGAAATTAAAACTCAAGGATAAAAATATAATTCATGGTTAGTGATTAATGTCTTTTATTTCTTATTTTCTCTCTCACGGTTCTCTCTTGGTTCCCTTGTTCCATTTTTCTTTCATCTTCTTTTCTTCAAATCAAATCAAGAGCAGCAGCTATGTGTTTACATGTAAATGAAAAAAACGATTTTGCTGGAGGACAACAAAAGGATAAATTGTTGAATTTAAGCTTGCTTGAATATTTCCTATCAACAACAGCAATGAACCGAAGCTAATATTTTTGCAACATCAACAAGATTAACAATATTTTGTTCTTTGGTCAATTCTTGCTCTTGTTATGGAAAAACCAAATTAACCCAAACACAGTTTTATATCAATAATAATAAATTGTATAAAAAAAGACCCATTTGTGATTGAATTTGTTATCTCTGTCATGGGTACAACAACACCCTCTTCGGCCAAAGAATTATGAGTCATTCACCATTTCTCTCTCTCTCTGGACAATCGCTTTATCTCACCTTAAACTTAATTTTGTGTCAACAACATCTTATTAGAAAATGAACAAATCTGATTCTGAGATTTGACATTTAGGAAAATGGTCGGTTTAATGAAGCTTTGTGTTCAACTTTCCAAGGTCAAAGCTGCCGGCCGGCATCTTGAGTGTCACCGGAGCCACCAACATAGGAACAAGATGCAGTTAATGGGAAAGAGAGAGAAAGCTGGCCCCAACATAATTAATAGACTGTCAATTACAACTTTATCCCTGTTTTTTTAATTTCTCTAAAAAAGCAATAGTTATGTTTTTCGTCCAACTGAAAATGTGCAACTTGCTAAAATAGATTTTCACAAATTAAGGTGAGTCTATTGCAGCAAAACCCATATATATATATGAGAAATTTGTGACCGTTTAGTTTTATTTTCACTATTTATTGCATTGATCAATCTTCCCTATAGACTATGGATTAACTACTAGACTCAAATGTACATTCTCCCATATAATATGATATAATAAATATATTTCCAGTCTTAAGATGGTAAACAGAGCATGGTTCTGAAATCCTAGTTTTGTCTTTGGGTTGTACTAGCCGTCTATTTTTAATTTTTTTTCTCAGTTCAGTCAGTGGGTGTTTAAAGGGCACCGTCCTGGTGCAAAGCAGTCACCGTGGATTGTATTTTCTATCTTAATCCCTCTGGTTTGAAAAGAAGAGGATATTGGTAATCCAACATTTAATAAGAGGATAAGTAAAGTATGATCAATGATTGTTATCAACATGATTTAAACTAATATGTCAATGTAACTATTTGATTTGTTGTATATTTGCAGAACAGAAGCACAATTGAAGCACTTGATTTACTACACTCGTAACAAGACAAACTTCTTCAAAAGGATTTTCGGTTAGTATTTCTCTCCTTTTGCTGTAGCTATTTGAAATTAATGCATATAGTTTTATTGGTTTGTTTGTTAATTGACTAACTTAACTAAAAAAATAATCTACTCATTGGTTGCCCGTATTTATAGAAAATGAAATGCACAAAGACAAAAATTGTTGTCCATTTGTTAAAGTACGTTGAATGTATAACACTATTACTTACATGTGTGATTTATTTATGATTAATTAATTGAAAAATTTAAGTTTTAAATCTTATATTATTTTCTGGTCATATCTGATACGTCTATGATTTTGGATGAATACAATCTTTTAAGAGCTACATCTGGATATCTGTACAATTTATTTTTTGCCCACAAAAAAATTATTCTACTGTATTTTTTAGACAAAGCATTTTTATAGACTTTAATTGTTATCATGTTGACCATTTCAATTAAAGGTGATGATAACATAAAATGTAGTACTATTAGTTTTTATTAATAAAATTCATACATCACTAGATTGTTTATTTTAGTACCTCTAATATTTTTGTCATGACCTTTTTTTCCCCTTTTCATTCCACAATTATTATGTTCAGAAATTGGTTTACGATATGGAAATTGGTTAATAAAACTCATATAACACTAGACTATCTATTTTAGTGCCTCTAATATTTTTGTCATGACCTTTTTTTCACCTTTTTCATTCCACAGTAATTATGTTCAGAAATTAGTTGAAAAAATTAAGTTTTAAATCTTATATTATTTTATATGTTAATTGCTTGAATTATTTCCTTAAAAATTCAAAACAGATTAATTTAATTATGATTGATAAAAGTTGGATTGACAAGCCAATAAAATCTAAAGAGTACCTAGGTGGGGTGGTCCAATTTTTGGACTTTGCCTTTTCAAATGCAGCAATCAATGGAAAAATATTGTCCTTGTATTAGTTGTGGATCTGGTAACTTGGGTAGTAGAGTCGAGGTATTTCACCATCTCCTTCAAAAAGGTTTTCCTAGCAAGTACACATTTTGGAACCTGCACGGGGAAGAAAATGTTCATCACAATGTCGAATTAGCAGGCCAAGTAGAAGCACCGCCAACTAGACAACCTCCAATGCAAGATATGTTAAATGATGTCTTTGATGCCTTTGTTGATCAAGAAGAAGTTCAAGATTCAGGGACATCAAATCTTCCTTATAGCGAGCACCCGACGAGTACAAAGAATATAGGTAATGAGGAGTTAAAAAAAATTAAGGCGTTGATGGAAGATGGGAATCAAGAACTCTATCCTGGATGCACAAAATATAGCAAACTATCATTCATAGTTCGTCTCTACCATATAAAAGTTTTATGTGGTGCAAGAGATAAAACATTTACGATGATCATTGAGCTTCTAAATGATGTATTTCCACATGCTAAACTACCAAAGTCTTTCTATGAAGCGAAAAAAATGGTGAAAAGGTTAGGTTTGAGTTATGATAAGATTCATGCTTGTCCGAATCACTGCATGTTGTGTTGGGGATCACCGAAGGATGAGAAGAGAGATGAATGCAAGATATGTCATACATCTAGATAGAAATCAAATAAAAATGATGGTTCTTCAAATGGTGATGGACGGTACAAAAAAGAAGCAGCAGCCAGCAAAAATATTGTGATACTTCCCACTTATACCAAGGTTGCAAAGGTTGTACATGTCTTCTAAAACTGCAGAGTTATTGAAATGGCACGCTTTGGAGGAAAATCCGGATGGATTGTTAAGGCATCCTAGAGATACTAAAGCATGGAAGGAGTTTGATTCACTTTATCTAGAATTTTCTTTAGATTCTCGTAATATCAGACTTGCATTATCTACTGATGGTTTCAATCCATTTGGAACTTTAAGTTCTAATAACAACATTTGTCCTGTGATGTTGTATGTTTATAACTATCCTCCATGGTGTTGTATGAAGCCAACTTCTCTTATAATGTCAATGATAATTCCTGGACCTAAGATGCCTGGAAATAGTATTGATGTTTACTTGCAGCCCCTAGTTGACGAGTTAAATAAGTTGTGGAGAGGCGTGAATACTTATGATTCATCAACTAAGGAGATGTTTCAAATGCGAGCGTCTTTGTTTTGTACAATTAGTGACTTTCCTGGTCTTGATAACTTGTCTGGTTGAAATACACACACATTGAATGCTTGTCCATCATGTAAGTTTGATACAAAATCTCAAAGGCTGAAATTTGGTATGAAAAATTGTTTCATGGGACACCGCCAATTTTTACCCATTGATCATAAGTATAGGCAAAATACACAATCCTTTGACGGATATGTGGAGTTTAGAGAGGCTCCTACTCCAAAGTCAGGTTCACACACACTAAAACAAATTGAGGCTTATCAAAAAAAGGTGCGTGATGAGGGCACAAGTATGGTTGGCCCGCGTCAATGGAAGAAAAAGAGTATCTTATGGAATTTACCTTATTGGGAGCATAATCTTATCCGCCATTGCCTTGATATGAAGCAATGATTGCTGGTCCAGTGCATTATAGATGGATGTACCCTGTTGAAAGGTATATTACATTTTTTAAAATATGTTGTAAATAGTAAAGTTTTAATTTTGTTATCAATAATTTGTAATTGACACATTAGTCATTAGTCAGACCCATTAAGTTAGAATAGCCTATATAATCACATTAATGGAGGTACATTATTTATCATCGTCCACGCTTCAGGCCCATTGGGCCGGGCTGAAGCGTGAGGGGGTGTGTTGGAAATTACGCGAAATTCTTCCTTTATTAATTATTACAGTCCTCTCTAGTCGCCTAAATTATGGCCTTCGGTTTGCCTTCATTGCAGCTTCCAACACCTACATTGTGTTGGCTTTGAGGGGGTGGATTTAGTCACACATTGGATAGATAGGACTCTTGAGAAGAGTTTATAAAGAGGAGACACTTGAAGACTTACAAATTGGTTTTGTAAGGATGAGTCCCCAAATTTCAACAAGATAGAACAACACCTCCAAGTAATTTAAAATGTCAGCTCAAAGTATAAAGGCCTGTTTGGTTTCTGCTTCTTATCTTTAGTTTTAATTACAAATACTTACACTTATTATTTTTGCTTAGTTTTCAGAAACAATGTTGTTTCCATAGTTAAGTAGTATTGTGTTTCTTTGTTTCTTTGTTGCATACACAATGATGGAGTCGAAGGGTCGGGCACAATCAAGCAAAAGAAACTCGTGGTTAAACGGGTTTTAATTATTATATACCCCCTCTAGAATGAAATATAAACAAAAGTGGCAATTGAAAAATTGATGTTTGTTGTTAAAGAATTATCAACGACCTTTTTGTTTATATTTCATATCGGAAGGAGTAATTCATCATTTTAAAATAATCTGGGTCAATGAATTGGCAAAACCTAACTTGGGCTGACGCCTAGCTCATTTCAAAGCTAGAAAAACGATCCCACCGGAGATTATACATTTTGGAAACAAAAACATTGAGACATACACAGGCAATGAGTTCGTTACCTGAGTAGAGACAAGGAGCGCGTATAGGAGGTGGCAATCTTGACAAATGTTTTTTAATATCAGCTGATGTAGCTCTTTGCTCAAACCACTAGGACCAAAACAAGATATAATAAAGAAAATAACAGTTAGCTCAGGAAAAAACAAATCCTAACACCAAAATAATTAATAATAATAATAATGATAATAATCACTATATACCTTTTCAATCTTGTAGTTGATTTTGAAGAAAAGGATAACTAAAGAAAGGAATGAGATGATGATTAGTTACATAATAAAATTGGATGATGAAGATAAATAGTTAATGAGAGAGAGATAGGGAAGTACCAAATCCAATACACCAAAAGCCTTGGAAGATCTTAAATGTTGTTTCTGGATTTTGCTTAATGAACGAGGGAGTTATTTCTTCGATCATACCAGCGACAACTGAAGCGAAAAAGCTCGATATCGCGCCTCCGATGCTACTGCAGAAGCTGGATATATGTGAATTAATTAGATGATTTATCTCATCGTCTGAGAGGCGAGATAACTCGGCGTTGATAAGACTAGCTATCTTGTTGTCGGAGAGTCGAGCTATATGGCTGTTAGTTAGGCTAGAGATTTTGGATGCGATGAAATTGGCGAGAGCTCGAAGGGCCGGTTGAGATATGTTGTTGGTGTCGGCGAGAGCGAGAGAAAGAGCGTCAGCAAGAGTTATCCTGCTTTACGGCTTGGTTTGTTTGGCAGGGTACGTAGCTTGCGTTTTCAAATATCCAATATCTAACCCTAATGTTTTAAACTCTGTTTTGTTTTAGTATCGAACTGTTTTTCTAGATTACCTTGCATAAACGAACTTGACGAAATCACCAACAAGTGATCAACTTTGCGTCCAAGCATGAACATAATTAATTTAATTAATTTTTTTTTCATATAGGCTTATATCATTTTCTTTAGACGACGTATAGGCCTATCATCTTCTTTTTTGTTACCATGATATTGGTACCGTAAGAAGTCCTCCACCCCATAGTAGTAATTAATCTCTGTCGTGAAATTGTAGAGCAAGCTATGTATGCTCTCTACTCCCAACCAAATTTTTTCTACACGCAAGAGTAGAGAATCAAACCTCTGAACACATATTTAAGGAATTCAATATCTTACCACTCGGACCAATCTAGTGTTGGTTATAGGCCTATCATCTTAATACTTTTTATTATTTCTTAGTAACTTCTCACAACTATTTTTTCAATTTCAAATAAAAGAACAAGCACGTTGTGTTTTTATCATGTAAGTTTTTTATAGTCACGTGCTTAAGGAGTTCAAATCCCTTATCACATGTAATTCTTTGTGAGGGAGTGCCTGAATCGGCTGACCATCTCTTTGTTTCTATTGTCTAGTATAGTGTCTATAGGTGGTTAGAGTGGGGGCTCATTCTATCCAGGAGTGTGCTAGGCTTTTTCAATCGTTTGTGTCCTTAGAAGGGAATGCAAGGTGTATCGGTCATCGACACAAGATCTCTCTTCTATTTTTTTCATTGATGGGGTGCTTTTAGGTCAATTTTGACCCAAAATCACTCTTGTACATCTTTTTCTCTTTATTTCAGTCTAAATGAGTGATTTTCCCATAAATCTAAACTTTTTTCTTATCATTAAAATAAAAGATTGTTGTTCGTGTCATTAAAAAAAAAGCAACAACATTTATATTTTTACTTTTAATCAAAACCAAAATTTCATAAAAATAATACCGTCTTTTCGCTAGTCTTAATAGTTTTTATTATTTCTTAGTACTATAACTTTTCACAACAATTTTTTCAATTATTCCCCTAAAAAAACAATTTTCTCAACTATTATCTTAATAATAACTAAAAAAAACATAATTTTATATAACATTTTCGTTTTAAGTCATTTATGATTTTTTTTGTCGATTTGTATATGAATTTTCAAGCATCAAATCTAAAATTAATTTAAAAACATGAGTAAAAGAACATATACTTGAACACTAAGAGTTCATCTCAAAATAAACTTATAGATTTGAATCTTAAAAGTCCATATATGTACAACATGTTCAAAAGAACAAAATTGACGTGAGAAAAATAAAAGATGAAATTATTACGTGAATTCAAGTTAAGGGACAACGAGAGTAATGTTGCCTAACTATTCACAAAACAATTTTTTCAATTTTAAAGAAATCAATAAGCACAATGCTATTTTATCATGTAAAAATTTTATATAGAGAAAAACTACTCACAAGACCAACCAAAGTGTGTTTTTATCTCTTCATATGTGAGGTTTAGGTCTTTGTTTGGGGTAGAATTAGTGATAGTAGAGACAAGCACACTGTGTGCTCTTGTTAGAGTGCACAACAAGAGTCAACTGTAAAGGGTTAACAACATAAGGTTAAGAGAGGAGTTGTCTCTGGAGAACGGATAAGGTTTCCTCATGGTTTCTTCCATGTATTGGTTATGCCCTCATAGGATAAGGAATAATTTCACCATTTAGGACACAATAAGGTTAACCCATTTGTGTAAAAGGTAGAATATATATATGTATCATTTAAGAGACTTTGTAACCTATTGTTGCCTCTAGGCTCCATCTCCTTCTCAATTCCGTTTTCGTTTCCATTTCTTTTATTGATGCCAAGTGCAAACTGACGGCGAAATCGTACTGAGTTTGATGAAGTAGAAGGAAAGAATCACACTTATTTTAGGGAGAAGAAGACGAAACTGCATCGGGCATCTTCTTATATCGTGTTTCATCTTGAACTTTTGTAGGACCTTATTTAAGAATTATTGCAAAAACATAACACACACCATCATGAATCATAGCCTTATTCTTATTGTGTAAATTTGTATCCACTACAGCAAAAAATCATGTCGATAGACCAAGTTAAAAGTGATTTGAAATTGCAGGCGTTAATTGAAAGAAAAGTTTTTCTGGAACTAAAATTAAAGTAATCTTTAATTGTAATAAGAACCTTTTGCATATTTAAATCTCAAATAAAATAGCTATTGAACACAGATTCAAATCCAATAAAAAATGACAACCTTGATGAATATTCCTTTATAAACTTCAGTACAAACTTCACATCACGTAACTTGTTTCTCTTGGCCTTGAAGATCATGGGAGGAAACCTTCTATTTAAAATAAAATAGAAAAACAAGAGTCTTGTGAAAGAGGGAGAAGAAAACAAAAAACACAATGTCACACAAGTAGGGTCCCCAACTACTTTTCATACATAAAAATATACATACATTCATTAAAAGATAGAATGATTCAGTATCAAAAATTTACGATTGACATTTATTTGAGAACTAAAAATATTCCCAGCTTAAAGGATTTGCAAAATTCAAAACGAAAATAGAATCATTTTGAAACCAGAAAAGTGTCCCAATCCAGGAGTAGCACTAGTTTCAGGAACCCAACAAACAGTAAAAAATATAGAGCATGGTTTCTACCGAGTACCGAGTACAAGAATATAATTACAACATATTATAATAAAAGGCAAAGGGCAAACCATGCACATAGAAGAGAATCGACTATGATATAAATAACTAATCAAATGATTGGTGGGGGGCTCGGTAGCTAAAGTGGTTTGAGCTAAGGGATAAAGAGTTTGAATTTGAAGGTCTTGGGTTTAAATTCGAACGAACCTATACCATTTGCCTTTCAAAAAAAAACAATGATTGGTTATTAAGCTGTCATCACAAATGAAACCTTTTGTAATGTAATTTTCCCTTTTTCACTTAATATATACATTTATGCTTCATGGTGGAGGGAATCAAACCAAAAGTAAAAGACAGTAAGTAACAAGAGATTTGTTAATGAGGAACTTGCAATTACATAAACAACTACATCAGCGACAAACTCTTGGAATCATCGGCTACAATTGACATTTTCAATTTTAGCATAAATAAAATATAATGGCAGAGAAGTTATTGGAGACAACATTAATAGATAAACAACTACTTGTAGAAATAAAAAAGTGTGTCAATGATTATTCCTTATGTATGTCGCCTCTCAACCCTTAACCTTGTGGCAGGGCAGGGTCACTCTCTGGTTTATTTCACCAGATTTCTATACCTTCAAATTACCGTTGGCTATTTTAGTTCTCGAGCAATTATCAACAAGATATAAACATAACTATTTAGGAGAGAAAATGGTTTGCTTGAACTGATTCAACATCAAAACACGCTTACGTATGTGCGAAATGAGGAAAAACAAATCTCTTGGAAAAGTAGCTTTAGATGTGCCTTTGATGCAGCTGTACTTCCTGCTGTCGGCAGATCCAATGGACAAAACAAAATTCAAAGGGTTAATTTGTATAAATGGAAGATCCAATTAATGGACAAAACAAGATGCAATGATTCTACTAAAGTTTATTCCTTATATGAGGATATTATTGATTTTAGTTGTAGCTAAAACAAACTCGAACATGTTATGCTAGAAGTGTTATGGTGGAGGAAGCTGCGGATACTAGAGTATGCTTTCCCTTTTCTCCCTGACCAAGCAATTATAGAGTTTATTTTTTATTTTTTTGCAGAGACAATAAATTAACTTTTTATATGTATCGACAGTAGTTAGTAACATTAGCAACAATAATTCTATTCTATATTTCAATGCCAATCATACCATAACATGACATTAGAATCAAATCAAGTATTTAAAGCAAGAAGTTCATGCCACAACTGAGGCATGGACAGTCCAATGAGCTACATGGAAGAAAACAGGTTGCACGATAATGACGAATGGGTGGACAACAGGAGGGGGACAGTACATAAATTCTTGGTGAATAGTCTAAGGGGAATCATATTCAGAAGTCTATTGATGGTTTGGGTATATCAAAAACAGCGAACAAGATCTTCACGGTGACTGATGACGTAGTTGAAGAGAATATTCCCCAAGCGGTTTAAGCCGGACAATGTGGAAAACTACAGAGTTGTCAGTGAGATGTTGATGGCAAAAAGGAATTGGGTTGACTTAATGTTGGAAGACATTGAGAAGAAGATGCCCCCATTCACCAAGAGACAATTCCAAAGTATAGAAGAATTACAACCTATATTTCTTTCAAGACTTCTCTAATTTCTCTCCCACAACACTTCACAAAGGAAAAAGATTTGGTGAGACCAGGGCTAACTCGCTTTGCTACACCGTACTTAACTTTAAGGTGCCTTCACGAGAACAAGGGGTCTTTTGATAAGAATATTAACAAGTGACCAACGGAAGAACAGAAGGTTTGCAAGATCAAGGGATGGGAAATTGATTGAGGAAGCCAATTCAAACCTCAACAGTAGCCTTTGCTATATGACAGAATATGAAGCTAACCTTGGGGCATCTCTGCTGCTCGGTCTTGGTTGTACTTGATTTTGTTTTTTATATACTATATATCTAATTTGACATTAAAAAAAAAACAAGATATGAAGCTAACCTGTCTAAAGTTCGGGATGGTTCCTCGATTGTAGATTTCTTCAATACCTTTAAGACCCTGATTTTGAAAACATCATTTCGCATGCAATATTTGTTAAATTTCAAATTAGGAAAGTAGGATAACGTACAATATAGAGATAAAAACTGTCAAAAAATCAAAATAGAGAACAAAGTACGAGATAGAACAACACCTTGAGATCTGGAGACGGAGTACTTGAATATTTAGACAGAACAGGGTTCTTCAAAAATTTATGTCGCTTCTGCTAAACTTTTATTAGTTAACATTATACCATTATTTAAAAAGAAAAATACACAAGATAACATCAATAATAACACCAACAGAAGAATAAGGAAAGATGTTGGGCATTATAATTTAAAAGTCGGCTCAAACTGTAAGGTTCTATTTGATTTCCGCTTCTTGTTTGACAGTCGTATAACTCGGAAACATAAACATCAAGACAATCACAAGCAAGCAGTTTGTTTGTTAATTATCTGAGCAGCAAGATTAGTGACATTGTCTTTAATAATGGAAGATTTAGCTCTTATAGGACCAAAACAAAGATATAAATAAAGAAAACAACACCTTTAGTTAGCTCAGGGAAAAATTCCTAACACCAAAATAATAATAATATATAATTGAAACTATGAGTAAAAAATTGTGAGAGGCAGATGAAAGGTTTAAAAAAGAATGTTGTGAAACCCTAAGAATAACAACAACAACAACAACAATAATAATATATACCTCTTTGATCATGATACTGATTAAGATGACAAGACTAACTAAAGAAAGGAAGATGATGATCAGTAATATAATAAAATGGGATGAAGAAGATAAATAATTAATGTGCCGTGCTTGAGAGAGAGAGAGAGACAGGGAAGTAGCAGCTTCAGTATAGAAAAAGCCTTTGAAGAACATCATCAATGGGGTGTGTTTATTTTTTTCAATGACATCGAGCAAGCTATGAGTTTTTTCAGTCTCAATAAGACGACCTATCTCTTTCTCTTCGTCGGATAGGTGAGATAACTCGGTCTCGATGAGACGACCTATCTTATCGTCAGAGAGTCGAGCTATCTCGGTTTCAGTGAGGCTAGTGATTTTGGTTGCAACGAAATTGGCGAGAGCACGAAAGGCCGGTTGATATATGGAGTCGTGGTCTGTGAGAGCGAGATCAGCAGAAAGTAGATAATCAGATAAGTCGTCGGGGTTGATCTCGGGGAGAGGAGGAGAGAGAGGTATGCCGGAGAAGGGGTCAGAGTCAGACATACTGATTTGCCGCTTGGTTTGTCTGGCAGGGTACGTAACTTACCCTGATGTTTTAAACTCCAATAATTCCACTCAAATAAGCTGAAACGTACTTGAAGACGAAATCAACAATCAACTTTGTTGTACCAAAAAGATATGGAAAATGTTAAAAGAGTGTCGTGCCCTTAGGACATTGGTTAAGGGGATAAAAATAGAATTATTGTATTGGAGAAGGATGAAAAGTGGTGAACTTAACTTTTTAAAATTAAAAAAATTGTTATTCGCAAAATTCAAAAAATTGTCCTTTCAAAGAAATTCAAAATATTGTAGAATACAATACAAACCTACTACTTTTGGTATTCTTAAAAAGGAGTGATATATCCAGCAAATATGTAATTCACGGTAATTTCAAGAAGGTGTATTAAAGTGGAAATTTGACAATTTAATTCACACTTAAAATCCAGAATTCATGGCAATCGTGTAGGGGTCGTGATATGTAACTGAATTTGCACTTATCATGATTAATTTGTGAATAATTTGTCGCTATACATAGCATTTTTCATTCTTAAAAGGACACTTGTTAGCGTAACCTAAAGAGTTGGCAGAATGTGCGTACCATGCGAGCTCTATTGCTACTTTTTGAGGAGATTTCGGGGTTGAAAGTTAACTTTAACAAAAGTATGCTGACAGGTGTAAATATTACTGAAACTTGGTTGTCAGAGGCGGCTTTGGTGATGAATTGTCGTCGGGGTTCGATTCCTTTTGTCTATCTGGGGCTGCCTATCGTGGTGATTCTAGGAAACTCTCTTTCTGGAAACCTGTTGTTGATCGCATTGTCTCTCGTCTGTCGTCGTGGAACCACAAGTTCCTTTCCTTTGGTGGTCGCCTGGTACATCTGAAGTCTGTAATGTCTTCTCTTCCAATTTACTTTCTTTCCTTTTTCAAAGCCCCTGCAGAGGATAATAGGAAAATAGCCTGGATAAATTGGGAGTCTATTTGTACTCCGAAGGAGGATGGAGGTTTGGGAGTTCAGAGGGTAGGAGCTTTTAATTTATCATTGTTGGGGAAGTGGTGTTGGAGGATGTTGGTGGAGAAGGAGGGTTTATGATATCGAGTTTTGAAAGCCCGGTATGGGGAGGAGTGGGGGAGGTTGAAGGAGGGGGTAGTCATTGCTCGACTTGGTGGCAGTCGATGTGTAGGATTCGAGAGGGTTTAGGAGAGGGAGTAGGGCAGTGGTTTGATAATAACATTCGTAGGGTGGTGGGAGATGGCAGGGATACTTTCTTTTGGCAAGACATATGGATGGGGGAATTACCTCTCAAATTGAAATACCCCCGTTTATATGAGCTTGGGTTGAAGAAGGAGTGTTTGGTGGCGGAGGCGAGGAGAGACTTGGGTACGGTAGGGGTAGGGGGGAGGGTGTGGCGGCGTCGGTTGTTTGCTTGGGAGGAGGAGAGTGAGAGGAAGTGTTCTGTCTTACTTTACAACACTATTTTGCAGGATTATGTCAATGACGCGTGGCGTTGGTTGTTAGATCTTATTCACGGTTACTCGGTGACGGGAGCTTATCACTTTCTTACCACTACTGGTGAGCCTTCATATAGGACTATGGTTGACGACGTCTGGCAAAAGCATATTCCATCAAAGATGTTTGTGTTCGTGTGGCGGCCTCTCCGCAATATACTTCCTACGAAAGACAATTTGGTGCGGCGGCAAGTCATTCCTACTACATACACGGCATGCATTACAGGGTGTGGAGGTTTGGAAACAACAACACATTTGTTTTTATATTGTGACATATCTAGCTCTCTTTGGTATCATGTTTGGTGTTGGTTGCATATCTCTTTGGTACTCCCTAGTAACATCAGACAACATTTTATTCCATTCACTTCATTGGCCGTGCTGCCTAGATTCACTCACATTTTTCCGAAAGTAATTTGGTTCGCTTCTGTTTGGGTGCTATGGAAGGAAAGAAACAACAGTGTGTTCCAAAATACGGTCTCTGATCCTTCCGTTCTTGTCGAACAGGTTAACTTAAATTCTTTCTTATGGTTGAAGTCTAAACAAGTGAATTTTGAGTATAGCTATCATGATTGGTGGCAACATCCCACCCTTGGTATGGGAGTTCACTTGTAATTTGATTTTGTTTTGGCAGTGGATCCTTATTGCGACCATCATGATCTTGTAAATACTCTTGGATGTTTTGCCCTTTGCACACCTTGTATGAGGTAAATTATTGTTGTTAATATATCTCATTTTAGTTTGTCCAATAAAAAAAACCCAAAAAATATATATATGATCAACTTTGTGTTCCAAGCATGAACATAAAGAAAAAAAATTCATATAGGCTTATCATCTTAATATGTTTTATTTATTTTTAATAACTTTTCGGAAAATTACATTTGTCATCCATTAACTTAATTTTAGATAACGATTTTGTCTTTATGTCATTTTCACATCCTTTTTTTCCTTCAAAAGAACTAAAAATGACGTGAATTTTTTTTATAAAAGAAATGAATAATAAGTTAAGGCACGACGAAAGTAATTTTGTCTGACTTTGTCACAAAACAAATTTTTTTTTTCAATTTTAAGGTAATGAATAATAAAATCACGATGTTAATTTATCATATTAAAATTTTATACGTGGAAAGACTACTTCCATATTTAAACTAGATTTTTTGGTCAAAAAAAATATTTAAACTAGATTTGGACCGGGCAAGAAAGTAATACACATACTTTTTATATATCCTGTAAAAATTATTTAAACTCATTGAGTTTGAAAATGTTAAATTTAATATATGAATGTTTTTAATAGTATACTAGATGTTTTGAAGTTAAATTGGTTAAAATTGTAGTGTGTAAGCATTTGATTTTGCTTATTGGAGATTTAAGCAAGAACCATGCTTTGACTGATTCCTTAACGGGTCTATATAGGTTTTATTTATTGGTTTTACCTTTAACCTTTTAAACAGAGGTGGAGCCAAACCCCAGCTAGCTTGGGTTTTCTTTGTAGCAAGTCCAGCCTAATAGCATTTTTCCTATTTAAAGATAAGGGTTAAATATGTTTTTGGTCCCTACATTTTACCCTTCTTTGAAGAATAGTCCTTACATTTTAATAAATGTTTTTAAAATCCCAAATTTTTACTCCATTAGTAAAAATAGTCTCGGCTGTTAAATTGTTAACGAGAAGCTGACGTGCCAGTGGGAGTGGGCCCAATTTTTTTATGATATAGCCAAAAATCAGATTTATTGAAATGATTAGTGTTAATTTGTATTTAAATTAATTGATTAACAACAAAATACAATTAAAATAAGAATTTTTCAGCAGCTTTTTAAGAAAAACAACACAACAACAATTTCATTTTAGAATCAAGAACAAGAACAATACAAGAAAAACAACAATAACACAACACATCAACAAAAACAACACAACAACAAATTCTTCATCATATATTTCTCTCATGTTCATCTTGATAATCAACACAAGAACAACAAGACAGCAACAACAACACGACAATTATAACAACACATCTACAACAAACATTCATAAAGAAACATCATCTTCATAGGTTGTTCCTAAACCAAGTATGGGTTAACCAGATTCAACATTATCTTCATATCATAAAAAAAAAATCAGAAATAAAAAATAAAAAATTGGGTTAACCCATATTAATTATCATCATCGTCGTTTTGTCTCCCTCATTTTCTTTCTCTCTCCTAGTACACTCGTTCCCTTCCTTCCTCCATGATTTCCCCCAAATATTCAGTACCAAATTGACAAACCATGACATTCAAAATTTGATCCAGTACCAACAACTGTGATGCTCTTTATATGATTATGAATGAAATTAAACAAAAATAAACATTGATAAATGTTTGATTGTGGTGGTGTAGGGTCAATGAATTTGTCTTTGTTATTGTTGTTAGAAAGAACAAAGAGAGAAGAGAGGGAGGAAGTGAATAGAAGGATTAGAGGGAAGAGAGAAGAAAAGGGTGAAAGTAGAGGAGGGAGGAAGAGAAGGGAATGAGTTTACAAGAGAGAAGAGTAAGATTAAGTTTTTGGGAAAGAAGAGAGATCGCAAAAGAAGGAAGGAGAGGAATTTTGGATCCATGGGTCGGGTCTTATATGACCCATTTTGTTAGCCCAACCCATTAAGAAAGTTATAAAAACAAATGCCACGTCACCATTCCATTTGGGGATTAGGTAGAAATTGACGGCAGGGACTATTTGTACTAACGGAGTAAAAATGTGGGGATTTTAAAAACATTTATTGGCATGTGCAAACAGCAACAACCACATATAGTCAGCAATAAAATAACATCTAGCACATGTGGACCACTTTGCCACTTTGAATAAACAACTCTAAAAATAGACAGCAACACAACACAACACAACATTTCACACATGGTGCAAGTGGGTGAAGGAATCTCATAAAGAACCTCATAAATATTCTCAACCATGACACAAACAAACATTAAAGTATGTAGGTGCATCATTAATATGCTCAAACAAGAAATAAACAATGGCTAAAGCATGTATGTATAAGGAATATTCTTTATTGAGCACAACAACCGAAAAAACCCTAATTTATGAGATTCCTTACATACCTGAAACAATACCTTGGGTCGATTTCTTGATCCCACCATGATAGTCCATCTCCAACTTTTGATTTACCCTTATCTACCATGGTCGAATCGAGCTGATGGAAGTAAGGAAGAAGCAGAAGATTTTTCGTTTTTAGGTTTCTATCTGGGAGTAGAGAAATCGATTTAGGATTTTGAGAAACTAGGGTTTCTATTAAGTTTCCCCCCTTATATATTTTTAATTTGTTGATATTTCTAAAAAAATCAAAATGTTTTTCCATAATAATATAATTAATTTCTCCAATTTTATAAATGATATTATCCACATATGCAGTTCCAGATAGGTGTTTTATTTGCCACATCAGTTAAAAATCTGACACATGTGCATTTTTGGAGGATAAAATGGGAGGTAGGACGAAAAATGCAACAAAAATGATAATTGAAGGATAGCTTTGTTCTGTTTTAAAAGGGCATGACCATTTTCGTGAGTAGGCCACAACACGAGGACCAAAAGTGTAATTAAGCCTTTAATATATTAAAATGTTTATAATGGTATACTAGATATTTTAAGGCTTAATTACACTTTTAGTCCTCGCATTTTGACCTACTCACAAAAATGGTCTTGCCCTTTTAAAACAGAACAAAATTGTCCTTCAATTATCATTTTTGTTGCATTATTCGTCCTACCCCCTATTTTATCCTCCAAAAACGCTGATATGGCAAAGAAATACCTATGTGGTAGTGCCAACTGGAAAAATGACATTAACATGTCATTAAAACAACATTTTTTAATTTAAAAAACCAACTTAAACATTTCAGAAATTAAAAAAAAAAAGATAAAATTGAAAGAAAGATAAAATTCAAGTGCTTCTTCAAGGTTTTCCATCTTCTTCTTTTCCATTGTGCTTCTTCTTCTTCTTCATACTCCTCCATGTTCTTTTTCTTCCATTCAAACCCAAACTCATGAATCTTCATCATCTTCAACTCAAACTCATAAATATCCAAAAAACTAGAAAAACAAATTCAACAATACATACTCTCAAATCTTCATCTCTTTATTCCAAATCAAACAAATCTCAACCCACAATTAATTCCTATATAAAAAAAAAAATATACAAACTTCAAAACAAAATGCATAACCAATAATTTGATGTTGTTTCAACCATTTTTTCTCCCTCATTTTCATCTACATAAGACATTATTCAAGCTAAGCACGACATACTGTATTAGTTACAAAATAACTCAATAGTAATATACAACTCAAATCCAATCAACGGTTATTGAAATGACAACTTTGATGAATCTTCACATCAAATCCTATCAGCTTTAGAACAAACGTCGCACCATCTAATATGTTTTCTAGTTGCCTGCGTAGTGGGAGGAAAACAATTATATAATTCTATACTCATATATACACCTCTCATGCAAAAAAAATTAAATAGAAATAGCTGATGAATGTGAATTTTATTGTAGTAAGAAACCAGTCACCACTCTCCATACTAATTTAACAGAATTTTATTGTAGCAAGAAACCTTCCTTCTTATATAGGAAAGAATGTGAAGACCAAGTAAATGGCAATAGTAGAAATTATAAAGCTAATGTAAAAGAAGATGAAATATAAGTAAATAACCAACAATGCCATAAGAGAAAGTAAATACGCAAAAACAAGAGCTTGCTAATGAGGAACTTGTAGACATAACTTACATGAACCATTCGCCAGCAAGGAGAAAGACGGACTCTTGGGATCATCAACTACAATAGACATTTTTAATTTTAGCATAAATAAAAGATATTGGCATAGAAGTTATTGGAGAAAACATTATAGATAAACAACTACATTAGGAATAGAGCAAGTGTTAAAGATGAATTCTTATGTAGCTCTTAATGATAGATTGTTCTAACTTTTTCAAATAATTAGAAAGACCCTACCCTTAACCATGTGGCAGCGTCACTCTCTGGTTTACATTAAGCAGCCACCATATTTCTATTACCTTATTATCATTGGCTATTTTAGTTCTCAAATATTATTTCAACAAGCAATGATCAACAAATTATAAACTAAATTACTTAGGATAGAAAATAAAATAATCGGTAAGTGTAACCATTTCTTAAGTTATATAGGGAAAATATAGAAAGAATAAAAAAACTCTACTCTCCATCTATAGGATGTAAATGCCATCTAAATTCTTTTAGGCTATTTCAGAAAATTGACAAAGCACATTATTAACAATGCATTACAGTTGATTCCAAAGCCGGCAATAAACACTATGCAGCATCCGAAACATTTTTAGATATACTTTTACCATAGTTTACACTTGTTTAAATCAGCATGGTATCAACACTTGTTTAAGTTTAATATCATAAGGGAAGAAATGAAGCAAATTCCATTTCAAAATGACATTTAATTCCACTGTCTAATCAACATATTCATTCTTCATAGTCTTGTTGTTGTTTCCATTTTCTCTCAACATATGATGCTATTTTCTCTTCACCTCCCAATCTTAATTAAAATACATTACAAGATTTGAACCGTTTTTTCTTTCATTTCTATTATACACTCACTCCTTCACACAACACAACATAGATAATTAATAACATAGTAACAATAAGAAGCAATATACAAAAGATTCATCGCTTAAGCAATATTCAATCTGCTTAATCAATTTCAGGTGCCCTGTCTTATAGTTGCGCATTTATTGTATGTTTTATGTCATATTTGGACAGAAATTTTAAGCTATTAACTAAGATTTTGGAAATATTGCTATAATTCATTTACAAAATAAAGGCATCATGCCGCATTTACATAAATATTGCTATGCTATACCTGTTTCAAGCAGAAGTGTGAATCAGTTCTACTAATTATCTTTGATTTTTGTTTTTTTGGCAATCAATTATCTTTGATTTCTTAACTGCGGTTGCTCTAATAAGGTTTATTAATTAGACAACTTTGACTCTTATCACAACACCTTCACTTTCATGTGCATTTTAATAGGTCTTCCTTGCCTTGGTATGGAGCACTATCCCCTCACCCTAATTATATTTATAAGAAGGAAAAAAAAAAGTTATAGTGATTGAGTGTAGATAAAATGCTAGCCAAGGATGATGTTTTTCCAAAAATAATTCTTGTCATTTTCATTGTTTCCGAAATTGCAAGACAATTTTCACTATAAGAGTCTATTTTTGCTTGTTAACAAGTAAAACTAACATAAATTTTAGGAAATGAAAATAGAAAATGTTTTTCCAAAGTAAACAGGGCCTTATATTTTCCAACCCTTTCTACTGACTCGCATATGAAGGAAGAAAGTGAAAGCACAGTTATGTTTTTTCATGTATGGTTGTAGCTGACTGTTAGGATAACTTGTTGGTAAAATATATTGTATACTGATGTCTTCCACAACATATATATTCTTTTTCATGACACATGTTCTTTCCAACAATATATTTCGCCGTATTGTAACTGCTGCGGAGCACCCTCATTTAAGCATTCCAAAAACTGAAGGTGGAAAAACTCGCAAGCAGAACCACACACTCATAGATCGACCTCTTATATGCTTGTTTCAGGTATATTATTTTTCAGGTTTACTTGTTAGTTCTTCATTAAGTTCCTTTTAACCGTGTGCATATTAAAGTTGTTCAATCTATCATGCTAACTAAAACAAATGAGCCTATTAACCTGTTTAAATTTTCGGTGATGTGATTTGTGTGGTTCACGTGTTCTCTCTTTTGGTTTTATAGCTTATTTTGATTTTCCAATGATTTGGTCACTTATAACTGCGAGGTGTTATGCAACTGAACTGGTCCCTATCAGTGTTCCGTTTAGTTTGCTTTACTTCTCATATGTTGTTGTTGGAAGGCATGATATGAATCCATTATTCATCCATGTTGTTTTGTTTCACTTTCTTTTTTATTTCTTCTTTGGTAGATGGTTCTTGGAGTTGGAATTTAGAGAATAACTAGCCAATGAATTATCAACAAAATCAAAATGTAGCAAATAAATAAATGGCTATGGCTGTTTCCAAGTCCCTACAATATAGGACCTAATTGGGAAGTTCCTCCAGAAAGTGGAGTCAAAGGATGAGGCAACGCATGAGAGAGAGTTTCTCATGTTTGGGCTTTCTATACTTTTGGCTATTCTGTTGGCCACTGATCATTTGAATTTTTTATTCAACTTTTGACTAATTCTGCTTTGGTGTTCCGAGAAATATTAATTTTAAAATACAAAAAAAATATAAGTCTGGCTTTTGTTTCTTGTTTAATGATTATAGTATAACATCATATTGCAGTTGGAGTTGCCATGGTGTTTGGGTTGGCTACTGCGAGGAAGAATGCGTCAGGTAAAAAGCAAAGTTTTGTGAATGGGTCATGATCATTCCATATCTAAGAATGACATTATTGTTGGATGACGATAAGTTACAAGAATTACGTTATTGAGAAATATTAGAAGACACTTATGTGAATATTGTATTATAATTCGTTACGAAGATTATTGTTGGTTACAAGATTCGTGTATACAGAAAGCAGTGTAAATAGTGACGAATTCACATTATGCATCTTTGGGGCAGATGCCCCTACTATATTATTATGGGAAATGTGTAACATGAAGCTAATTTCACGTTAAACGCACGAAAGAGCACCCTCTCTCTTGCTTGGATTCAATTTTCATTTTTCAATACACGTATAAAATTCTTGCCATTATTGAGCTGGGCTATCTTTCTAACATTTGAATGAAAGTTGCTCTATGCACCCCTTTAATCGAATGCCCTTTTAATAACACTTTGAAATTATGTTCCGAAAGGACTCTTTGGAAGATATCTTCCGATGCACCAAGCGTACATTAACATGCCTAGTTTACTTTATATTTTATTGATATCCCACCCACTTCAATATTCCATTATCCCCTCAACTACCATGGCTTTCCTGTTGATATAGTTGAATAATTCATGTTTTCTCAACAGTTTTGCCTTATAACAGAAAGCTAACTACCTTCTAAAAATAGTTGAGTAAATCACTATTATAGATCCTAAAATAGTTGAGTAAATACTAAATTGGTCTTCCAAATTGTCTAACGCCTATCAAAATGGTCTTTCCATTAAATTTCTCTACTAGCTATATTGATTTGTCGCTTAAGTGACACATGCTTGTCTCCGTTGATGCCACATCATAGGAGTCAAACGGAATATCATTTTTGCTATTTATCTTCTTCCAAAATTCCATTAGTACCTAAATCCCCAAATCTCTTCTTTCCCTCTCAAATTGTGATGGTGAATCTAACACAGGAATGATACTTACTGTAGAAGCTGATGCTGGATTTGGATCCTACATGCCCAAAGTACGTATAACAGCTCATTGAGTCACTTTTTTTTTTAAACAGTAAATTTTATTTAAAAAATCAGATGACTGCTCAAGACGAACAGAGATCGGTGATTTAGAAAATACAAATTTAAGGCGCTGTATATAGATGGAACACCCGAAAATAAACTCCAAACAAAACACCCCTACACACCATACCTAACCCAACCCTACCTTCAACACCCATGATGACAACACCCACCAAAATAAATATTACCACCTAAAACAGACTCCTTCACGAAACGACCACTGACAAACGATATTCATAACCACCCGTCGCAACTCATTGAGTCACTTGAACCGATTGCTAAATAGTTCACTCATCAATCAAACATGCATGTTTTAAATTAGGGCTATAAATTCAAATTAGAACAAACTAACAAAAAGAAATTTATGTACAGATTTTTCCACGGATTTAGTTAAAAACGTGTATAGGAATACATTTGTAAATATTTTCTTCGAGCCATAATTTTTTATACAGCTTGCTCCTAGATTGAATTTCTATGATGAAATCATTGTTGTTGGAGAGAATTTCAGATTTACGGATTAGGATGTAGAGATTCAGGGGAAGATAATATTTTGATGGTGTATTTTTTTGATTTAGAAATTTTCAAATTTGAGGATTTTAGGGTTATATAGATTTACGGAAGAAGATAAATAGAAAAAAAAAACTGATAGTATTGAATTTACAGTTTTTGTTGTTGTGTCATTTTACTACCAAAACACTTTGTATGACATGACATCAACGTGGACAAGTCACAATGTCATTTAACGTGAGACATCAACACCTTTAACATAATTATTTGACGCGTTGAAATTTTGACTGATGTTAGACATATTAGTGGAGCGATTTAGTATTTCGTAATTTTGGAGTCTCAATTGTTAGACAATTTCAAGAATCAAAATAGTGTAGGAATAATAGTTGACTTGATTGAACTAAATTTTAAACAAGTTAAAAGTTTGAATCCTAACAAGAGGGAAAATAATAACATAACAATTAACATTTAAGTTTGAAATGTTCAGTGACCACAAGAGTTTGAAGTATCTGTTTGATCAGAAGGAGTTGGAGTTAGTTGAGCAATTTCGGGATTTGAGTTTGGTTAGTGAGTTGACACTGAGTGGCGTGAAGTTGGAAATGTATAAGCTGACGAGTAATATTTTGGAAGAGATTAAGAATGGTCAGAAAAAGGATTTAGAACTGTGGATAGTGTGGTGTTGGTTAATCAAGGTAAAGGTGTGGATTTCAGATTGGATTAGAATGGTGTTTTGATGTTTCATGATCAAGTTTGTGTACCGGATGTACCCGAGCTTAAAAAGAAGATTTTGGAAGAAAGTCACAAAAGTAGTCAGAGTATTCATCCAGGAGCGTCGAAGATGTATCATGATTTGAAGAGGTTGTTTTGGTGGTCTGCGATTAAGAAGGATATAACAGAGTTTGTGTATGCTTGTTTGGTTTGTCAGAAGTCTAAGATTGAACATTGGAAGTTGTCGGGTTTGATGCAACCGTTGTTTGTGCCTGAGTGGAAGTGGGATAATATCTCTATGGATTTTTTCTAGGCGTTTCCGAAGACCGTTAAGGGAAGTGGTTCTATTTGGATGATTGTTGATCGGTTGACGAAGTCGGCACGTTTTGTTCCTATCAAGACTGGTATGTCCGTGACGAAGTTGGTAGAGATCTACATTGAGCAGATTGACAGGTTGCATGGTATTCCATCGAGCATTGTGTCAGATCGAGATCCGAGGTCCACTTCTATGTTTTGGGAAAGTTGGCAAGCTGCTGTGGAAACCAAGTTGAGGTTGAGTTCTGCTTATCATCCCCAAACTGATGGGCAGACAGAGATGACTATTCAGAGTTTGGAAGATTGTTGTGGGCATGTGTTTTGGAACAAGGTGTCAGTTGGGTTGAATGTTTACCGTTGATTGAGTTTACTTACAACAATTTTCATTCTAGTATGGGGATGGCACCGTTTGAGGCTTTGTATGGTTGAAGGTGTAGAACATCGTTGTGTTGGTATGAGTCATGAGAAAGTGCTTTGTTAGGACCGGAAGTTGTGCAAGAGACGACAGAGAAGGTTAAGATGATTCAAGAGAAGATGAGAGCGTCTCAAAGTAGGTAGAAGAATTATCATGATAAGAGGAGGAAGGATATTGAGTTTCAAGTTGGTGATCATGTGTTTTTTAGAGTGAATCACGTAACCTGTGTTGGACATGCTTTGAAGTATCGGAAGTTGACACCTCGTTTTGTTGGACCGTTTTAGATTGTTGAGAAGGTTGGAGCTGTAGCGTATCAGATTGCGTTACCGCCGTCCTTGTCAGTCTTCATGACGTGTTTCATGTATCTTAGTCGAGGAAGTATGTGTATGATCCATCTCATGTGGTTCAAGTAGATGATTTGGAAGTAAGGGATAATTTAACTGTTAAAACTTGGCCAATTAGGATAATTTGACTTCACACTTCAAACAGGTACTCCATACATGGCTTTGCACTCAAGCATCAATTGGGTATCTTAGAAAATGGTAGGATTGGTCTCAGGATTAGTCCATCCTTAAACCAAATACCGAGTTTTTAAAAGAAAAAACATTCACAGACTGGTGCACTATTGTGACAATGTCTCATAAATTTAAAGACCGAAGTATACGTTTACTCTAAAAACGGAAAACATTTTCAAAAGAAATAAAATTGTCACAAGATAACATAATAATCATCATCATCTGAATAAGCATGTGTAAGTACAACATCAACAATATCTATACAAGTTCCAATCATTACAACGTTGCTCATGTGCAATTTTTTAATTAATGTTGTGAGTTGATACAAAACTTATTTAAATCAATTTTTGAGATGAGACCGTTTTATGCCTACGTAGTTTTTACAAGTAGTCAACACAAACAAAAATTTAATGCATTCACCTGGTTGATTATTTTGTGTATCAATGATATTAACGAATTAATTCATAACCGGACCTAAATAATTAAGGGTGCTGCTAACCGGTGCCTCCGGGATACCGGTTAAGAAACAATAAATGAACAAATCTTACTTATTTTACCTTAATTAAAGTAATAAATAAGTTAATTAATTAAATTAAAAAAAGTGTTATTTAATACTCTATTAAATTTCATTTCTTTACACATCTATACACCACCATTCCTTTCCTTTCTTTTTCTTGTCATTTCAGTTTCATTCTTAACAATATTTTTTCTTGTAGATTTTACTCCAACCAAATTTTTTCCGTGAATTTTTTATGACTCATTTTTTCTTTCAAACCAATTCATGGAAAGTCTATGCATAATTATTAACATATCCAATTAAAATAAAGTCTAAAATAAATTAACAATTCCATAGATAAAACATAACCAATTAAATTAAAATATCAAATATAAGATCATCAAATGCGTAGAAATTACAAAATCTTCTTCAAAACAAAATAGGATTCCATGCCTGTATCACAAAATAGGAAATTTGATAGAGTATTGAATGCACATTTTCATATTTAATTAGTTGACATATTTATTACTCACTTTAATTGAGGTAAAACAAGTGGAATTAATTGATTTATTGCTCCTTAACCGGTGCCCCGGGAGCACCGGATAGCATTACCCAATAATTAATAGTAATAAAATTGAAACTACTAATTCAATATTAAAAAATTGAGGCTAATACATATTTAAAAATGTGAAGTTCAGACAAATATGAAATTAATTTCTATGCACCTATTGTGTCAAAAAATCTATCCAATCAATTCATATCATTGTGCTATTTTAATTTTTTATATGAATGTTGAAAGGGATGGCTTTGATTTTTACGTTGATATTGAGTATGAGAAACTTCCCGCTTTCTGCTATTCATGTCAGATAATCGGACACACTATTAAAAAATGCAAGTATCAAATTCCAAAAACTTCTACAAGTTCACTAGCCGTGCAAAAACAGCACGTGGCTAAGCCTATTGCATCAAATATTCAAGTTGAACAATATTTGGAGGTCACACCTTTAAGTCCAGTTCCAAACATTACGGCAGGTAAAATTGTTATAGAAGAGGATCCTCTCATAACTAATATAATAAGGTCCAAAGACATGGTAGTTACTGGTTATGTAAGATATATTTTTACTCAGGAGATAAAGATATCACATACCAGTATTAGCGCAATTCCTGTGCAACTAATGCAGGTGGAAGACAGTTTAGCTCAAGCTGAGAAACAAATGGAGTATCATCAAAGTAACAATTTTCCTGGCATGCGTATCAGTGGCCAATGGAGCAGTGCAGTGACAAATTTAGATTATATTCGAGAAGATGACTTAAATCCCAATGTCGCTCATGACATGGAGATTTTGCAATCATATTGGAAGTGCAAAGATGTCAGTGTTAGTGTGCCTCAGGATTATACCGACGAGGAAGAGAGAGCAGCAACCATAAATTATTTAAAGAATTGTTCTGCTGGAATGGAAGAGCCTTTCATTGAGGTAGTGTCCAAGAAAAACAAGAAGCAAAAGGGTTTTTCAGTTCATTTTACCCGCTCTAGGAGCCTTTTTGGTTATGTTTCTTTTGTTGTTCCTTTTATTTTAGCCTGGTATTTTTCTTTTTCTTTCTTGTTATCTTTTATCGCTTGAGAGAGTTTTGATTTATGTCCCCCTTCTCCTTTTGTTCTGATCTCTTTTTTATATATATTTAGGGTGTTGGAGTAGGTTCTCCTTCTGCACCCCTTTGTTTTTTTTTTTTTAATATGAATGTTTCTAAAATATCTCAATAAATATCTACAAAACGTTATTTGATTGGATGTACGTGCAAACAAAATTACATTATCAGTGTATATAAATTAGGAGAATATAGCCACGAGATCAGAAATTGAGACCCTGTCTATCTCTTTATTAAGATCAGGTAAAAAACATTGCTATCTGGACAAGTTTCAGGCCTGCGGCCATTATTCCCACAACTAAAACACACAACATGTAATCCTTCGTATTCAATATTAGGAACAAGACCTTCAGCACTAAACTTTGAAATGAGTTACTTGTCCATATCTATCTCTACACAAATACTAGCAAATCAGCCACATGATTGAATAAAAATCAAATGGTCCACCTTCAATATGTTATCTAATGCTTCCCCAACATGCAAGAAAAAATTAGTAATAAATAAAGGAAATGTTAACTATAAATATTATATCTAATATTGCATATGGGCTTAGCTTTTTCGTAAACTTAAAATCAAATTTAATATCGGAGACTAAAGTGACTAACGAATTTTAAAGTCAGAAATTATTTGTATTTTTTATTGAAACAGAAACCATTATAACAGTAAGATGTACGTCCAAGAACCATAACAGTTGTTTCCCCAATATGAAAACTTCATTTGGTTAAATAAGTGGCATATTTGTTTATTTTAAGTCTGTTATGTTTCTAACAACTTTTTTGTTTTAATCAAGAGAAACTTGCAGCTTAAGGAACTGCAAGCCCTCAAAATATATATATTGATAAAAAGAAAAAGTACACCAAAAGGAGGGGGGCATAAAATCAAACGCTCAAAGATCAACAAAATCTGAAATAAGGGAGACCTAGCCTATTTCTAGTGAAGTCACCCCCAATTTAAGTAGGCATCTGATCCCACCAAATAAATGTCTGAGATGTTAAACCAATGTTGGCTAGTTTGTCAGCACAATGATTGTCTTCCCTGTATATGTGAGTAACCATAAAAGCCATTGAAAAAATCAAATGGATACAATTTTCCCACCTATTTTGCATATGCCAAGGAACTAGCTTTGGAGACTTGAAAGCCAAAGTAACTAGCATGGAGTCTGTCTCAATCCATAAATACCTCCAGTTTCTCTGATAAGGGAGGGGGAGATGTAGGGGGTGATTGGTTTGGTGGCAGTGTGTTTAGGCAGGTGGGTGATGGTGTTGGTACTTTGTTCTGGTTACATAGGTGGTGTGGAGATGTCCCCTTTCGAGAGAGGTTTCGTCGGTTGTTTGATCTAGCTGTTAATCAAGCTATTTCGGTGGCGGAGCTGTTCTCTCGAGGTGTGGAGGAGGGAGGGGAGGGTTGGGTTTGGAGGCGTAGGTTGTGGGCGTGAGAGGATGAGCTTTTAGCGGAGCTTAGGACTTTATTGCTTGATGTTTCTTTGTTGCCTGATGTTTCAGATAGATGGGTGTGGCTTCCTGATCCAGTAGGAGGTTACACTGTCCGTGGTGCTTATGATCTTTTAGCGGAGGGTAGCAGTCCTCCCGTGGATGAAGCTTCTGAGTTAGTTTGGCATCCCCAGGTTCCTCTGAAGGTCTCTATCTTTGCTTGGCGTCTTCTTAGAAATCGTCTTCCTTCAAAGACAAACTTGGCAGTTCGGCGGGCTCTTTCTCTAGATGTGACTTTATGTGATTTAGGATGTGGCCTTGAGGAAACATCCGAACATTTGTTTTTGACTTGTCCGAATTCTGTATTGTTGTGGCAGCAGGTGCGTAACTGGATAGGTTGCATGGGAGTGGACTCCACTCATTTGTCCGACCACTTGTTGCAGTTCACTTTTTTGATTGGTGCGGTAAAAGCGAAGCGCTCCTTTTTGCAGTTGATTTGGCTCCTTTGCACGTGGGTCTTTTGGTTAGAACGCAACAATAGAATTTTTCATAATGTTGTATCTGATGTACCCAGATTGTTAGATAAGGTTAAATTGTTATCCTTAGGTTGGCTCAAAGTTAAGAAGCCGTTGTTTATTTTTGGCTCTCAGATGTGGTGGTCAAGTCATTTGGCTTGTCTAAGTATTGGCTAAACCACATTTTTTGTTATTACTTTGTGGTTGACTATTCTGTACTTTTGATAGTAGTTGTAGGCACACCTTGTGCTTACAAGTGCTATGGTTTAGTAATATAATCCCATTTTGATTTCTTCAAAAAAAAAAATAGCAAATATTGCACCAATAAGCTCTGCATTTAGGGAATTGTTGTGACCCAGGTTAGAGGCAAAAGCTCCTAAAAAGTTTGAGTTACTGTTTCCACCACATGAAGAGATGCCAGGGTTACCAATGGAAGCACCATCTATATTACACTTAATCCAATTGAAAATTGGGGGCTGCCATATGACCTGTACGATCTTAGGAGCATTTGGAGGCCTAAGAGAGACTTTGAATGCTTTTAAGATAGTGAAATCAGTAATAGAAGGGCTGGCATGAAGCTTACTTTGGTTGCCTGTGAGGGAAGTAGTTGAGATGATCAAATTAACGGCTGACTTGGGGTGTATAAGCTTATCAGAGAATCTTCTAACAACTAGATTGAAGTATAGTAAGAAAATAATCACTATATATATAATTTCAAGTTGTCAGACAATTATAATTTCAAGAATCAAAATAATGAAGAAACGATACTTCACTTGATTGAACTAAAGATTAAAGGAGTTAAATGCTCATAGTTTGAATCCTAATAAAGGATAACATATAAACATTTTCCATTAAAATAATCTAGATAGTGATTTGTTTATCGAACAACACAATCACACATCTTTCACTCTATTGTCAAAATATTATGTATGACCTACTCCATTAAAAAAAAAAATTCATCTTCACTTTTGATCTCTCCTTTAAAATAAACTCATACTTCATTTGGTCTCGAATGTAAGCAACTTTTCACCTTTTAGATTCATTCAATAAATAATGTACGTAGTCCATATTATTTACCACATACGTCATTTATTGAATGAATTTAAAAAGTAAAAAGTTGATTATATTTAAAACCGGAGGGAGTAACATAAACTTAAACAAATCACAATGTCACTTAAGGTGATATATGAAGGTGATATATGAACATCTTTAATAAAACTATTTGACGTTGGAGTATTTTGACTAACGTTTGATAATTTAAGAGAACAATTTAGTATTTCGTAAATTTGATGTTCTAGGCACTTAAAAATTTAAAAATAGTTTTGCCAACTTCTGCTCTAAAATTATATGTTAAAAATCTTAAAAAATATTCGTATTTTAAAAATAACAATATATATAATTTTAAGGATTTAAGCATACGACTTTTAAAACAAAATTAACATATATAATTTCTTAACATATTCTCTTAGAATACATTTTACCATTTTGCTTTAAAAGATCAAAATGTTAATTTTACTAAATATTTATTAAATAATAATATATTTAATACAAAATATATAAATTTCGATACAAAGTTACTATTTTAAAACTTTTTAACATATGCAATTTTCACATGATAAAAAATTCCATAAAACTATTCTATCATGTTTAACCACTCATTATCAATCTTATCCTTATGACCCTTTGTTTAATCCTTAATGTTAGGTGGATTAACACAACATTTCTTAAACCCTATCTTTCTCATTAGGCATCTAATGCCTACAAATAGAATAAGACCTATGAATCACTGACCACTTCTCAATGGCTAGGACGCTTAGTTATTCATATGGAATTGGAAATAGCATGCTCTCCTCGACCTTGTTTCTCTTTCCTGTCTCCCAAAAAAATGACAAAAACAAATGATATTCATTCATTCAAATTGATAGAGTACTCGATACAATGAAAATTCGCTAAAGACAAAAAGGATAAATCTGTGAACAAACTCACAACATCCATGTTAATAGCACAAAACGGCAAAGTACTAAAGCCTACACATATGACTATATTTAAGTTTCCGGAATACCCGTGTCTCCAGATTTGCAACGTTGACTACTCTAAAATCATTGATTTGATCTACACTGGATCGAAGCTGATCTGAAAATCTGAATCGAATAAATGAATAGCGATACCTATAAACATTTCTTTTGTATAATACTTCATCCGATCATTATTATAAGAAAAAAAATTACTTTTTAGATTCATTCAATGAGTAAATAAGTAAGATAGACTTAAACAAGCTAAATGTCACTTATGGTGAGATATCAACTTCTTTAACAAAACTTTTGACGTTGAAGTATTTTGACTAACATTAGATAATTTAAGAGAACAATTTAGCACTTAAAATTTTAAAAATAGGGACTTAAAATAGTTATGCCAACTTCTGCTCTAAAATTATGTTAAAAAACTAAAAAAAAAAAAAAAAACTGCTCTAAAATTATATGTTAAAAAACCAAAAAAAAAAAATCGTATTTTGAAAAGAACAATATATATATATATATATATAATTTTAAGGACTTACGACTTTTAAAACTGAATTATTATATATAATTTCTTAGGAAAATGTTAATCATTGCCTTAAGGATATTTGATAAGAAATTTAAATTAGTAATTTTATCTTGGAAATTGTACATTCAACTTATTGAAATAGTAAAAAACAACTTTTTTTATAAAAAAATTTACAATTATTTCCTTTTTAGATTCCTTAATCATTACCCTAGTAAGACCCAATTTCTTAACATGTTCTAGAGTACATGTTACCATTTTGCTTTAAAAGATCAAAATGTTAATTTTACTCAATATTTTATAAATTGGACATCATGTGTCACATACGTATCACTCTTAAACACGTGTTGGGCTAGGACATGCCCAGAAACACTATTCAGATCCACATATCATGTTCTCCACCTATTGTCATCTTTACTCCTTTAAAAAAAATCGTATTTGACATCATGAATAGCAATCTCTATACACATTTTTTTATAAGTGACAAAGGGACAAAACAAAACTGACCAAAATTTGTACACTATCTATATATCACCACTTGACAGGTGGTGTGTGGCCTTATGACTTAACTATATAACAAGAAAATTATGTACATTGAGAATTCTATCCTTTGTGAAACCAAAAAAGTTAAACTTGATACATCATACCAACTTCTAGTGATGATGCATGAGGTACACCAAGTACAAAGGATGGTGCCCTACTATTCCTTCTTAGAAATTCATACACAAAATTAATAGCTATTTTCTTTATAGTACTAGACCCTGGTTTAGCCTTCATGTAAGAATGTCCTATAATATAAGCTATTCCAGCTTCTCTTGCTTCCATCACTTCTTCTAACTCTTCCTTTGCTTCTGTGTCAATCTTTGGACTCTCAGGTACCAAAAACCTCACCTTTTTCTTTTGTTGAATCACCTGTGGCGACTTTATCTCCTTAAGTTCTGATGACGTCTCTTCTGAGTCGACATTATCAACATTATTATCCGAATTATTATCGCTGCACCTCAAAATGGTTTGTGAAGAATATGTCCCAACAACTGTCATTTTGTCATGTTTTTCGAGCTCGTCATTTGAAGATATTCCGATGCTCCCTGTGCGTATGAATTCGGCTATGCTGCATAAAAGATCATTCTCAAACTCAACATCATCTTTGTGGATATCGCGGTATCCATACCGCACTATGCAACGATAGATTCTGAAATTTCTCGGACCTACGCGGCCGACTAAAAATCTTTCCTCGGGTCTTACGTGCGGAACTGGCACGTGTTTGATGCAAAGGAAGACTAGGATCTGATGAAAAGCTGGCAGGTTGGTCACAAAGTGAGAAAAGATGACAGGAATTCCGGATACTAGATCTGTATGTATAAGGCCAACACCACGCACTCGTACGATGCCTATGCTTGGACCTATGCCGAGCAGCCAGTTGATGGAAACCTTGTTTTGAACATCAAATTCGTACTTTTTGTGTGTGCCGTAGTGCCACACATACATGATAGTAATAAAAACAAATGCCAATGCAATCGGCACCCATGCTCCTTGTAGGAACTTGGTAAGAGAAGCGGTAAAGAAGACAGACTCAATGGTGCCGAAAAAGAGAACGAACGCGAGTGCAAGGAAAACATTCTGGTGCCAGCATAATACAATAACCAGTGACATCAAACAGGTGGTTACCAGCATCACTGTGATAACTGCCAAACCTGTTAGGCAAAGAGCATTATGTCAGATATGATCGCAACAAACGAAATAACCAAATAGAAGCACAAGTACATAAAGTCATGCTTATTATCTATAAAGCATTGATGCAGACACAAACCGACACCATTAATAATTTAAGAAAAGCGTCAATTGAATGTAGCTACATTTGTTGGTGCCACGTTGGTGTCAGACACCGACATGGCCGAAGTGTCAGTGCTACATAGCTTATGATTATGATGGCAATGTTACTTTGTGTTGCATACAAAATTCTACTGCAACTTATATAAAATGCATCCTCTTGCTAAAAATTAATGTATGTGTAATTTGCGATCGTTGTCAAACCTGAGGCATGGCCAAGATGCTGTGTGTTTCTGAAACCAATTGTAACAGCCAAACACAAGATCATCAATAGCCAATTGATCTCAGGGATATATATCTGCCCGTGAATTTTGGATGATGTGTGAACCACTTTGACTCTTGGGAAGCAATTTAATGCAGAACATTGCTTGATAATTGAGAATGTTCCAGTTATGATGGCTTGGCTTCCAACAACGGCGGCAAATACAGCAATCACCAGAACAGGCCATCTCAATTTCTCTGGAAAGCAAAAGAGCGAACAAATGTCAATTATCCGAGAACTCCTTCACAATCTACATCCTACCTACAAAAACAGAATGAGTTAAGAAGCATCTACCTGGAACAGATACATAAAAGCCAAAGTGATACGCATGCTCAGTATCATGATGCCTTGATAGATATGCAGCTTGTCCCATATATGCAAGAATTAAAGATGGATAAACCACAGAAGTGAAAGCAATCTGCAAAAAAAGATCTTAATTATAGCAATGAGTTTATTTGTAATGACTTGTTTGAGCTTATCTACTGGCATAAGCACTATAGAGACTGTTTGAGAGAGCTTAAAAACGACTTATGACATGTACATAAGTTGTTTTCATCTTATTTCCATAAGCTCTCCATGACAACTTATTAAAAGTTAAAACGGGTTATAGTTTAAATGAATACAGTTTGACTTTATTTTATATTTTTGTTATAGAAATAGTTTGTACAAAAATGCTTATTCTATGAGCACTTTAATAAGCTATTTCTTCAAATAGGACCTAAAACCAATATGAAAAGTGATGTTAACACTTGTTAATTACCAATTTACCATATCAAGGAGGATAAGTTAAAACTTTTGGAGTGAACCAGACAAAATAAGCTTCCAAACAGAGCGAGTGAAATTGTGAGAAATGCTAACGTATTGTGTTCGCTATATCTAATATTAGTTATATTTGATTATCCTCTACACGAAACCAAATTTAAAAATAACATACCTGGATTGATAATTGTGAAAAGTGTCCAAGATCAGCAAACATGGCTTCTGACCCTGTATAAGTGCAAAAGAAATGGTGAGGATAACGGCATAAAATATAAGTTAACCATCAACTAAAACATACAGACCTGTTATAGACAGCAAAACTCCACCAAGAGCCATCCAACCTCCAGTTTGATTTTGCCTCATAAATCGCACCGCATAAATTGGACAGAGTGCACGGTATATCTGAGAGTTCCAGTGGAATATATTATATATTCCAATGACACTGATGCAAAATAGCCATGCCATAACTATTGGAGCAAACATAAAGCCGACTCGATGAGTGCCAAAATGTTGAAGCGCAAACAAGCCTATCAATATGATGCATGCAACTGGAACTTCTACATCTGTCAAGCAACAAATTTCAAAAGCAATATCAGCGAGGAAAGTGCCACATCACTCACATAAAAAAGAGTGGTATCAAAATTCCACGGGCAGATATAAGCAAAAAGGTATATAACAGAAGAACAAAATTAAGGCATAACAAGACAAACAATTTTTTCGTCTTCTTTAATCCTTTTTGATTAGTTAGTTATTTAAAAAAAATTGCCAAAATATAAATTTCAGACACGTGCACAAGTCCAAAAAAGTCTTATTACTGTTAATTATTATATTACAGGTGATTCCTGCACGTCAAATAAAACCATGCAACGTTGAATTGACGCATAATCACACAACAAGGTGACCTACATATTTGTTACACCATCCATAGCAAGTTAGTAACAGTATAGGACGTTATTGCAGCAGAATAGATCTTAGAATCCTTAAAAACCTTTATTGAAATGAGCATATAACCCTTGCTTCAATTAATTAATGACAGATTTTGGCATTAGGAGAGACCGACCAGTATGAAAACTCCAAGAATTCAAGTTCCAACTCATCATGTCACAGCTCAATCAAACACATCACACTTGTTATTTAAGTTATATGCCTAAAGCATACAGTACATGCATGCAGCTCAGAGTGTTGGAGCCCATCACATGCGATCATGTGGATTTAGACTTTTTCAAGGACACAAATATAAGTCACACCGTAAACGTGCAGAAACAAATGCAGCATAATGATTTGTCCTTAATACAATTTTCTCACAAACATTCCAACAAAAGTATAAAGAAACACTGCCAAACTGAGAAAAAGGAGCATCTAGACACTGAGAGATAAACTACTAGTGGCATAATGGAAAGAAAGAAAAAAAAAAAAAAAAGGTGTTTTTTCCTAAGCAAAACATAAATCAGAAATGAGATAAAACTTACATGCGTGATGTTCCTTGGACATTGAAAGCTCAAATCCTGATATGGCTGAGAAAACTGCACTCATTCAAAATAAAATTACTCAGTGACATAAAGGGACCCTGAAGCTCAAATAAATTCCTATACAAATCTTAGAAACAGGAAAGAAATTGAAAACAAGTTTCAATTTTGTAATTAAAAGTAAAAACATGAAATCGATACAGGAGTGGCAAACAATCATTTTAGTCCCTAAATATATTTATTAGGTGTATAGTCTTCGAATGTATCGAAATTACAAATAACAAGAGACAAACCCCCAGGGGTCGGCCTAATGGTGTAGGCTTAGGACCCAGGAGTGTGCTCATCTCTAGGCATTCGGTTCTAAATTCTAATCCTCCAGATGTTAATAATTCCTATGTAGGGCCAGTCCATACATGACTTTTCCCATGCATCAATTGGGCCTGCTAGTGGACGGTGGGATTGGTCCACGGATTAGTCAGTCCTTGGATCAGATACCGAGTAATTTAGAGACCGTAGCACTATTGCGACGGTGTCTCGCAAATTTAGAGACCAAGATGACTGTTTACCCTAAAAACAGAAACATTTTCTAAAGAAATAAACAAAAGAATTGTCACAAGATAACAAAATCATCATCAACATAATCATCACCTGAAAGAGCAGGTGTAAGGACACCATCACCAATAACCATACAAGTTCCAATCAAAGCAAGAATAAGCAAAAACTTCTGCAAAACCTTCCTTTTCTCAAGTGTAGACTTAAGCCTAAAGGCAAATCCTTTACCATTTGAAACACCACCACCACAACCATCTTTCTTATACTCAGACAATTCTTCATCAGCCAATTGACAATTAGGAAGAGAATTAACTTTAGCATATCTACACAACAAAGAGTAAAGTGCAAAAGTGCCTCCTTCACCATTATCATCAGCTCTTAACACTATGAACACATATTTAAACAAAGGAACTAACGTAACAGACCAAAACACCAAAGACAAAACACCATAAATCTCATCATTTGTATTTGAGTGTCCAATTCCTTCACCAAAGGTACTTCTAAACACATATAAAGGTGAAATGCTTAAATCTCCATAAACTACTCCAAGACTTTGATATGCTAGTGTTAGAACTGTTTTCCATGAATCTTTCTGCAAAAATTCCAAAAAAAAAAACAACAAAAAAACAACATCAGTGTAACATTACAAACATGTTCAAACGTTGTTAGAATCGAAAATAGAATCTACCAAAGAAGTAAAAATTGAAACTTGAAAGGTTTTGAAGCATGCCCATTTTGTTACCTTTGAAGAATTTCGACGAGTTCCACCTTCTAGATCCATAACATGAGAGGTTTTTGAAGTTTCAAAGAACCATGTTTTTTTTTTAACACAGAATTTAAGGTTTTTGTTTTGATGATGATCACCCAATTGCTGCAACTGAAACTCTCCCTAGTTGTGAAAAACCGAATTAAAGATTTAGAAAGGAATTATGATTAAAGATATGTATTTATAGTACTGTATATATTTTTGGTGTGTGAGTGAAATTTGATGTTTAAAAGAGAGAAAAATTATACTAAAAAAATTATTTTTATTTGATTAGTTATTTAATTTGGTTCATAAAACCTCAACTAATAATTTTGTAAAAAAAAACCTCAACTAATAATGTCGATATTGTCAAACCGACCAATCGTAAAACCTCAACTAATAATATCGATATTGTCAAACGAAACAACTAATATTGTCGTAAAAAGGTGTCGTGAGTTTCATCGACTCTTTTATTAACCCTCTATTTCTCAAAGGAAAAAGATTATGTTAATCCGTCGTAATTGTTTCATCTAAAAACTAAACTCAAATTCTTTTAAACAATTTATCTTTGTTTAAACAATTTCGTCTAATTATTTGATTAAAATTCACTAATACTTCCGACTTTGTCTACACACAATATTTAATTTTGTTTTTGAGCTAAAAAAATTTTTGATAAAATATTGTATGTATAACTTTCCAGATCTATGATGGGGTTTTTTTTTAAATAGTTAATAGACGAAAATTTAAAAAATAATTAATTGAAGGAGGAAGGAATCAAAATTATACTTCTTTACGGCAAAATAAAATAATGAAGATTAAGTCATTCAACACTGAGAAAACGACCACCCTGGCCTGCCTAGAGTTATTTGTTTGGAATGTGATGGGAAGATGCACACGAAATATCGGTTTCATTATTTTATTTTTTTATTAAAATGATGAATATAGGGCAAATAAAGGTTCACTTATATGAGAAGTTATTGACAATAAAATATTAAAAAAAAAAAGTACAAGTACTTAGAAGCAAACACGAAAAGGCACAATCTTTGTGTGAAACTTTGGTGTCAAAATATGAAGCCCCAAAAAAGGAAAAGAGTTGCGTGTATTTCTAGAGAAACCTAGAGAGAGAGAGAGAGAGAGTCAAAGAGAGAGTTTGTGTGGGGAATGTGAGATGAGAAGAAAAATAAAAGTTGGGAGGTGGGGTTGGTGGGAGGTTTGCTTACCTTTCCTTGATGTTCCTGATAAGAGCTTCATCTTCTCTAATAGTGTGTCATCATTGATTCAAGAGAGTGTACTATAGTGTAACACTATTTTTATGTTCTTATATAATTTATATTTGTAAATAAATAGTACATAATATTCTAAAAATGGTAATAATACTATAGTATAATTTGTGTGTACATGTACATTCAATCACACCTCATTTTATGGATATGTATTAGCATGTTTCCAGAAAATGATGTAGCAAAGGGATATCATTTTGGATTTAATTAGATGTTTATGTGAAAAATAATCTATATTATGTAAAAAAAGGAGAAAATTTTGAATTTACAAAAAGAAATTAATGTCTAAAAAAACTGATAGCAAATCATAATAAAAAATAAACAATGTATGCTAACATATAGTCTATGAGTAAAACAACTAAAGAAAATGCTCATAAGTATCTTTAAACATTTGGCTTTAGACACTTGTTAAAAAGTAAATAAAAAATGTGATCTTCAAATGTGATTCAATCAACACCTTAAAACCTATTACTTACTGGTATATCCTTAGCATGATCCAACAAATTATACACACAATGTCACACACACACACACACACACACACATATATATATATATATATATATATATATATATATATAGTATAAGTTTAGTTTTTTATTCAAATAGTCCCAAATTATTAGTTGACATTAATGACAATGTGTTTGACCCATTTAATTTTCAATGAAAATTTCAATATTTCCTATTTTAGGAAATGGTGTGCTGTTATCCCTTTTCATTATTCAATAAAAGTTAACACTATTTCATATTCCATGAATAATAATAATAATAATAATAATAATAATAATAATAATAATAATAATATTCAAAAATAATAATAATAATTCCTTAAAAATAATAATAATAGTAGTAATAATAATAACGACAAGTATATACATTTTATATTCCATGAATAATAATAATAATAATAATAATAATAATAATAGTAATAATAATAATAATAATAATATTTTTCAAAAATAATAATAATAACAATAATAATAATGACAAGTATATACATTGACTTGACACTTGAAGTTTGAAAGTTAATCACTAAAGTGACAAGTATGATGAGAGTTTTATTCTCATCCATAGTACTCTTTCCGATCATATTTATAAGTAAAATATAATTTTTTTAAATTCATTGTATAATTAATGTATCTGGTCACATTATAAATCAAATACATAGTTATTCTATTAATCTAAAAAGTGGTTTTTTACTTGTAAATGTATATGAACGGAGTATAACACTAACATATTTTAACATCAACATACTACTAATTTTTTGTCAAAAAAAAAAATCAACATACTTATAACATTTTTTTATCTTTTTTTTGTTACCTCTAACATTTAATAAGAAAGACATTTTTCATTATTATGAAAATAATAGAATGAAAAAACCAATAATAGATTGGTCAAGTAGTAAAAGACTTGTATCACTAAAATATGTAGTTATGATTCCTTTTATGTTTCATGCGTATGAAGAAAAAAAACTCATCTTGAGTATCCTACGGATTTTTTAATGGATAGTAGTGTACAATTATTTTACAACGTATGTAGTAATGTGTTGTCTTCAACATTAATTGATGTAACAACGTTTTGTTCAAAAACAAATTGACGTAACAATATATCGCATATTCTTACAGAAAGAAACAAACACATATAACTAAATATAGGTGTAAAATAACCACATATATTAATTAACCACATATATTAATTAAACTCGCTATTTAATTCCCTCACTCCAGCCACCAAATTATCTTGATATCCCCTCACAAAGTAAATTTTGATTAAAAGAAATTTATCAGAGTTCCATAGTTTTCTTGATTACACACGGAAAATATTTTTCTACCAAGAGAAATAAATGGTATTGAACAAAACAACAAACAAATCAAACTTGTAAAAAAAAGAGATAAGGATAAATTGAAAACTAGTAGTAGTAGATTAACATTGTTATATTTATCCAGTAATTTCCTTTCGTTTAGTTTTCTAATCATGAATTTTATAGAATGCATGCCAAGAGTATACGAAGAGAATTATCTTCTTCTTTTTTTGAGGAAACGAGAATTATCTTATTCTTGTTTTTTAATCAGATAATTATCTTCTTGTACTACACAGTACTTTTTCCATTTTTTGACAAAATCCAATTTATGAAATTGTAAAAAAACGACAATTTAGCATTAAAAGACATTTAAGTGATGAGATCATTTTATTAACTCATGTAATTTAATGCAAGGATTCTTCATTAACTCACACCGTGCACACAGAATATTCGAGGGTGCAGACAGAATATTCAAGAGGTGACATCATTTTTATTTCTTAAACTCACAAACAAAGTCATAAAGTATAGGTCTACGTTTTTTAATGACAACACAAACTTAGATTGAAAACAAATTTAAGAAAGGTTGACAAGTAGAAGAGAAAAGTAATCGTTTACACATAGTCAAGCAAACACCGGTATGATTCAAGAAATATATTCAACACCTAGCACGCAAAATCAACAAGTGAGGATTGACAACCAAGCAGTGTTAGTAAAGTCGACAAACCGACACCAACGGGTATTTGTCGGCCTTCAGCGCATTAGCGTTTAGATCACTAATCTTTAGAGGTGTCAAATGGGTTGACTCGGCCCAGTCCGGTCTGAGCCTGAGAGGCCCGTCTACATAAATGGGTCAGCCCGGTCCAACCCATTTATATTTGGGCCGCATATTATAGGGTCCAACCCGGGCTGTGTGGGATATGGGCCAACCCGGCCCGGCCCGTTTGTTTTTTACTTTTAAAATTTATTCACTCTTCTTTATATATTTTTAATATATTAGTCACTCACCACTATTTTATTGTTATAATATGATTAGATGTACATAAAAGTGTAAATAATTTTTACATTAACATTGAATATTAATGAAACTTTAGATTATTCATACAATTAAATCAAATTAATAATTTATAAACTTTAAAATTTTAAAACTTTAAGCTAAATTCATTCATTTTTATTAATTAATTTTAAAATATTTGATAATTTTTTTAAAAAATAACTATTGTTTTAGCAAAAATCAAATTAAATAGTAATAATAGGCCGGCCCGAAGCCTGATGAGCCAGCCCGGTCCGATTTTTGCATGGGCCAAAAAAGCCCGATTGTATTTTTGGACTAGTTTTTGAGGCCCGACCCAAAATCATGGGCTAATGGGTCGGGCCCATTTTTGATAAGCAGGGTCGTTCCTACGAATCCGGAGGCTCTGTTCTGCAAGTGAGAAGAGGCTCGTAATAAAATAAAAATGTATTTTTTTTAAAAGAATAATGTTCTATTTAAATTTTTTAAAAGGTAAATACAAGGTATTGTATACATGCGATACACCCAAAGATGAAAATCACTATCATATACATGAGGAACCTCAAACCACACCTTCCAAAAAAACACCCACCTAACATCAAAAGCAAGAGGACACAATTATATAGGCCTAAATATTTATTTTGAGACCCATACCTTAGGGAGGTCCAGTTCCATTGAACTTCTTGCACACCTCAAAGTCCGGCCCTGTGGATAAGTACATAGTTTTATTTTTTTAACGTTCCAAAACCTACTCCTAAACTAAAAATATAATCAGGCTATAAGAATCTAAGTATGTCTTCCAAATTATGCTTTAGACTAAAACCTTTAAAGCTTTTAACTTCGAGTAGTTTTACATTTCACTGCACATTTTTACATTTCAAGTCAATCTACTTTCAGCTCATTTATTTGCTTGTGGTTTAATTTTGACACAATTTACTTTACACTCTTTTTGTGTTTTTAATTTATATTTCAAAACTCATTTGGCATTACACTTTTTTTTGAACTAAACACACACACACACACTAAAAGTCGATCAAGTTACCAACTAACTCGTCCAAGATTTCATAGTTGCACTTATCAAACATTCATTTGTGGTTAAATACGACACATTTTACATTTAACCAATGATCACCATAAACAATTTGTCTCGCTCAATTGGACATGTTTAGTGTAACTTACATGTTTAACTTTTTTATTTTGTGACGATTATTGTTATGTGTGTGCAACAATTATGACATGCGACAAAGATGATGATGATGATGATGATGATACGTCGAATACAATGAGTATTGGCGTGTACAATATTGCAAGTGCTATAGCCATGCTAATCTCTAATAGTGTCAGTCGTGCATTGTCAAGTGTGCCGACAAGTACAAATCTTAATGTCATGTTCTCACTTGCTTATGAAGTGTTAGAGTGAACCAACGCCAAAAGGGGTAAACCATCGTAAAACATACCTTTTCCAAAAATAATCACACAAACTCAGGTCGATGCTCGAAATTCAGTGCATCAAGGATAACCATTTCCTTTTGAGACTAAAGCTCTTGAGGGCTAACAACAAGGCCATTTTTTGGAATGTCTTCCAACATCATAAATCTTACAATAGACATTTTCTATGGGCGTTAAAGAGGCGTGAACCAAAATATTGAATTTCCACACATGGTAAGAAATATGTCACAAACTTATGTGGGATTAACTCCAGATTCATGCAATTTCACATGTATTAGTTGATGTTGTATGAACAAAAAAGTAATTATGAGTTATTTTATAAAAAATATCCTTTATTAATGGTACGGAAAACATAAATTAAAAGAATTGAAAAAAAAAATAGTTAAAGGCATATGTGAAAATCAACTTTAATAATACATTGATATTGTTAAGTTAGATGTAATTTTCACAAATAAATTTTGTTCCAATAACTTAGTAATTTCAAATAGACTAATTCAATTGAAAAAGAGAATTTGTACCCAAAGTAAAAGACAATAATCAGTTACCAACATTTGAGTACTTAGCCGTTTTCATGATGATTATGGTGTTGAATAAATGGTGTTGACCTAACATTAGATTTTGATAGGCTATAAAGGGCAATATAAACTTATTCTCTTTGTGTATAAGCAGACGCTCATATTTCGCATAAGTGCGTTTGCCAGTGGAGTGGAATATCGGCATCAAAGATACATATCATCATTTCATGTTTGGGAAAGTCTACATATCTCTTTTTAAACAGTAGCCACTATTTTCTGTCCTTTCATGACCTAATATTTTGACTAAAAACCCATCACTTTTTTTTTCCAAAATCTATTTCACCTTGAAATCAAAAGCTAATAATAACAACAATCATGTCCTCGTGAAAGTTGGTATGGACAATGCATAAAATATGCAAGGTTTGGGGTTCAAACTCTGACCATCCAAAAAATAAAAAATAACAACAATAATAAGAAGAATAAGGGTCATTTCTTAGGGCAATGATTAAAAAACCAAAGAAAGAAAGTTTTAAGTTGAAAATACCATTTTTTTTTTTACTTTTGAGGAGTTGAATGTGCAAGTTCCAATGCGAGATTACTATATTTGTTTTCTTAACCATTGTCCTGAGGGCACCGGTTAGCATTTCCCTAAGAATAATTGTGAAAAATAGGACAAACTTATTATATACCATCTTTAGTCTTAAGTCTTTTATCTATTGTTTAATAATTGTTCTTCTACATCTCTTTTGTTGGGATCTATGAAAGGGAAGTCGTTGGGTCAAATTTGAAAAGTTGATCCATAAGAAACTAGAGTTTTTTTTTTTTACAAATGCTCATTGGGTGTCCAGTGACGAGAGTGAATTTTCTTCATAGGAGGGATTGTATAAATGGAGGGGACTCTAGCTGTTTGTGGTGTCCGACTGTGCCTGAATTTAAGGATCATATTTTTATCACTTGTATTTTTGCAGGTGATATTTGGTATAAATTTTTAAGTGGTTCGAAGTGGTGATGGTGTTACGTGAAAACCACACGAATTTTTTTCATAATTGGTGTTTGTTTTGAGGAAGGGAAGAGAGTGCAAGGGATTAATGTTGATTTGGCATATTACTTTATGGTCTATATAGTTTGAGGGGTAGAAATGATGGTGTTTTTAAGGATAAAGCGGCCAAGGTAGAAGATGTGGTGGAACTTATACAACATGTTTCTCGACAATGGTTTCTAGCAAAGGGTGAAGAGTTGCCTTGCATTTTCTTATGAGTGGTGGATCAATCCTAAAGATCGCCTCTTCCGGAAATGATGTTTGTTTTAGGGAATTCTTTTGTGAAAGGTAAAGTACCAATTGTATTGTTAACTCGATAACGGTTAAAGTACTACTTGTATTTTGGCTCTCTCTTATAACCACTATTACTTTGATTATTGTATATATAAATATATCTTTTCCGTTTAAAAATAAAATAATACCAAAAATAACACAAGCATATCTTGAATGAGATAGTTAAGTTACCCAAACGATACTTAAAAAGGAACGTATAAAGTAATAAATTAGTTATTTAATTTTTTTCAAGTCATTTTGATCCTTCACGCATATTTCGATATGAATTTCAAACTTTATATCTATGGTTTTGTTTTCTTATGAACTCTCAGTCTTAAATATATTTTATGCTCTTGTACAAAACCATAAATTTAAAGCTTGATATTTCATATGCAAACATGAATAGAAGACCAAAATGACACGGATGAGAGATAAACGACCAACAATCACAACGATCAGTCTAGGGGGAACGCGCTAAGTCCACCCGTCTGAGGGGAACATGCTTAATAATCACAGTGATCAGTCCGCCACAAGATAGCCGTACCATAAACACCTATGTTGAAATCCACGCCCTGTCCTCATTAAGCCACAAGATCGGCTACCCAACTTGCAATAATGGACCAAATGGCATGAGAAACAAAATAAACACGCGAACGGATTCCAACTACAAATGGATTTCCTTCAACTTCATGTACAAGCTATCATATGAGTCCCTCAAATAAAAGATTGATGGGAAACTATCTAGGCATGGGTCTAAGCCTAACCACTGCTAAATTCCAAAGGGCGCCTCATAGGATGAGTCTACGGGACCGTGACATAAGAGAGAACAGATCCACATGAAAGACGACTTGAGAAACCTACAACAGGGAAGAACATTGACCAAGGTAAACAATCACCAAGGTTTGTGGTAAGAGAAGGACATGTGCTAAGGGGAACAACCACTATGACATGTGGCACATCAGCACACACAAACCAAAATGTGAACAACCGATAAGGTCTGTGGCATGAATCTACCAAAGAATAAGCTTCACAGATGTTCTTTAAAGGACAACAATTGTCCCTAAAACGACCATGATTGTACTTCCAAGACAGCTGTCTAGGAAAAGGTACAAGGGCCTAAACTCTATTCCTCGATTATAAATATTCTCTCTTAACCCAAGGATCAGGTATGTTCATTATTCAGAAAACACACCTATCGTCCCACACTCACAGACTTGAACATTGGAGCATGTGCAGTTACACCATCCCCATTTACCCAAAGAAGATTGTCGACAAAGAATAAGACAACAACTGCTAAAAGTGTACTACTCAAAAGTCATTCAACACCATCAACCTAAGGATCTCAGGTCCTCTAATATTCCACGAAATATAAACTAATGGTATACATGTTTTTCGTTCTAATTTTAACCTAGAAAAGAGAGAAGAGCACTAAACCCTTGCTTCCAATAGGTCAGAACACACTGCCTTCTACCAGTAAAAGCAAAAGCATCAGGAAGAGAGAGAAGAGCACTCAACCCTTGCTTCCCTTTCATGACTTCTTCCAAGATTCCTCAATCACACCTCCGATCATACTAGACAAACAATATGCCAATATATTGTATCTATGATATATTGGCTAACCGTTAAAATTCCAACAACTGTCCCATACCAGATTTCAACTTTGTCTTTTAAAATTATAAAGTAAAACTCTAACCACTAAGTAAACATCTCTTAAACACAAATAAAGATAATTAAAGGTACTACCATTTTTACTAAAATGCAACATTCCTTTTCTTTTTTAATTTACAATACTAACTGTTTACTAAAATTGTCGAGTTGGAGACTTTACACATATGTTTAGGTCGACCTTAGAATCACCTGCTTATTTAACAAGTTTTATCATCTTGAAAAACATCCAAATCAACAGTTAGTAGTTTCAAATTACCCTAAAAAAAAACATGGACATAATTTATCTATACAAGTACGCAATATAAAAACACAAAATAAATGTTAAAAGCATGCTATAATAAGCATTTGTAACAAATAAAGACGTGTGTTGGCCTAAACATGGGCTAATTAATGAAGAAATTTGATTCAATTGGCTAGCTAATAAGAATTCAGCCACTCACAAAAGTTCCCAACGGGTCCTTAATTACTCAATCGTCAACATGATAGATTGTTCAGCACGTCATTTTCTCTATGTAGTTTCAAATATGTGGATTTATGAAATTGTCACACTATTTTGTTGGAGATTATTCCATCTGATTCTCCTCTGTCTCTGTTTGTTACCAAAAGGTAGGTTTTTTGGACTTTACTAAACCTAACCAAAATCAACAAAGAAAATGACACCATATGTGATAATAATTATTAATGATTAATCTTATTTTTTATTTTTTAAGAAACAAACTTGTCTCATTTCATTATTAATAGTAGTTGTAATACAAGATGATATATAATCATAATAGGAGAATTATGTTCCAGCTAATATAAGTAGGTAATATTATTTGCTTGTCTCTGGATGAAACTTATTTTAAAGTTTTGATGATTCATAAACGAAACTTTGCAGGTGTTTAAAATCGCGTCAAACATAAAATTCTTACTGAAGTTGATTGTGATGTCGTCAACCACTTACTTGATTAATCTTATATTCTCTTATAAATTAATATGTAAAAATATACCAACAAGTTGTGAGATAATCAATCTTTTAAGTATGTAGTCATAAGTTTAAAATTTGACCAGCCCATATAAAAGAATACTCTTTTTGTTGTTTAATACATATCATTTTAAACAAATTTTTGTTCTTTTTTACTTAAATGTTTGTACTTTTAGATTATATTTTGTCAAATCTACCTTTACTTCACATTAATTGTCTTAAATGTTTTCTAGTGATTAGTAATAATTTAAAAAATATATTTTAGGATTTTAACCAGGAGAGATTAAATGAGGGAAGTGAGAGATAAAGAAATAGTGAAAAAAAAAATTAACAAACAAACTTATATTGGTAACATTAGAGCAAGAGCTCCAATTTGATAAGGACAACCATGTAAGTAGATGCCACTATATATTTTTTTGATAGGATCATGTAGAAGGGTCCACTATTGTAATATGAAAATACATAAACCAGAATAAATATACTTCATCAAGCTTAATTAGGTAAAACAAAGCACGAGTTAGACTATAATTATAAAATTAATCAAACACTTAGCTGTCAATATACCATATCCATTGTTAGGCCACGACGACTCATTGAATAATTACTTAAATAAATATATCAAGTACGTGTATACCACCAAGATACTTAATTAGCTTGAGTGTGATAATTTAATTCGACTTATGTACTTTTAAGCCTAATGTTAAAAAATTGGGACATATACGTGTACACACTTTTTTGTAAATGAACAACGTACACGGCTTAAAATCAGGTCTATGAAACTTTGGGAATTTACCATGCGTGACTGCAAGCTAGTATCTTATTCCTACCAATGAAGTTTTGTTAAGATTTGTAGATTATTTCGGTCTACGTAAAGTTGACTCAACTATAAAGTCATTTGACTCTGATGAGTCTCTAAAACTGAACTTACCGAATATTTCTTTTATAATCTTATTCATATTAATGAAGTCTTATTAAGAATTCAGTTGGTAAAGAGTTGATTCAACCGCAAAATCATCTAACCTTGATGAGTCATGAGACTGGACAAACTTACAGATTTCGGCTCACATTTGACCAATTTTTTATGATATTCTCATATGTATAATGGTCGTTTGCATGTCTTCTTCACAAAGCTGTCCTTCAACACTCTCAATACGATAACTTGGAAGATGCATGCTGCAAACTTGGTTGCTCAAATGCATTATTGGTTGTATACTATTATTTGTTGGGGAAACAAATTCAACCAAGCTGCTAATGAATCTCATGTTATACCAGAATATATACAGTTTAATAAATTTTTAAAAGCAGAAATTTGTGTGAGTTGGTTCCAAATGCTCACCAAGAAACCTCAAAATTTAAAGAGGAGTAAATTTTCATTTTGGTACTTGAAAATGTCATGTTTTGTCAATTAATCCCTGGATTTGTCAATTCGTCCAAAACGTTAGTCTCGCGTTAACTCTCCATCATGGGACGGAGCTAAGAATTAATCTTAGAGGGACAAAATTGAAACTATAATTTATTATAGATAAAATAAATTTTCAAATGTACAACATATACAAGAAATTATAAGATATATTAAAAGTTAATATTTATCGAAAATTATAAAAAAGATGAGTATCTTGAGGCTTGCTAGAGAATGAATAAACTAATGTGATTTTTCAATGACGGAGAAAGAAAATGTGAAACAAAATAAAATGCAAACACATAAGGATGAATTCATGATGAAATTGCAAACAATAAATCCTTGTTAGTGATCTAGAGTGTGTAACGAAGAATCATAAATAGAAATTTTAGTTAACAGGAGATACTCTAAGGACTTTTTTCTTCTTTTTAAATTTTTTGTTTTTCTAAGAGACTACTGTGATAATGTAATGTTACCCTTTATAGACAAATTTGAACTCACATTGCTGTAGATTATGAGTTGCATGCTTACTAAATGTACCAGTTTTTGTTGACCATAACTTAACCATCAATCTAAATTGGGATCTATCATGGTCAATAATCAACCTCACAAAAAATAGGACAAAGTAGTTTAATGTTCAACACATTAAAGGGTGTGGTCACCATAATGACCCTACTTATTTATATAGTTTAATTCTTTGTGTGGTACATGAGATGAATCTATAACCACCCATAAAAAAGGTGACCCTACTTATTATATAATTTAACGTTTTCAATCACCCCTTTGAATTAGAAAGATATGCAAAATGATTTGGAGCTGTCAATTAGTAATGAAACTTTCAGAACCAAATCTTGCATCACAAACCATCAACTTAGTGTTCAAGCAATTGTCCTTTTTGATAGTTAATAATTTTATTTTTGTATCAATATCATTGCTCATATCAAAGAGTAGTGTATGTGACAAGGAATAATTAATATGCTTCAAGCTATGATATACTCAAGCAAATGACACTTTCATTGTGATATATGCTAAGAAGTTTATGTACTTCAATAATGAATAAAAGTATCGATATCTGACAATGATAAGCATCTAATACTTGTTGAAATTAACTTAGAAATTATCCAGTATTTCTTTTCCTTTTTAAAAAAATTTGACTTCCTATTTTTCAGGTTTTTGGACAAAAAGAGGAAACGTTACAACATCTTCTCGACAAAATTAAGTTACAATCTTATTTTTTGTTGTTGAAAGAAAGTACAATCTTATTGGTAGCTGAAGTGAAATGCATTAATTTTACTTTTAACTATCACCTATGATGGTCTGATTCTTTAACTTGTTTGAAAATCACCTTGTAATGGACTTACTTTGACCTCTTTGTTCCCTTTTTTTATTTGTCTTTGTTGTATATGTTGTTGTAATTTAACTTTTTTCATCGAGGTTTTTTCAACACCTCTTATGCTTAAACTACCAAGACCACAATTAATATAATTCATTTTAATTTCTTAAAAAAATTACATCTTTAATACATCTTATCTTATGAACTAAAGACATGATTGATATTCACGTACATTTTTGAGACGTGTTACTAACTAAAGACATAAAATAGTTATGTTTTTATGTTTTTTTTTGTGAACCTTCATAGTAGAGAAAATATATAAGATTGTTTTTTTTATAGGCAAATGTTATAATATTTCTCCTTCATATAGTTTTAATTTCGATCATTCTGATTGAACCGACATCTATTACGGTGGTCGTTTGATTAAAAAAATCTCCATTCCAGAATCATAGATGAGAATTTCATCTCATACAGCTCATCATTCTATGTGTATAATAATAAACATTCATGGAATCAAATCCAAAAAGATTGTAATATTCTCATTATCAACTTAACAGAACTAGCATTTTTACATGAAATCTCTGGCCAACCTTGTAAAGAATCTTTTATTAATATCAAGAATGTTATTACTTGATAAATAGTCACTTCAAAAATTTCTTTGTCCTCAATGTAGCTAAATTTTCAGAAATTAGTCGGTCACTACAACAATCAATCAAAAAGACAAACAAGATACTTTTGCCTATCAACCTGAAGCTGTGGGTCCAAAGACAGCTTTCTTTACCTTGGCCCATGACATGAACATTTCAAGAGCTCCAATATCATTGAAATGCATCATGAAAAAAGAAAATGCATGGACCACACACGTCTTAATAAACCAAGACAAATTACAATTGGGAACCATATTGTATTATGAAAAATTTACCAAACATTATTAACAAAAAAGGAAAAGAATGTGTCGCTAACAATGTTTCTATTTTGTTCCCTATTAGGTTGCATAACAAAATAATCATAAAGAATTGCACGAGGGGACTTTAGATCTATCTATACAGACACCTTAACACGGATAAGACACTGACACGTACCAAACTCCAAGACATTCGATTTGAAATGTTGGTGTTGCATAGTTTTAGATCATATTAGTCATACCAACTTGAATGATATTGGTATGAGGAACTTTCATATTAGCAGTACCTGCTCTACAATTATTTCTTAGAAATGCATAAAATAGTTTATCACCATTTTTTTTTAAATAAAGAATTTTTCTTTGCCCTCACATTACCATGCCCAAGCAAATAAGTGCATCCAAATGATGTTGCTTCTTTAAGTGCTGAAATCTCATATTCAAGACTATGTTTTCCTCATTCACAGAATCTCCATTAACTTCTACACAATTTTCACCATGCATCGATGGAAACATTAATGATTAGTCCATCACTTTCTTGAGCTTGCATTCTCAAAAATTTCTCTAGACTTTGAATAAGAAGTTGTTGAAATGCATGGTGATCTTCCTTACATCTTTATAACCATACACCACGACACACCGAAACATATAATAGTCTTTCGTGCAAATTCTTCGAAACATGAACCTTCTTCTTGTGGAAGAATAGGGATAAAAACTATGGTAGAATGAAGAGGTGGACAACGGCGAAGCTAGCAGTATTTTTATGAGGTGACCACATATAAAAAATAATAATTTCTTTTTTGAAACTAACAGTAAATTTAACCAATAAACAAACAAAGTACACAATACCTATTAGCGGTATAAAATGTACTTTATAAAATACACTTAAAGCAACAAGAACGAATGATAGAAGGGTTAATAAAGGGATATAACTTACTGACTACTTATTTTTTAGCTATAAAGAAAAAAAATTCAAAGTGTTAATAAAGGGTTTGTTATAATAAAAAGTTCATCAAGTGCCGTTAATTCTATTCGGACCAATGGTGATATTTTTTTTTTGTTTTGTTGAGGAAGTTATAGATTGTTGTTGTTGTCGTCATACTTTTATTGTCGATCAAATAATATGTATATTTTTTCACTGAGAGAGAAAAAAGGTTGCAAAATCAAGTGGAAGTCAATCACCTTCAGAGTTTTGATAGGAGAGATGACATGTAAATGAGTTCCATTTGATCCAAATATAAGTGGGAATGAAAATACCAACATTATGTTGGTTTGCTAAATTAAAAGCGTTACTAGTGTCAGTAAGGTTGTCCTAACCATCATTACTCCAACATCAGCTATACCTGCAAACAAGTTGAATTGTATCAGTATCATTATACTACAAATAGCCTTCAGTAGAAGTGAATGAAGCACCTACACATACACGGAAACTGGACACTACGCCAGGACACTACGCCTTTAATCTAAAATGCTAGTGTAGTGCTCATAGCGTCCTGTTGTAAATCAACAGATGGGATTTGGGATTCAGTCCATCAAGTCACTACAATTTGATATATCCTACTGTTTGAATATTGCTTTTACATATATTTATACTACACTGGTACTACTTGGAATATGGAGATGAGAGGAAGCGGAACTTTACGGCATGCATTTGCAATATCAGTACTTTGGAAAAAGGAAATAATTAACAAGTATACACATGACCGTCAGAAACCAGTTAACTACAGAGATGTAAATTTGACCCATAAACTTTGTTGAGGTCAATGATAGGTTTATGTATGAAAATGTAGCAGACATCATTGCTTGGCTAGCAATCATAGGCTCATAGCAGCAAGTGTGGAAATCAGAAACAATGGCCAGAAGAGACTACCTGTTTTACACAAAATCAAAAACCTCATACTTAGACCAGTGTTGTGAAAACAAGACCGGAGCGGAACCAATAACTGGTCAGTCTGGCGGTTGGTTCAGCCACGGCCTGTTGACAGTCCTATAGAAACGATTTTAACCGCGGTTGTTTCAACTGATTGAACCATAATCCAGAAGTCTCGCTGATTCGATCTAGTGTCGAGTTTGACAACATTGAATTAAGGTTTTAAGGACAGTGACTAATATGCACAATCACAGACATAATATTAGAAAATATATCACCTGGAACAGAATCATAGAAAATATTTGAATAAGAAGTAGGGTTCATCAACAAATAAGCAGCTTGGCCCATATAAGCAAGGAGGCGAGAAGGAAAAAACTATGCTAGTGGAAGCAATCTGTATAAACAATTATGTAAGAGACTTGATGCAAATTCAAAAAATCATATTCGAAAGATGTGGTGAAGAAAACTGAATGCTTTCCTCTTCAAAAAGAAAGGAACTTTGAGGTTTCACTAACCTGTATTGGTCTGACTGAAACATGACCAAGATCAGCAAACATCGCTTCTGAACCTGCAGAATAAATAAACAACTTGTATGTAATGTAGCTGATTCTTGTACTAATTACTAAAGGTTGTTTCCATGCATCATAAATTTCTCATTTATATGGACAAGCATGGATGACTTATTTTCTAAAGAAACCTATGATTTTAAGAAGTTTTACACAAGTGCTTATCCTCATAGATGTGACTCAAACTCATTCACGTATAACACGAATATCATACACGACACTAACACGTAGACGTCAACACATGTAACATGTTGGTGTCTGACACTAGCAAATCTTAGACACCACGTCAGCACATGTGCCGGTGTCATGTTTTTGCCTGACATCAACATATTGGACACCGATACACCTTCAATCTAAAGTGTCAACTCTATCTTGAAATTCGGGTTGGACCTAACTATATCCAACAAAATCAATTTGTAAGGCAAGGATGCCTCCCACTAATAAACTCACTTTCAGGCTATATGACATCCAATGTAACACTCTTAATACACTCTCTACACCTAGGACTAGAGATCTAGAGCATGATCTGATTGCGAGTGACCTAACAAATCTTACATAAGCTTCAATACCATCTTAAATTTTGGATTGGGGCTAACTCGAACCTACAAAATTCGCTTGTAAAGTTCAGGGTTTGGATGTCATGCACTTGTAGACCCATTTTTAAGTCATATCTCACCCAATGTGAGAATCTAGAGACAGAATGAACCATCTGAATAAATAATCTCATGTACCGGATCACAGTTCTAAAATTAAGAGCTATCCTAAGAAACATATGAAAAGATATGGACAGTATTGTAAACCGACTAATCAAATGAGTGAAGAAGCAAAGGTCATGTTCATTTTCATGGTACATAAAAAAGAAACTTCATATAGTGTTACCAATTAAATATGTCCTTAAGTAAGTTAGCCAACTGCAGTACTAATGATTGGGAACCATGAATTGATTGCTCTCAGTCTCAGAACAACAATGAAACAATAACCACTGTATCTGCAAACAACAGTAACAGATGAAAAAAATTAAATTATGGTGTCAAAATTCTATCTAGTTCATTTCTGTAGTTTCCACAAGAAAAATAAAAGCTAGCATTCTTGAGAAAATGAAGAATGGAAATATATTCACTTTAATCAATGCAATTTATTTCACACTGCAGTCCACTTAGGCTGACATCACTGCATTAAAGCAGCATTATGGTTATGCACTCAAACTCCACATGACAGCACTGATATGGGAAAAAAAAAGTAAGTTAACAAGACTTCCAATTCTATATAAGTTTGAATAAATGGCTTAATTAAGAACTTAGAGCATGTTTGGATTGAATTATTTGAACCGGACATAAGCACTTGTGAGACTGTTTGAGAGAGTTTGTGGCATCAACTTATGGCATGTTAAGGGGCTTTTTTTAGCTTATTTCCATACATAAGCTCTTAAAGATAGCCTAGGTAAATAGCTTATATAAAAAATAGTTTTTATAACAGCTGTTATAGAAACACCCGTATACATAAGTTTGAGTTTATCTTATAACTGTTATAGAAGTACCTTATACGTAAACAATTAAGTGTTTAATTAAGTTGTTTTTCCAAACATGTTCCAAGTCATGTCCAATGATTAACACTTGGACTTTTAAAGACTAGCTCTTCTCTATGTTTGTTAACATGATTTTCATCTCAAAAAGTTGCGTATTAGATACTTGACATTGCTGGTGGACGATTTGAAAGCATATTCACATTTGCATATCTGCAAATCAACGAGTATAGTGAAAATGTTCCTCCTATAGTTGAACACTTAATGTACAAAAGTTAGTACTATCAACAAATTGTAGCAACAAAACTTCAAATTAAAGACATGTCATGTATCTGACGCATATTGGTCTCTGATGCCAACACTTTTGATTGCATGCATGTCTAATTTCTTAAATTAGTATCCACGCTTGTGTGCCAATGTCTAGTGTCAGTGTTAATGGTTTATGCATATGGTCTCAACCAAAATAGGGTAAGAGAATTTCTTTACCTCCTGAAATAGTTATTTTGGTCCTTCAACATGTGAGTTGTGGTCACTAAATGTTTCTTCGAACAATAATTTCATGAATGAAACTAACTAATAGAAGTCATGCTATCAAACTATTTAACAAAAAATGCATTAGATGACTGAACTGACTAACAAAAGATATATTTAAGGATGATTTGTTACTTTTTAAAATTCATATACTATAGTGCCTCTTATAAAAATACTTGACTTTTCTCAAGTTAGTCAGGTCCAACCTAATTTTTGGATATTGATGATCTAGACAAAAGAAAATGCTCATATTGTCTGAAAATAAAAACTATAGTTAATCAACGCAGTTGGTAATAGTTTGAGTGAAATGTGACTTCTTAATAAATAATCTTTCCGGTCTTATTTATAAGCAAAAAACATCTTTATCATTTGATCAAATATCATATGTGGTCCTTCAAGTTATATGATTATAACAAATCATTCTTTTAAGTTTTTTTTTGTTTGTTTCAAATTGATAATTTAAGTCATGAATAATTTGCATCACTATCCTATTCATCAAACTCGGTTAAAAAATGTATATATAAATGTTTAATGTTAAGTTGTCATGTTGCTCTCAAAATTGATTAGTTATCCATCTTTTATAAGTGTAGTGTATGTCTATCTTTCTGGATCATAAGGTTCAAATATATGTCTCTTCCTAGAGAGATGATCTGAAAGAATATCACACTTATGAAATGAACAACTTCAAAGTTCATAATGATATTCAGTTTAAGACTTCCAAATATTAAGTTACTTTGGACCGGTGTGACATTTGTAACAACACGAGACTTTGATGATATTCCCCATATCCACTTCTACTTCAAGGATTTTAGTGAGATGATAGAGCGGCAATTTTCATTGTGCCTATGTAGTATGTATAAATTTTGATTATAGAATTATTTTTTAAAATATTGTCTCATGATCAGTTAAGCATATCTCTTTTACCTAACTATCCTTTGTTGATGTTTTAGATATCATTGGAAAAAATAAAGTTTACCCAAACAAACAATTATAAGAAAGCAATGATCAAATTTCTCATGAAAAACGCCAGGTACATTTATTTTACCTAACATCAATATCTTATTAAATGGAAACCAAAGTGCACGGATTCTACCAACATATTTGATATCATATTTGAAGTGGGAACTTGTTAAGGGTTTACATATCAGATGGTCATGTTAATAATGAACCTACTACAAAGTCTTCACTAACCATCTAACTACATTATTTAAATAGTGTTGATGCAAACTAGTTTGTCACCTTAACTATATTAAGTTTGTTATTATATTAAAATAGGTATAAGGTGGATATAGAAGTTGTATTTTGAAATTCTAAATCAACATTTGTGTTCTTTGATGGGGATTGCAACCAACTCTTAGGAATCTCGGCATCAGACCTCAGAAAAAACATAATTGTTGTATGTCTGAATACTACTTCCATGTTTAAATACATTAATTAATCATATTATAAATTCAATATCCAATACTATTGGTTTAAGCCTAATTTTTCTTTATTGTGCAAGCTGGTCAGTAAGACATTACAGCTTATCCATACATTTTATGTGAAGTTTGATGGTTGTTTTCAAATTGTTTTTTCTACTTGTGTGTCCTCTACAGAACTACCACAATTTCAATGACATATTTTCAAATATCATATGCGGCCCTTTAAGTTATATGATTATAACAAATTATTCTTTTAAGTTTTTTTTTTTGCAAATTGATCATTTAAATCATAAAATATCTGCATCATTATCTTATTCATTAAAATCAGTTAAAAAAATGTTTGTAAATGTTTAACTATTTTGAGGGGTACGTAGATGTTTATCGTTAAGTTCATGTTCAAATTCACTGCTCTCTAAACTAGAGTTCATTTGTGTATTATTAATTTTGATTTGAAAAAAAAAATGATCGTTTAATTACAAGATTTATAATAATACTATGGATAGAATGTTTATATGTAAACTTTGTGTTAGTAATCACGTTTGATGTAATAAACACTTTTGATCGACCACCTTAATGTTAATGGTCCATATGCCCTCTTATAATATTTAATAACAACTATTTCAATGTTTCCTTAAAAAACAACAACTATTTCAATATTTTTATGGTCATCATGTAAATAATATTGCAAATGCATGAGTTTGTTGCTAGTTTTCCTATAATAGAATTAACTATAATACTATCTCATTTCATTTATTAGACTCTATAATAAATATTTAAGAGTATTTTTGAAAAAAATAATAAATATTGCATTTAACTTTGAAATTGACAATTCTAAAAAACAAAACTTTGAAAATGACAAGTAAAATAAAAGTTATAGGACAAATGCAGTGATGAATTTAATAAATTGTTCAAAAAGTTATTTCTCTCTACAAAATATTTTTTTGGGTATAAGTTGTCTTACAATGTAAGGTAAGGGTACTACGAAAATGTATCCATATTAGGAACACTATCTAACTAATTGTCCAAATAAATACCATAAAATATTTTTTTTAATATAAGTTGTCTTACATGTAAGGTAAGGGTACTACGAAAATGTATCCATATTATGAACGTTATCTAACTAATTGTCCAAATAAATACCATAAAAATATTTAATTTCACTATGTTGCCGTAATCAACCTCAAGAATGGTGGATCAACTCAAAGAATTGCACTAAAAATTCACTCAGTGGAGATGAAGACAAGCATGCAATCACATCAGAATTGGCAGGAAACACTAATTCAGAACACTTATCAGATGGATCAAAGTAAAGAGCTTGTCATTTAAATATTTCTTCTGAAATTAGGTTTTAGACATCACATCTCCGTACGCTCTTAAATCAGAAGGATTGTTGTTCAAAATCAATAAATTAATTAATTACTCTAGATCTAGACATTGCCAATAATTTATATGTTTAAACATGTAAAACTGAAATAATGCATTTTTCTTACATGATTTTAACCTTGTAGAAGTCTTGTATCTAGTATTCTCCCAACCCCCTATGTCCCAAACTTAACACCACCAAACCACTTCATAACCTCCATGATTTTTTTTAAAAATATATTCCATAATTTTTTATTATTAAAGAAATAATTTTTTAATAAATTATAAGACCGGGGGTGGATAGTTCAACTGGTTTGAACTATGAGATGAAAAAAATTGAAAAGTTAAAGTTCAAGGTTCTAATCTTGAAGAAAAACATTAACATACTAACATTTACCATTAAAAAAATTAACAAATTATAAGACAAAAATACTGTATTTTAAAATGTTAGATACTTTGATCCACCATGAGACTTGCCTTTATTCTCTATTCATTTTATGTATTTGAGCTCTATTAAATTAAATCTAGATGTTTTGACTTTGTGCCCTTTAGGTTTTCTTTTAGGGTTGAAGATTTGATCATTGATAAATTATTATTACTTAGGTTCATCTTGTCACCTTGTTATATCCAAAAAAATTGTTTCTTACTATTTTAAGTTACTCGAGCTTCCAATTTTTATTAAATATACATGAGGCCATGTAACATACATCAAAGCTGAATTGTAATGATTGGATAAATTGGTAAAAATTATATTTAATCATTGCATTACACATAGTCATATTTTGACTTTACTTAATCATCATAACCACACATCACATTGACCACCAAACGTACATTTATATCTTCAACAAGACATATAACCATATATTTTATACATGCACATCTCAAATGATTTAAGTGTCATATGCAAAGTATTTAAGAGAAAGTTGTAATAAAATGATTGTACAAATATCATTTCTTTTTTATAAACTACACATGCATGCATACGCACACATTCGTGTATACTTCAACATAAAAAATGTATCTATCAGGTTTTATATATATTTTTTAACGGGGAATTTTTTTTACTGTAACTAAAAAGGAGTCAAGTGAGTTAGTGAAGAAGTTTGAAACAAAATTAATTTTGAAATGTCCAATACCTAGTGAGCATGCAAAGAAGCCTAAAATGTAATGAAAATAACTATAAACATTAGACGAAAAACTTGATTACATGTATAAAGGAGAAAAGTTAGAAATTAGAAGTGATAAAAAGTAACCTTGTGAAGGTTATTGGTATATTGCAACTGTTGTTGATTAATGATTACTTGAATAATGGAAACTACTTGGTTGAGTATTTGAATCTGAAAACATATGATTTAACTAAACAACTAACTGAAGAAATAGATGTTTCAAATAGCCGACCATTTTTGTCAACTTGTAACGAGAAAAAGGGTTGATGTTTGGTATAATTATGGATGGTGCTAAGATCTTATATCTAGTGTTCTTCATGGTTTCAAGTATAAGGTCTAATTTTGGACTACAAAGGAGGAGCATGAATTTGAACATTATCATCTAATGCTCATTAAGAATGGATTGGAAGATGGGTGCTTGCTCCTTTGGTATGACTTTAACAAAAATATCCTTTGAATAGTTAATTTGCCAAAATATCTTTTGAAGATTTTTTTAACATCAACGTGAAGCTTGATATATTATTGGAAATTGTCCATTTTCTATGAAATTAGCTTATTCATTTAAACAATTCTGACAATTATAGTTGAGAATGTCAATTGCATGTAGAAGTCTTGTAGTGTTTCTTAAAAAGGTCAAAGTATACATCCCTAATGCACTAATGTGATGTTTATCATTCCTTAAGTTGTCTCGGCTCAAAACTATCTTAAACATTAAGAAATGACTTAAACAACAACATAATCAAATAATCATCGAAGTATGGAAGTAAAAGTTTGTCATTTTACAGCCATGACATGGAATAAATAAAAGTGTACTTGCAACACACAAATAAAGAACTCAAGACAAGTGATAAGTAAAGAATGATTCCTCTATTATCGGACAGAACCTCCTAAAGAATATTAGAAAGGGAAAAGAGACTTATACTTCATTGATAATTATAAAAGAGAGATTACATGATCTTATATGATCTTATGTAGGCAATATTATTCTAGATCATTTCTAACAACTAGTGAATCACCAATCTTCTAGAAATATAGAATTAGTGATGAATGAGTCATCACTTAATGCCTAAAATAGTCATTCCACTTTCATCGTTGATCCTTTTGAGCCTCCTTAATTTATTGGACTCAATCTTCGATCCTAATTCATTGCAGCTCATATCCTTGCTCGTATAAACAAGTGAGGATATCATGGTTGAGGTTCGGTGTGTTTCTTCACTAGAAGATTTTTTCGCAACGTGAAGATAATAACTTTGTATCTTCTCTCAATGTTAGAAATCAAAATATTTTTTCTTCAAAAAGGATGTCTTTTATTAACTAGAAAGAAAGTTGGGAGGTAGAATCTCCAACATACAACAAAAGAGAATTTAAAAGAGGAGCAACATGCTCAACATTAGAAGTCGAAAAAGAAGAAGAAAAGTCACACATTGAGCCAACATATAAGCACTTATTTGTTCCCTTTGAAGAAAAACAAATAGAACTGATCCAATTCGCACTGTCAAGCATGCTTGACAGATACTTCCTTAAGTAACAAAGTGAGAATCAATCTTACTCTTGTTTTGCTTATATGGAGCTTCAACGTCTCTTTTAGCTGTATCTAGTCTTTATATATTAGAGATGACAAAGTTGTGTACATTCTTAACTGTATTTTACTAGGGGACATTGATCAAAATGTTATAAATTTTTTCTAAACAAGCTACTTCATATAATATGTGCAAATTAATAGCCTTCTTTCTTCAACTAGTAGCCTTCTACTAATTGTACGCAACAACTTTATATACACACTGATATAATGTGTAAATTAATTTAGTTAAAATACTTGAACAATCAAAACATAATAGAGAATTTTAACTTCAAAAAATAGGTAAAGAGCAAGCATATGCATCAAACAAAAAGTTCCATATTGTCAATAATGTTTGAGATAAGTTCCTAAGAACTGAATCCATCAACTACAACTCATTTTCATGAAATAAAAGTTACACCTCAATGTCAACTTGAAGCACTACTTTATTCCACGTTCATTGACGGGGAGATGGATCGACTGATCAATAAAAGGATAAATAAATGACAACATCCATAAGCGCCCTTTCAATCCCATGAAAATGTTCTCAATTTGATTTAGAAGCAATTGCTCTCTTGGCAAAAGATGGCAAACAGAAAGCTGCTGAATGGATCTGAAATAAAGAAACAAAAATGAAGAATTAATATTCGGAAAAGAAAAGGAGAAAACAAAAACACAGTTTGAGTGTTGGAGTTGAAAAGACCCGCACACGAGTCAGGACTGGCCTAAGTCCTATGTGTAAGGGAAAGAAAACATGTGTTCGAGCGCCTACCTCAGAGTTGTAAAATTTCAATGGTCTTCCTGCATGCTGGCTGTCATTCTCATCAATAGGATTCACTGGATGCTTGAAATCGACCGAAGGCCCCTCAGTTGAGCAAAGCATAAAACCAATCATCCCACTGAAACAAAAAAATAAAACACCATAAACAAATAATCATATCCCTAATTGAAAAGCATGTTATAGAACAGAATATTGTCAAATTGACATGTAGAATACACAACCAACACAATTGATCTCCAAGAGGATACAGAAAATAAGATCAAAATTATACACTGAATTGCCATTATGACAGATGATGATTGATCAAAGCCATTTTGCAGTTTCAAATAAACCGTCTAATGGAAGAATAAATACATGTACAAAAAGTGACGACATGTAAATTGTGATCAGTGTGATCAGTGTTTTAGCATAGTAATTTGAACGAATCACTACCGTTCAGTGATATGCTATTTCGTATTATGTGTTGTCAAAAAGCAGCTAATGAATTGTCGCAGAGCGGAATTTGAAGAAACCACTATTTCCCGCAATCTTAAAATTAACTACACTGTAATATATGGAAAGGATCACTAAGGATGTGTTTTGCAGAGTGTAAATGGGAAAATGGAAATAAAATTATGAAAGAACATACCTTGGGTATGTAGGAACAGTGGTCCAAGCATAGTTGACAGAGCCTTTGAATACTTGGCGACAATTCACTACGATGTCTTCAATGATATGCATATGAAGCCATATACTTTCCGCCTGAGTACATACAACACCTCCTGGACGAAGAGCCCTTGCAACCGACTCAAAAAAGGGCTTTTCAAAAAGCTCTTGAGCAGGGCCTAAACAAAAAATAATTAAATATAATATTAACAACAAAAAATGCATTATATAAACCGTAAAGACCATAAAAATTATAAGGCGTTTCAGATATACCAATAGGATCAGATGAATCCACAATAACTGCATCGTAAGTTCCTTCTGGAGCTGCCTTCAAAAATGCAACTCCTAGATCATTGAAAGACACCATCATTAGAAAAGTTATCCCTAAACAGAGAAGTGATTAAGAAACAAGGAGAGTAGTTATTTATCATACCATCACCGATATTAAGTGTCACTCGTGGATCCTCAAAACCAACTGCTATATCAGGGAAAAATTGTTTGGAGACCTGCAAAGAGAGAAGACTTCAATTTTGATATTGAGCATATACTGCAAAAAATTGTACTAGACTTCTTTCACAAAATGACTTATTTGAGTTTATCAACTAGCATAAGCCCTTGTGAAACTATTTGGAAGAATTCATGGAAACAGCTTATAACATGTCCAAAAACTGTTTTTAGCTTATTCTCATAAACTCTCCACGACAACTTATAAAAACACGTTATATCTTGTATCAAAACTATTTGACTATATTTTATCTTTTGTTTCAAATAGCTTATACATAAGCACTTATATGATAAGCGTTTATGCTATGAATGTAAGTGTTAAGTTGTTTATCCAAACAGGTCCCAAGTAAGATGATAGTATGTCAATCGAATTATTTAGCTTTGATAACAGACAATGAAAGAACAGAGTTTAAGTGTACTTACATCGACAACCATCTTGTCTATTTCACAAATGTCTATCTTTTCTATTGAAGAATGGCGTGAAACTTCCCGCAGGACTCCCCCATCTCCTCCACCAATGACCAAAACCTAACAGAAAATAGAAGTGAGGAAAAGAAAATTTACTTTGCACACTTCGAAAGTTACGCAAGAAATGGTCTACTATTTTCCTTGTAATGATCCAATATTCCATTCTCAAGATTGGTTCAAATAAGTCATCATATCTCATAAAGTCAGATACCTTCCTACTCTCATGTAATATTCCAGTGTTGTCAAATAGTGAATACAGCAGTGCTATAATGTAGTGGAATTTTAACAAACTGCTATTATTCCGTGAGACGTGATTTCTTAGAGTGCTGTTCAATAATGGCTTTAGCACTGTAGCATAATGGGATTTGAACAGACCACTATTTTCCACATCCCACGATTGACAACACTGTAACGTTCTTCAATCTTCTCAAAAAACGTCAAAACCACTTAAACGTAAATAATCTACTGCAGATAAACTTATGTTGCTATGATGAATATAAAAAAAGTGTGCAGCAGGAGTTAGCACGGTGACGGGCACGTTAACATTATGAGTAACCATGAGATTCAATATAGACATTATATGCACAAATTCTTCTAAGCAACCATCTACGTATAATGATTAAAAACTATACACTTCCTTACAATTATTATCCTGAAAGTTTTTGCCAAACTACATAAGAAAGTCAATGACAATACAGACAAACTGGACATATACTAAATTATTAGAGGGATTCAAAGTATCAAATACCTTTTTGGGGTTTGGAATTGAGCAAAGAGGAAGATGAGTGATCATCTCTTGGTAGGCACACTCGTCCCTCTCTGTGAGCTGAATGACCCCATCCAAAACAAGAACCTTGCCATATGTTGCTGACTACAAAACGAAAGCATATGTCGTAAACAGAACTAGGACTATGAAGGGGATTAAAATTTCAAATTTAACTGAAGCTACATGTACCTGGAAGACCATGACATTCTGATAATCAGATTTCCCTTGAAACAGAATCTTTTCCACCTTCAATGAGTGAGCCTCCCCTGCAAATTACAGCAAAGTTCAAATTCATTAGTATTTTTACAAAAGACAAAGTACACGTGTTTTCTTAGCTATTAAAAGTGTGAAGGTATTTCTAATAAGACTTTGCTTTGGTTTTGTAAAACTTGATGCCTTAAAGAAAACCAAAATCTCGAAGATCTACATCTGTTACTGCCAGCAGATGCATATTCAACCAAAACATAAACCACACCAAATGTTTGCAGCGAAATATAAATAAAAATTATAATAATGACAAGCATGGGAACTGGGAAAGTTCAATCATCTAAGACTAAATTTCCAATGAGAAAGAACCTACGACTGATGAAAGAGCTAATTGCTCCACCACTGAGCTACTTAAGAACAAAAGGTAATTGAATTTTCAGGGTCTGTTTCGGAGGGGGGTTGAATGGCTAAGTCTATATTTTGATAAATATATTTACATTTTAAAAAAATTATAAGAACATGTGATTAATGATGGTTCAATCACACTTAATTGATTTAAAAAAAAACATTTTATAGTGTCCATAATTTAAAAAAGATAAGTACTCAAACCCTCCATCTAAACATACCCTCAAAGTTCAATCACCACTTTCACCCCTATGACCAATATGAGATTCAATGTTTCTCTCACGAGACATGGAACATCTTTCAGCTTTCAACCTCAAAAGGTGACCCAATAGGTAAGTAAAAACAATAACAAATGGTCATTTAAATTGTTCAACTAGTGAATAGATTTGAGAAATGGACATTGATAAACCATCGGCTGGTCAAACTAATCAAATTTCTACTATCTACTGAGCCCTTGAAATCTCACACTGTGTAGTAAAATGCGACTATAGCGGCACTGAAGCACTATATAATACCATAATTTTAGTCAAAATTTTGTCAAATAGCAGCACTATTATAACATAGCAGAATTTGAACATAGCAGAATATGGACACATGAAAATGTGTCCATATTTTACATAAAATCAAGAAAATATATAAAATTTCAACTCAAAACAAAAAACAACCAATTCATCTTGCAGCACAAAATAAATTAAGTTAAATTAAAAATAAATAAAAAAAGTTTAATTCTAGCTTCCTAAATCCAAGAGAAAAGGGATGTTAATCCCAAAACCTTAAAAAAACATAATCATAACAGAACCTAAAAACACAATCATAATCAAAACAGAACCACAGAGAGTTGATACTTTCATGATGACATGCAGTAATAAGATTTTATCCAAACCACAACTAACAGCTAACAATCAATTAAAAAACATAAAAACCATGACCCAACAAACAACAATTAAACCTAGGTTTCATCAAAAAAATAAAAATCCAATTTTTATGCTGACAAACGAATAAGAGAGACAAAAATATTGAATTTTTGAGAAAAGGGTGATGAGAGAAAACGAACCAGGCCACATTGGGCTAATCTCAGAGAACCAGCCAGGAATAACAGAAGATAAACCATTTGGTTGAGGTTCTTGTGGAACAGTTTCAGAGACACCGTTGAGAGGTAGTTGATCTTCATTTTCTTCTTCTCTTTGCCTCTTCAAGGTAAAATCTGTGGTGTTCTCTGCTGCTGCCGCCATGTTTGGTTTGGTTTGCAATGAACTCGGTTCGTGTGGGTGTGGTGTAAGTGTGCCCTTCTTTTCTATGCTTTTGTATTTATATACTCACATAACATTCACACACACCTCGAGATTCATTTCTTTTCAGTCATCATGTAAATTATAATAGTGTCATCATTATCAAGTTTAACCATAGCTCGGTCGATGTGAATATTACGGTGTGTAAAAAATTCTCATTAAAAACTAAAAATGTCTTCTTTTTTGGTAGTGTTAAAAAAACAAAATATGCCTACTCAGGTTTAAAAGAGTCTAACTCAATAGCCCTTTCTTCGTCTGTCTATCGAATATGGATGATTTAGGGTCAATTTTGTTCCAAAATCACTTGTATGTGTTGTTTTTCTTTCTATCATAATTAAATAAGTAATTTTCAAATATTTTCAGTTTTCTTTCGTTTGTTTTGGTGATTTCGTCGTCTCTGTACGACTCTGTCTGTTTTGATTTCCCGTCTTTGTGCGGTGTCCTTTTTATTTTCCGTCTTAGTATGGTGTTTATTTGATTCAGGTTGAAAGATTGGTTTTGACCAAGTGCAGATCTGATCTATGACTTTGGCGTCATCAACGTTGAAGATCCGGAGACATGAGTATTCCGGTGACTTGAATATAGTTGTATTTGTAGGCATAGATACTTTGCTGATTTATGTTATTAACATAGATGTTGTGAGGATGTTCGCAAATTCATTCTTTTTCGTTTTTAGCGACTTTGAATATGTATTGTATCGATGTACTCAATCAATTTGAATGAGTGAATACTGTTTATTTTTGTTAAAAAATAAAATAAAAATACTTGTTGAACTGGGTATAACGATAATTACATGTTTTAAGTGTTTTAGTAGTGTTTCCCGCATATAAAAAAGAAAGGTTTAATATGAGAAAAATGTCAATTGTTGGATTTAATTTTGGGGTAGCATTAGGATGACATAAAATTTGTGATATTGGCCAACCATAATATCCCAAGAGACCTTTTCCTTTCTCTTCCACAAAGATTGTGACATTATAATTGGTCAATGTTATCAATGTCATCAAATATTATGTCACTCAAATGTTATCTCTAATATTGTTGCATCAACTATTTGGAAAAATGGATGATCATGACTATTCAGACACAATATTTGAGAGCAATCACATATTTTTAAAAAGATACGGAAAAAGAAAATAATTATATAATTTGTGTTTATAAAATCATTGAATGGTAAATTTTAGTCTGTATGTTTGAATGTTGTACGCAAATGACTGTCACTCTATAAGTATTTTCCACTATTTTTTCCTTCAAAAAAAAAAAAAAAAGTATTTTCCACTATTTTTACGCCTTTCGTTCCAGATTATTAGTTTTTTTTTACCATATCATACAAACTGAGGTATTTCTGAGTTTATCTCAGTTAATATAGACAATGCATAATATATACAAGGTTTGAGATTCGAACCTTGACCACTACAAAAAAAAATACAAATTAACTAATTTTGTATATTAAAAAAAAGCATGAGTTATTTTACAAAATTACTCTTTTTTTAATAGTATAGAAAAAACAAATTATTGAATTCACAGAAAAAAAAATAGTAATAAATAATTAAGGGCATGATATGAAAAATGATATTAATGTTTCGTTGATATAGTGATGCAACTTACTATTTGATACACCTTTTTTTTCCCTAAAAATACTTATACTTTGGAACAGGTTAATTTTTAAAATATTTCTTCAAATATCCTTTAAGAATTTTAACATCAGATCATCACACTGTAAGAATCTAATCATCCACAAAACTCAATCAATCTTCGTTGATGAAATTCATCTAATTCTATTTATAATTCTATTCTTCTTTGAAGTTTTATACTTATAATTTACTCATGTGAATTTCTTCAAAAAAAATAAAATAAAATACTCATGTGAATGTTGTGTTTGCCCAGAAAGATTGTGCAGAAATTAGGTACACTTTCAATTTTTACATATAATAACAATAATTACTTTTAATCGAATAAAACATTACTGCCCACGCCCAAAGTTTAAATTCTAAAAAAAACATTAAAGTCATTATAATCTATTTTACATTTATAACAATGATAAATAAATTTCTTCAAAAAACATAATGATGATAAATCAAAATTATTAGAATAATTTAAAAAATACAGTATTTTATTCCTCTCATTGATGATTTTAATATATGAGAAACAAAAAAATGTGTTATTTATTGTGAGGAGGGATATTTTATACATATATACAAAATGATGCATAACTTTGGACTACTTTTTATTTTATAATTATAATATTTTTTATTTAAACATTAACGATGCATTGATATTGTAAAACAATATATGATAAAACACAACTATTTTTTTCAAAGTGATATATAATAATATATAGAGGGAGTACATGACTAAAAAAAATACGAAGAAAGTTGTTGGAACAAAATTGATTTGTACAATTTCTCTAAGATTTTGATGATAACAAAGTGTTAAAAACAATTGGATATGCTAATACATGTTCAAGTGTGCAGGACCATAAATTAAAATTCAACAGAGTCCGAACATGTATAAGAGCATCAGAAGCACAAGAGATGATCGTAGACTATGAAAGAAGATCTAAAGAAAGGTTAACCAGAAGTCAACGTCTTGAATCAGAAGAAATGATGCTACTCAAAAGTTGAAGACCTGCATCAGACTTTGAAGACTTCTAGACTCTGAAGTACATAAGATCTTGAGGGACCTAGACTCCACGTCAGATTTGTCATCTTCTATAACTGTCTTTATCAAAGTCTGATAGTACATTTTCTCTTCTTTTGACCACGTGTAGAAACAACAAATAACTTTAAGGACAAAGAGAGTGAACGGGTAATTCCAGTTTCAGCAAATAAATTTCAAATGTCCAATCAACGAAATTATCCATATCATGCAAACACTCAACATCCTTGATTTGAAGCTTCTCAACGACTCTTAATATGCTGACACTCTTCTCCAACATCTCTCAAATCATTGCCTATATAAAGAGTTGAAGACTTGAAGAACAAAAATAAGACTATGTTATTTTAACCATGTCTTACTCTACTAAATCAAAAAGTGCGTTGAACACTTAAGATTTTCTTATCAAAATCTGAATCTTAGAAATTTTAAGTCTTAAAAGTCTGTTCTAAATTGTATTGTTTACACATCTGATTGTATAACAAGTGTAAGAACATGTCTTATTTATTTGTAAACCTTTAGAAGTCACATTCTTGTGTGCTTGAGCATTCAAAGTCTCTTTTAGTAGTGATTGAGCATTGGAAGTGTCTTGTTTATGTGCTTGAGCATTTGTAAAAAAGAGTTGGTCAAAGCAATCTTGAGCATAAGTTTATTGGACGTCTCTTGCTTGTGTGTTTGTCACATCATTCAATGAGTAAAAAAAGAGTTTAAAGATGGTGTATTGTCAATTCATAGCAATTTAGCAGAAAAACCAATGAAAAAACACTCAAAATAGTCACATCAAATAAAAAAATCAAAATATAAAATAAATATAATTACATTATCTAAGTCGGTTAATTTTGAGTGTTTTCATTAACTGTCTATGTAAAATTTCTTTGAATCGATGATTCACTATTTTTAGACACTTTATTTATAGACGGGGAAAACACAACTGGGATAAAATTCAATACCTATTTTCTTTAGGTTCGCACATCGTCCAATTTTTTAAAAAATTTTAAATTGTCAAATGGTGTTTTTTTTAGTAATCCAATATCATTTGGTGGTTTTTTTATTATTAATCCAATATAACAAACATGAATAAAGAAAAATAAAATTGCCTTTAAAAAACATGAATAATAAAGAAATAAAGAACTGGTTTTGGTGGATTCAGTTTGGGGCGGGTCATGTGTGATAGTGCATTGGTGGCGGTGCTTTCGGTGTGAGCCGAGCCTTGCTCGTGTTCTTCAACGAATCATTTGTAAGAATTGATTAAGAATGAAAAAAAAAAGAATTTTGCTTTTTCCCCTGCATAAAACACTTCGGCATTTGTCTGACATTCTCATTGTTCCTTTCAAAAGATTAAATTATTGTTAGCTTGGTTTAAATGGTGGTATGGAAGTGTCAAGGAATAGACCTCATTCGTTTGACACTTGGATGCCGTCATTTAAACCAAGCTAACAAGAATTTAATCTTTTGAATCAAACAATGGAAGTGTCGGGCGAATGTTGGAATCCTGGAGTTTAGCAATTTTGAATTTGCCATTTCAGAGGTAAGATGATTATTGTAGTTTGAAGGTGCAACCCGAATGTATTGTATAAGTTTGATTCCGCCAGAAGATCGTTATCAGGTAGGAAATGCACCTTCCAACTACAACAATTGTCTTCATTTAAATGGGGTAATTCAAACTTGTCAAACGGCAGTTCCCAAGCATCCATCCGGAAGTTCTATTGTTCCATTCAAAAGATTAAATTCTTGTTAGCTTGGTTTAAATGGTGGTATGGAAGTGTCATGGAATGAACGTCATTCTTTTGACACTTTGATACCGTCATTTAAACCAAGATAACAAGAATTTAATCTTTTGAATGGAACAATGGAAGTGACGGGCGAATACTAGAGTCCTGGAGATTAGCAGTTTTGAATTTGTCATTTCAGAGGTAAGATGATTTTTGTAGTTTAAAAGTGCAACCCAAATGTATTATTTTAGTATATATCTGGGTCTTCTTATGCCTCTTTGATTTTGGATTAGAAAAAGAAAAAAAAGGTGAATGTGAGAGTGGATCTGGATAGAAGAGAGTTAGGTAGATTAGATTGAAACTACAAGGAACTCAATTGGACATGATTTAGTTTTCCTACTTCATGTAAAAAGGATCTAGGTCCTGGATAGAAACCACAGGTAGACTATAATTTGGTGACACAAACAGTGCATAATCAAGAAGAATCCATTTCCAGTGGTGTTAATTTCATGGTGATAATGTTGATTTGACATTAATCTATACATGTTATTTTTTATTACTCACTCCGTTTCAAAATACATATCCAATTTTTGCTATGTGTATTATTCACTTGATTTACTTTGACCATATTTTTTTATTTTATGAATACAAATATTAACATGTAAGATGCTGTTTGATTTGTCTTGACAAATATTTTCAAAATATTAAATTTTTATGATTTTTTACTTTATATAATTAAAGATATTAACGGTCAAAATTGTGCATTGACATATGTGAAGTTGTTGACTTGACATGTATTTTGAAACAAAGAGAGTATTAAACTCTCAAACTCTCTTTGTACCTTCTTATATTTGAACTTTCCTACAATCACTCACTATATTAAGAAGGGTTTGTCTAACATGTGCACAACATTGCACTTGTTAAAACAACTAATAGTAGTAACTTTTTCTTGGAAAACAACAATTATTTTTTCAAAAGTTTTTAAATATTAAATGTACAAGTTCCAATACAAAGTTTCTATTTTAAACTTCTTAACATGTGCAAATTTGCACATGATAAAAAAACTCTATTAAGATAAGGTAGTTGCATAATTAATGTATATCTCGTGTTTAGCTATTTATCCGCTGTATATATATAAAACTCAAAACTCAAAATTATTAGGTCAGTTATTATGATTGGGGTTCGAACCCCAACACATTCAATTACATGCAAGTTTATAATGACTTTAATATTTCGTCCATTTATTAAAACAATATATATTTAATATTTTCATTTTGTCATAAATATCCTCTTTAAACGAGCCCTATGAGTTCTCAATAAAAGAACAAGGTCAAATAGTCACTTGCTAACACAAGTATAAGCTAAACCATTCTTAATTTCTTATTGACTTCAAAACCAAACAATCATTCAACCAAAATGTACTATATTTGCCTAAAAAAATTGACTTAATTTAATAAATCGAAAACCCAAATAATTTAGCCAACCCAAAGGCACAATTATATTCATTTCCTCAAATCTTAATAATTCCACGTTGTCATCATCAATGCATGTCGACACACACTTTCCCTCTCTGACTCTACGTACCTTCAAAAGCACCTTCCCTTTCCTTATTTATCGTCCACGCGTCACTTTCTCACACCCTCCTTTCACATGATCCAAAATTCCCACGTGTCACCCTGTCGAAATCTCACACACTAAATCTTCATCAAATCATCTTCCAACACGTGTCCCTCCTTTTCCCCTTCCTATAAATACCCGAAACCTACGTAACATGAAACAAACCAAAACAATACAAAGTTTCAAACACAGAAAATCCAAATACCAAACCTTTTAACTGTTTTCTTTTTGTCGTTTCTACATGATCCTAACAGAAAACGGGTCGGGTCGTCGGATATTGAACTTTCCGGCGGTTCATCCATGTATAAACATTGCTTCCTCCACCCTTCTCTCTTCCCTTATCAATCTCTCCGACAAGATTTCCAATTTCCAACATAAATTCTTTTCATCCAACAAACGAAACGCGAGAAATGCTATTCGTTTGATTGGTCTTCTTCAACCTTTCCTCCATGAGATCTTGGAGAATCGTTCAAATCTTCCGGCTCCGGTGACCCTTTGTTTTTCTGAGCTTCATGTCATCTTCCAGAAGCTTTTTTTCTTGATGGAAGATTTGACTTGTGAAGGTGGTAGGCTGTTCATGTTGATGGAGTCGGGTCGGGTTGCATCAATGTTTCGGGTCTTGTTTAGATCCGTTGCAAATGCTCTTGATGTTTTGGATTTTGATTCTGTTGAGGTGGGTTTGGAAGGTAAAGAGGAGGTTTTGTTGGTGATGAAGCAAGTGAGGGAGGGGAGGTTTGAATTTGAGGTTGACGATGAAGAGGTAGTGATGTGTGTTAAGAAGGTTTTGAACCTTTTTGAGAAAAGGGTTGCTCCAAAAAAGATTGATTTGAAGAGGGTTGTTGATTATATTGGGGTTTGTGAGTGGAATGAGATTAATAATGAGGTGAAGTTTTTGGATGGTGAAATTGGGTTTGAATGGTTGAATGAGGAAAAGGGAAAGGTGGGTTTTTTGAGTAGTTTGATGGGGTTTATGTGTTATTGTAGATGTGTGATGATTGAAATTGTGGATTGTGAAGAGGGTAAGAATGGGAAGAAATTTGATACAAGAAGGGAAAGTGAGATGATTTTGAGTTGTTTAAACTCCGATGATTTTCGATGTCCGATCTCTTTGAAATTGATGAGTGATCCCGTGACTATAGAAACAGGTCACACTTATGATCGTTCATCAATTCTCAAATGGTTTAGAAGTGGAAATTCAACTTGTCCAAAGACAGGTAAAAGTCTTGCCAGTATTGAATTGGTACCAAATTTGGTGCTAAGGAGGTTGATTCAGCAATATTGTAATGTCAATGGCATTCCTTTTGTTGATTCAAGTCGTCGGAGTCGCGACATTACTAGGACGGATCAACCTGGAAGTGCAGCGGCAGAGGGAGCAATGAAGCTCTTGGCTGGTTTTCTTTGTAGAAGTCTTGACAATGGAAATGTGGAACAGAAGAACCATGCTGCCTTTGAGGTAAGGGTTCTTACCAAAACAAGCATTTTTAGTAGGTCTTGTTTGGTAGAAGCTGGTTCAGTTCCTCTTTTGTTATTGTTGTTGGCATCAAGTGATTCATCAGCACAAGAGAATGCTATTGCAGCCCTTTTAAACCTCTCAAAATACACCAAAAGTAGAAGTGAGATGGTTGAGAATTGGGGTTTGGAAATGATTGTTGGTGTCTTAAACAAAGGGATAAAGATTGAAGCAAAACAACATGCTGCAGCAGTGTTGTTTTACCTTGCTTCAAACCCTGAACACGCTACCTTAATAGGTGAAGAGCCAGAAGCAATTCCCTCATTGATCCATCTCATCAAAGATGACAACAAACGAAGTGTAAAGAATGGTTTAGTTGCAATTTTTGGCCTCCTAAAAAACCCTGAAAATCACAAGAGGATACTTGCTGCTCAAGCAATTCCTTTGTTAGTTAACATCTTAAAAGCATCTGAAAAAGAAGACCTTGTCACAGACTCACTAGCAATTCTAGCAACTCTTGCAGAGAAAAGTGATGGAACATCGGAAATCCTTCGTTTCGGAGCTTTGCATGTGGCTGTTGAAGTTATGAGTTCTTCTTCCACTACTTCAAGATTAGGGAAAGAACATTGTGTGTCATTGTTGCTTTCTCTATCAATAAATGGTGGAGAAAATGTGATTGCTCATTTAGTAAAGAGTTCTTCACTTATGGAATCTTTATATTCACAACTAAGTGAAGGAACTTCAAGAGCAAGCAAGAAAGCAAGTTCTCTCATAAGGGTTCTCCATGATTTTTATGAAAGGAGATCCTCTAACTACAGGACATCAGTTATTCCACGAGAACGATTCATTCATGTATGGTAAATTTATTAAACCCAGTATATTTTTTCAACCTGGGTATTCTTTGATTTTTTTTTAGTGATGTGAATTGTAGATATTGTATAAAATTTATTCACCTTTTGTTATTTATACTTGATTATTAGCTCATGTTTTAAAGAGCTAGTATTTTTATCAGCTTCTGTTTTTAATGATGAAGCTTGTACAAATTATTGTAATTTCTTATGTATTATCAAATAAGGTACGATCTCTATTAAAGATTAATCAAGATTAATATTCATCTTAATCTCTTCTTTTCATGTATACATGGCAAATGCATTTTTCTATTTCTTTTCTTCTCTTATTTTCCAGTCTGTGTTATTGTAAAACCCTTCGAGGACGAAATGACTCAGTTAAGTGGCTTGAATTGAGTTTGAAAAGACTGAAATCTTTAATGTAATCAGTTAGTTATTGAGTTTTATCATAAGAATAACGGCGCATCCAGACTTGGAAGTGTACATTTTTTATGAGGTGGACATCGGGGAGATGGAATGATAAGTATCATTATAGTAAATTAGAGTTGAATGTATACGTAGTTTATCCTTTCAATAGCATTTACTATATGTTACAAACACCATAGCATTTCTACATAAAGAGGACAAAACTTGTCTGGAAGATGCAGATTTTGTTTTCCTTCTATGCATGTTAAGTCGAACAGTTAAAATATTTATCTGCATAAGAAAAATCAATTGTTACAAACACAATCTTATTTTCTCTCCTTTCTTTTAATTCTACTTTTCTCGTTCCAAAAAATGCAACTTCGTGAATTCGGCCTCCGGAAAAAGTTGAAGTCACATTAACACGCCACCCAAATTATGATAGCAATATCATAATGATCATTTTTAGGGCAGATTTTTCTCTCATGGTTATCTAGTTGATTCTAGTTTCATGATTACTCCTAATATGTAAAATGAATTGGAAATTGTGATGATATAAGTGAAAAATATGAGCAGGAGCTGAGATAAAATTTGAGTACACCCCCTGCTGTCGAAACGACAAGTTAAACCAGACAAGAAAGTCACAAAACAAAATTTGATATTTTATAGAAAAGAAAGTTTTACAGAATTCGTTAAGAAATTTTTGGAATGAATTTTCGCTTGACTGCACCATATTAGACGGTATGACATCTTTCGAGAGGGTATTTGTTAATGCAAGATTGAGGACTGTTCTCTTCAATACCAAACAAAATAGAAGAAACCGGAAGTCCACGACAGTCATCAACAGATCAAAGATCTAACTCTTCAGATGACAAAATTACCACCGGATTCTTACCAATAAAGAAAACAGGGTTTTATGAAAGATAACTAATTGAATCTTGAAGAAATACATACAGTAAAAGGTTTATGATTATGCAGCCATCTTATAGTTTAAGCCATCCACATACAAAAAGATGTTTGTAAAAACATAAATCCAGCAGAAACGGAAAAGGGAGGAACATACAAATACAACGACCAACAATTCATGATTCGGAGCTCAAAGCAAGCTCTGTCAAAGCAAGCCCCGTCTCCACCTTCTTTATTTCAAAGAAAAGCATCCTCCACATCTTGAGAACAAACATTTCAGCCTCTTCATCTAAAATGACCCGAAGACGCTCTAGCATTTGAGATGCTTTCACGTGTTCTTGTGTACTTGAGACAATATAATCTGTCAATGTATTTTCTTCTTCCCCTAAAAACTCTTTGATTTTCTTTAAAATCCACGGTCTCATTCTTTCATGTAATTGATGCTGAAAATGAAAACATCATATGTGAAAAATATAAAGCATAAACTGCATTCTCTACTTTATAAACTACACAAGCCAACATAATCAAAGCATGTACTAAAAGCACAGCTAAAACATGCATAATGTTAAAAAGTATATGGTAACATAGTCCTAAGTTCTAACATACTTATTATCAATTGGCTGGTTTGTTTTGGCAGCTTGGAAAGGGCTACCTACATAGAAGCTAACCAAAAAGGTCACAGAGTGCATTTGCCAGGACATCGGCTCTTAGAGGCAGTGCTATGTGTTAGATAATAAAGTATTGAGCTTAAGTTATTGGGCATTTATATTAATAAGTGAGAGTCCATTTGGTTTTATTATATATTCTCTAATAAACCTTTTGTAATATTAATCTATTGAAATTCTATGAAACACTAGCCGTCTTTCTTGTTTCTATTTCTATTCTCTCTCTCTTTTGTATCTGTATTGTTAACATGGTATCAATAGCATGGTTCAATCCGCCTTGAACAACTTGTTGCTTCCGCTGTCGAATTCTCAAAAGTTTGAGAATGTTGTGTGATTGATTTCGTTTAATTTATAGTGTTAGTCTTTTCGAATTTTTATTGAAGTTTTGAGGTGGGAAGTGTCTTTGTGGCTACTGTGTTTTGTGTGTCCTAAGTAAAAATCACAGTTTCGGTATTGGTCAAGTTTTTGTGTTTTGTGGGTATTGGTCAAATTTCGATATTCGTATATGTGTCGTTCTTTGTTGCTTGAATAATAGTATATATTGTTAAAAAAAAAAAAGGTTTGATTTGGTGGTCACGGCTATTGAGAGGTTGGATTTGATAAATTAAAAAATCTGCAAAGTTTAGTGAAGTGATTCAAATTGGTGTGATGATGTCATCCCATAGCTCTTTGTTCTCTCCAAACACTAATTTGCATTGGTTTTGGTAACCTGTTGGGCTCTGGAATTTATTGTTTGGATATCTATTAGGTTTCTACTCTTCACCCAGCACAAAACACTCCCGTTCAACCAAACTACCCAAAATGTTCATGCGCAAGTTAAGTCACGCTGCGTGACTTAACTTGCGCAAGTTATGCGTCATGCGCAAGTTAACTCACGCACCTCTGGCACGTGCGTAAGTTAACTTGCGCACGTTGGCCGGTGGTCAAAACAGATGAACAAACGTTTTTGGACGGTGGTCAGTTGTTCAACATTCAATCTACACGTTTTTAACACTATTTACACGTTTTTTTTTACCACATTTATGTTTTTTATAACTTATACTATCATTCTCACCTATAAATACCCCTCCATACTTCCCTATTCTCTCACACCATCTCACTCTTTCTCCCTCCTCACTCTCTCCCTCACACCATCTCACTTTCTCTTTTTTTTTCTTTCTTTCTTTTCTTTCAATAGTCTCTTTGGGGGCAAAAATAATCAGTCTTCTAGGGATAAAATAGTGAGTAGCCTACTTGGGGAAGTGATCGACCCTTGAGATAAAATTAAATTTGTTTCTTTTTACCCCAAAATCTTTTTACCGTGGGTAAAAAATTTATTTTTAGGGTATAAAATAATCAAATTTAGATTTATCTCAAGGGTTAATGATGTATTCCCCCAAGAAGGCTGCTCACTATTTTACCCCATGAAGACTGGTTATTTTTTACCCCAAAAGAAAATAAGTATATTATTTAGTGAATTCGAATAAATGTATCAATGTAACAATGTATCAATTATTGCATGAAGTTGATTAATAAAATGAGATATTTTTATATTTGCTTTTATTTTCTAATTTTGTATTTAATGAATTTTGTTAAATGTATCAATTATTTAATGAATAATTCAAAGTGCATAAAGACTAAATAAACTTAGCGTGAATTCGAATAAAGACTAATTAAACTTAGCGTGAATTCAAATAAAGACTAATTAAACTTAGCGTGAATTCTAATAGAGAATTGTAATAAATAAATTCGAATAAAGTTGCATATTGAATAAATTCGAATAAAAGTTACATTTAAATTACATTACATAAAGTTTCTAAATATGGTCTATCGTTACATGACATTACATTCGGAATTGCACCTTTCAACTACAACAATTGTGTTACCTCTGAATGGTGCAAATTCAAAGTTGCTAAGCAGCAGGACTCCAGCGTCCGTCCTGAAAATGCTTATGTTCCATTCAAAATGTTAAATTCTCGTTGGTCTTGGTTTTAAATGATAGTATCCAAGTGTCAACGGAATGAGGTCAATACCTTGACACTTCAATACCATCATTTAAACGAAGCCAACAAGAATTTAACATTTTGAATGGAACAAAAGCACTTCCGACGAATGTTGGAGTCCTGCCGTTTAACAAGTTTGACTTGCCCCATCTAGAGTAACACAATTGTTGTAGTTTGAAGGTGCATTCCCTACCTAATCCTGACCGCCACCTAATCAGGATCTTTTGGCGGAATCAGACTTTTGATGATATCTTCAGCTGATCTCACCAACATTGCTCGCATATCGATCCACTGGAACATGATGTGCTCCCAAAACATGGTCGTTACGTTTTCGTCGTTCGTCAATTCCACCCAAGTGAATGATACTCTTCCATCGTCGAGCATTGGACGTTTATACCGAACGTATTCCACCTTCCTTGTGTCTCGGGGGTTGACTCCTTTGTTGAATTCATCCAGCTGATCCTTGAGACCTCTTAACGTTACACCAAGGCACTGAACCTTCAACCTTTGAGGTTCTCCGCCGTTGAATTGTGCACGAACTTCTATCCACCCAACCATTGTTTCAAATCTACACAATAAGAAATTAAAAATAATCAATGAAAATTCTCTAAAACAAACCCTAAATCTAAAAACAAATCTCTAAAACTCAAAACCTACAACATAAACATGCAAACATCTAAACATTTAAGCAACACACATCATGTTCATGTAAACATTGTATGATTTCTTGACAAAAAAACAAAAATTTAAACAAACCCTAAATCTTAAAAATTTCTAATTTAAGAGAAAAAATCTAACATAAAGGTTGATTGTGTTTGATTATGAAAACTTACTTGTTATTGAAGTGTTGTTTGATTTGAACTTGAAGGAATTTTGAATTTGGTGATTTGAGAGAGATTTTGGAAATTTTTTGAGGTTTAGGTGATGAATGAGGCATTCTGCCTTAAAAGACAGATTGCTGCGTGAGTTAACTAGCGCTGCGCTAGTTAACTCATGTAGCGCAAGTTAACTTGCGCTAGTTAACTTGCGCAGGGGCAAAATCGTCCTGGTTGCAGGACGGGAGTGGATTTTGCAGGGGGGAGAGCAGGATTCTATCTAATATCCTTCTACGGTTTCGGATATTGTTTTGTTCTTCCTCGTGATTGTGATCAATCCGGCACAATGGTGTCTTGTTTTCAGGTGCGATGGTATTTGGTTAATTGTCTCTCCATTTGGTTATTTTTGTTTAAGTTTTATGTTCGGGTCGGTCTCCTTATTTTTGGTTTATTTATTTGAGTCTAATCCTTGTTTGTGGGTTTGTTTATTGTTTCTTTGTATTTGGTTAATTGGTTGTTCGTCTATGTTTGTCTCTAGTTGCTTTGGTTCAGTTTGTATTGGTTTTGTTTGTTTTAGTTCTTTAAGTTATCTTGATTTAGTTTAGTTTGGTTCACTTTGATTAGTTTCGTTTGATTCAATTTGTTTGGTTGATTAGATGGGTCGAGTTCTCACAATTTGGTTCATTGGGTGAGTCGAGTGCTCGCACTTTGATTGTTTGGTGAGTTTGTGCTCACAATTTGAATGTTTGGTGAGCCGAGTGCTCACAATTTAGTTCTTTGGTGAGTCGAGTGCTCACACTTTGGTTGTTTGGTGAGCGTGTGCTCACAATTTGGTTTCTTCTCCCCCTTTTGATTCGTCTGATTGATTGCACTTCTCCTCCCTTTTGATTCTTCTGATTGATTGCATTGCACTCTGATTGCATTTCTCCCCCCTTTTGATTCTTCTGATTGCATTTCTCCCCTTTTTAATTCTTCTGATTGCACTTCTCCCACTTTTGATGATTCTTTGGTTACTCCTCTATTGGTTCTTATGTATGACTGTTTCTCTCTACGAAAATAACTCACTTTAGTTGGTTGCTGCTCTCCATGGGTTTTGTTAACAGCTGATTTGGTTTATTTTTCTGGGTTAATTTGCAACAAGCTTCAGCTTGAGGGGTAACGCTAGAACTTTATATTATTTAGTATGTTTTTCGTATTTTGTTTGACAAATTCACAATACTTCTTGTTGACTCATTGTGAGTTTGAGGGTAGATGTTAGATAATAAAGTATTGAGCTTAAGTTATTGGACTTTTATTTTAGTAAGTTAGAGTCCATTAGGTTTTATTATATATTCTCTTATAAACCTTTTGTAATATTAATCTATTGAAATTCTATGAAACCCTAACCGTCTTTCTTGTTTCTATTCTCTCTATTTTGTATCTGTATTGTTAACGCTGTGATTCGATGACTTTGTGTCTATGATAACGGTGAATACACGGAATGATTACTCAATTAAAAATTGAAAGATAAAGAACTGATACCGAGTACCTGGTCGTACAGTGCCCAATTTATCTCATATGGGAACAACTCCTCCTTGGTCTTTGGTATCATATCCATCAACTGTTTTGAATGCAAAAGGGTAATATATTAGTTTTTATAAAAGAATAGATAATAAACACTAGTGACAGTAACATTAGTTTAACCCCGAGCATGGATTCATAGGTACGTTACTATAAGACATAAAAATTTCCTTACGTATAGAATCACATTCCTAAATTAAATTAATAAACTAAGATAAGGGAAACTCGCCAATTCCTTCAATGAGATCAGCGGCCAAAGGAGAGAATAGAAGACTCAAAACTTGCATACAATTGATGGGGGTTCGGCCAAAGTTTTCTCTTCTTCTACCTTTATATAGTTCTCTTATGTACTTAGAAGCAAAAGTCTCCTTTACCCTTACTCATGAAAACAATGAGGAATTTTCTATCAATTACATTCATTTGTTACGGCATTCAAATGAGAAGCTATCTTGAGCAATTTTAAAAAAAATTGATTTTTGTAGAGAAGAGAGAAGATAAAAGGTCAACATATCAAACTAATTTTGTAAAAAAAATCTCTTTTACATAATTGTATCCAAGTAAACTAAATTATTTTAAAAAAAAAAATTATTTTTGCTATAGTGAACAAATGTAAAATAGATTCTTTAATTTTTTTTTTATAAAATCTCCAAATTATTCAATGTCAGAATTACTTTTATTTTAATCCGTAACACGTGGACTCAATCTTTTGACATTTATTTTATCTCTCCTCTAAATTAATATTATATTTTTGAGAAGACACCCTTAATATCTTTAAATTTGAAGCTTCCTACACACAAAAAAATCTTCTCTATTTGAAGTGTTTTTAATTTTCTTTAGATTCTGATTTTTTTTTAAGTTGCATCAAACACATGCAATACTCTTGAAAAACTATTTTTATAATTTTTTTAAATTCCAACCTTTTTTTTCTCAACCATATTATCATTTTATTTTATTTTTTTCCAAATTTAAGCCACAAATCCACGATGCACTTCTCTTTTTAGATTATTTTGATCATATTTTTTTATATTCTCAATTATTGTATCATCATAATTTCTTTTCTTTTCTTTTAATTAGTCAGTCTAATTTTTTTTTTCCTGATGGTTTGAACAAAGTAGAGTCTCTGAAGTTCGAACCAAGCTTTTGCATATATATATATATATATATATATATAGGATTATCATCAATTTTTAACTCAAGTAACGGGTCTTTGAAAAGATACTAGTATATACAGCAATGAAAAAGAGACGACTGTATTGAATTCCTTTTTCTAGGTGAAAAAGTATAATGATATGATTTTCAAAAAATTGTTTTAACTCATTTGATTACAACATTTATACCACACGAAAAGTCCATCTGTTTTAGTTGTCAAACAACATGAAGATTCTGTTGAAGAGGGAGATTCCTCCACAATAGAGAACTTTTTGTTTCATTTAATAATGTAGGAAAATCTACAACACGCATATCTACAAATTAGAGCAAATTTATCCAACTTCACAAAATTTCAAGAAAGCTTTGTGGCACAGACAATTGGTGTTTTCATAGATTGGAACTTTTCACTTAACATACAAATATAATATTAACCGCATTCCTTTATTAGATGTTTTACAGTTTAGGACTACATCTTGCTTGACTGCACGATATTGGAGGGTATACCATCTTTAGAGAGAGGCTATTTCATTCATGATGCAAGATTGAGAACTGTTCTCTTCAAAACCAAACAAAACAGAAAGAGCCGGAAGTCCATGACAGTCATCAACAGATAAAAGATCTGACTATTCACATGACAAAAATTACCACCGGATTCTCATGAATAAAGAAAACGGGGTTTTATCAAAGATAACTACTTGAATCTTGAAGCAATACATACTGTAAATGGTAGATGCTTATGCAGCCATCTTATGTTTTAAGGCAGCCACATACAAAGAGATGTTTGTAGAAACATTAATCCAGCAGAAAAGGAAAAGGGTGGAACATACAAATACAACGACCAACAATTCATGATTTGGAAGCAAGCCCTGTCTCTACCTTCTTTATTTCAAAGATAAGCATCCTCCACATCTTGAGAACAAACATTTCAGCCTCTTCATCTAAAATGACCTGAAGACGCTCTAGCATTTGAGATGCTTGCACGTGTTCTTGTGTACTTGAGACAATATAATCTGTCAATGTATTTTCTTCTTCCCCTAAAAACTCTTTGATTTTCTTTGAAATCCACGGTCTCATTCTTTCGTGTAATTTATGCTGAAAAAAATAACATCATAAGATGAAAAAGTTAAAGCATAAAACTGCATTCTCTACTTCTTAGACTACACAAGCCCACATAATCAAAACCTTACACAACTAATGTAATTCTTCAATCTTTATGTCCAAAACCTTACACAACTACAATAATATCCCCATAACAGTGATGAGGTGCTCGGTGGTGTGTATTGAAATGGCATAGTCCTTCCCCCTTGATAGCAAGTTTTTAAGGGAGTATTACCCAAGTTCTTATATACTTATCAACGAACTGGTTCGTTTGGCTTGGGAAGGGTTACCTACAGAGGAGCTAACCAACAAGGCCGAGTGAAGTGTCATAGAGTGCATTAGCCGGGATGTCGGTTCTTAGAGGCAGTACTATGATAGTGAGCAGGGACAATGGTATTATGAGGTGCATCAAGTTGTATGGGATGTTTGGTGTAGTATTTATGTGGCTTGGTTCTTCCACCTTGATAGTTGATTTTATGGGATGGTTCCCCAAGATCTTACATACTTAACAAATAGTTACTCCCTCCGACTGAGTGTTTATATACAGTTTTTATTGTAATATTAATCACTCTCAAATCATTATATTCCACTGTGTTTATGATAATGGTAAATACACCAGAGCTTAGTATGGTTGATTAGGTAAATTGCTATTCTCTCTTTCATTTGTAATCTTTCACCTTACCTTAAACTTGTGTGAAATAGCCTAGTATGACACCAATAATAAGGGGAGTATTGAATTATACCAATATGGCTCATTACACCAAACAAAAGATATTAGATGTCAACATTTTAATTACTTCAAGACCAAAAGTATTGAATCCCAGGTAGCAGTCGATCCTAAAAACACTAGTGAGGACGATGAAATGTGGCAGCAAGAGTGAGAGACAATGAGAAGGGAAGCAGTAATATTGTATTTGTGTTTTATAATTGCAAAATTTATCAAATACCCCAACCAAAAATCCCTAAAATTTACATATTTAACTTTTTTTTTTTGGAATTTTATATCAATTTACGTACGGTGTGGGCGTTATCTCAACAACACAGCTGCTATTTCAGCCACCACACAAAACTGCTACCCTACTGCGTGCCGTGGGCAGAGGCCTGCCCTGCTATGCCATTCTAGTGTGTTATTGACAACACTATCAAAGACCAAATGATTATTAAATTCAAAACCAGTTAAAAAACTAAGTACCTTGTCGTAAGCTGCCCAGTCTATCCCATATGAGAACAACTCCTCCTTGGTCTTCGGTATCATATCAATCAACTGTTTTGCATCAAAAAATCTCCTGTTATCATAATTCTTGTGTTTCTCCAACCCATGATCTCGATCCCTGTCACGGTCAGAATTTCTCTCCCTGTGTTCATCTCTGTGGTTAGTGCCGTCTTCATCATTCCTATCCCTGTCCCGGTGGTTGGACTTCTCATTTGAATGCCTACTTCTATCCCGTTCTCCATCCAGCCTCTCTTCCTTGAAATTGGTACTAGATATACGCTTTGCAAACTCTGCAGCTGCAGCCAAATTGGGTGGTGTTGGCCCAGAAGGAGTAGGTTCAACAGCCTGCAACTCTTCGGTTGAGTAATCAATTGGAACCAAAGGCCTCAATTTTTTATCCTTGTGTGCATCATCGTCTTCATCTTCATGGAAAACAGAAGGGACAGTTGTTCTTTTTCCAGAGCCAACCAGACCAAATCCCAACTTCTTCATAGGAGCATTTCCACTTGTCTGAGTATCAGCTGTGGCTACAGATGCCATGGTGGATTCATCATTGGTAGTATTTAGAACATTAGCATCACCTGTCACAAAGCATGAACCCCATTTAGTAATGAGAAAGAGAGACAAAGAAAATCACAGATTTGGAGTAATTACAAAAATTGCCAATATGACCTTCGTGATTAGAATCAGCTACAGTATCTTGTACAGCAACAATATTGTTCATTTCATTAGTAATCTCTCTGGTAGCCATAGTTTCGTCCCTGCCATTTACAATATGCTCTGTCAACAGCTTCAATGCATCTCTCTGCCGCTTCAGTTGTTGATCCTCCTCAGTTCTCTTCTTGGCCTCAGCAATTTCCTCCTCTTCTTTTTGTCTGTCAGCCAGGTCATCTTCCTTTTCACGTAGCCTCTTCTTTCTCTTCTCCTCTATCGCATTTCTACGCCACCTCTTCCTAGAATCCCCATCATCATCCTCTTCATCATAAAGTATTTCCTTTCTTCGTTTGCGTTCTCTGTCCTTCTCCTTCTCTTTTTCATATTGACGTTCTTTTTCTTTCTCTCTTTCTCTATACTCCCATTCCTTCAATTGTAATTCAAACTGACGCTCAACTTCCTCAATCCTCCGTTTTTGGTCCCTCTCTTTCCGAATACGTTCCCGCTCAGCTTCTCTTTCATATCTCTCGAGTTCTCTTTCCTTTTCTCGTTTAAGTTCCCGTTCCCTGTCTCTCTCCCTGCTTTTCCTGTCGTGCCTTCTGTCAGGGGTTTCGGGTCTATCATGTTCACCGATTGGTTTCTTATCACCATTTGTGTCTCTCTCATTTTTCTCTTCAGCCGTTTCTACAGAATTTGAAAAGCAAAGCAGATGAATAATAATTTGAAAAATAAAAAAGTATTCTGATGATAGAATATAGCCCTGCTGAGAACCACTCAACAGATAATAGAGATAGCAACCAAAGTGTTTTGCCCCTTACCATTCTTCTTTATATCCACATCAAAGTCTCCTTCTCTTGTTTTAGTAGGTTGTTCGGAAGTTGAATCCACAGAACCATCACCAGTTGGCGGTGGAGGCGGTGGAGGCAAAGGTCTTGAGTTCAGCCTCTCCTCTATCATCTGCTTGATTTTTTCTAAAGCATCTCGATCAACTTCCCTATCTTCATCCGTAACAATCCCAAAAGTTGCCACATCATGGGTTTTCTTGTTCACTGAATCATTACCCTCCTCCTTATTTGAGTGCTCCACATCAGGCTTTGCATCCTCATTTACATCAGAAGTTTTCGCAACTTGATCTTTTCCAACTTCTGCTGCCTGAGTTTCCTTTTCCTTTGAATTCTCAGTTTTCTTTTGTACATACCGCTCCAGATAGTTTCTCATAGCTTCATCTACATTGATCTGTCAACAAAACATTGAAGATAATGGCTAAAACGCCTCAAATGCAAAACTAATGAAAGTAAATATTTGTGCCAAATGGTTATTAGTATGAGAATATTGTGCCTCATTCACAGAAATTTAATACAATTTTTTACCAGGAATATCGTTAGTGCATTTACAAATGCCCAAAATGATCTGAAAGTGTGATTGAATTGTTATATGATCATATATCATGGTATTCTTTCCATATTTTAAAAAAATTCAAATATATATTAAAATATGAACCTAGCCCTCTAAATCCTCCCCCCAAACAGACTCTTAGCTTCATCAAAACTTCAAACTATTCCTACTCCCAAAAAAGCAACACCAAAAACTAAGTACACATAGAAAAGCAAAAGTTGGCTTTAGAAGATATAAAAAATATTGCCAGCATCGTATTGTAATTTAATATCTTAGATTATCCTATAGAATTAGATTTCTTATCTTAGAATATTTTAGATTTTCTCTTAAGGTTAGTTTCAATATTTCGTTGTTACTATCATGATTTGTTTCCAACCTTAATTAGGCATTGGAGTCTTGTATTAGTATAATATTGGTTAGTGGTTAGCCTTTTCGTATAAAACCATAATCATCCGTCATATTAAAACATAGGGTCATACTAACTTGTGCCCTTAGGGCATATGTTAAGGATTCTATAAATGGTAAATATTTATTACAAAACATTAATTTTCAATTTCTAGAAGAATAAATTGGCTCAATTTCCTGGACAAAATTTCCACTTTAGGTTCCTTAACATGTGCCCTAAGGGCACAAGTTAGCATTTCCCTAAAACATATTCATAATTCACAGTCTTGGTTCTTTCATTTCTCTGTTGATCTAAAACCCTAGAAGGAATGCAAACACAAATACAGAACGAGCATAACGACCAGCAAGAAAATAATGAATTTAATAAAATGTCAGAAAGTAATGAATTAAATAAAAATGTCAGAAAATAATGATGACTAGTTTATACCAAAATTTAATACTAGAATGACTTTGATTCATGACAAATGAAGGTTTTATATATCTTCTCTATATAAACCCTTTAATACTATAATGACTTTGATTCATGACAAATGAAGGTTTTATATATCTTCTCTATACAAACCCTCACATCTTTGATTATGAGGGGGAGGGGGAAGGGAATTAGGCAGGACAGATGAAACATATACTCTAATGTCAAGAAACAACGACATGAACACAAATGAGTACCAAACTATTTATTCGTGCATCAGTGCCAAACTTAATTATCATGAAATTCAATCACATTGATTTTCAAATTCATTAAAATAACTCAGATCCTTGCCTAAAATTATAGTTGTTTCCAAAAGCAAAATATAATGTTCATACCCTTAACCTCGCAATATAATTAAAAGGTAGACGTATATGCTGTGTAACATCAAATACAAATAAAAAGTAGTCGGAGATGAAGACATACCACTAATTCTTGGCCATCAATATTCAATTTGGTAAGGAGACGTAAAGCACGGAGAACCCCTTCAGCAGTATCGAACTCATAAAACCCAAAACTTTTAGGCGTCCCACTTGATAAATCCTGAGGTCTTTTCCAGCTCTTGATATTCCCACATAACTTAAAGAAATAACAGAATAAGAACACTATAAATATACCAAAACATTTAGAGATACCAATTGTCTAATAGTTACGATAAGAAGCTAAAAAGACAATAAGAACACTATTAATGGCTAAAAAGACAACAACTGACAAAACATTCAAAGATATCAAACTTAGAAATTTACTTTAAGGAGAGAAAGCATGAACTCATTCTCCACGGTTGGTGCAATCTTGCCAATGTAAACAGTGGTATGTTGCTTCTCAGCTGGAGTAACACTGGGAGGAACCACCGGTCTGACAACAGGAGGAATAATAGGGCGTATGGAAGGGATCCCTGCAACAGGCGGGCGTGATACTGGAAGTACATTGATTGCTCCAGGAAGGCGTGGAGGATATACAGGACGAACCATGGTTCCATAAGGAGGTGGATAACGAGGAATTCCTGTACATGGCAGAAAACATCTATGCAAATATATTAGAGCAGATCATGAATGAGTATACACAGTAAACAAATAAAATATATACAACAGTGAAGATATATACAGAAAATATGTGACGAACAATGGAATGTTGTTACCACACATCAAAAGCATAATAGAGATGGCAGCACAGCTAATAATCACCAGCTGAAATGACAACCTGAAGAAAACAATAAAAAAATACTATCGAGTTTGAAATTCACGGATGTCCAGAAAGTGCTTACCTTTGACTGACAATTTGAAACATAGCAGGCTTCTCAAACCCTCCCATCCACCAATGGAAAATAGTAACTTTCATAATCTCATGAATACATGATTTACTAAGACGGGAATTCTAGTTGAATTATAAGTTCTTTTTTATACATATGAACCCATGTTGCAGCATAAAAAATGGAATGAAACTGCATTTGAGAGAAGAGAGAATTGAAAAGATTGCAATACCTCATGACAAAAGGCCAACGTGCATTCAGTTGCAAACATGGTCGGCTTCTGGAATTCATAAAGCCATTCAAGGTAAAGTAGTATCCTTATAACTAGCAGAAAGTGGCCAACTAAAATGAACATGACACAACCATACATTATGTAGATCGACGATAGAACAACCTGTTTTTATTTATTTGAATTAACTTTCGATTACCAAGATCACTCTTTGTTTCGAAATCATCATTTTAGTAAAAAGACAATCAATAAACTAGGCAAATATATGCATACCAAAAATGAGTTGTAGGAGGGAGGGTGGGGTGTGTCTTTAACCAATATGGAAGCCTTCCAACCTTTTGTCATCGAATTGAACAAGACACTGTAGGAGAATTGAGAAACAATCCCGTCATCGATACCCTATCTAACCATCAATAACTATTTTTCTAAATCTCTCCTAACTCATCCAAATTGAAACCTCGCACCATTACAAAACAGAATACAGTAGCTACCAATACAAAACTAAGAGTATGTTTGGATTGACTTATTTGAGTTTATCTACTGACCTACGTTTTGTGTGACTGTTTGGTAGAACTTGTGAAAACAACTTATGACATTGGTCATAACCTGTTTTCATTTTTCAACTTATTTTAAATAAGCTTTCTAAGATAGCTTATAAAAACAGCTTATAGCTTATACAAAACAATTTAACTTTATTTTATCTTTTGCCATAGAAATAGCTTATACAAAAATGTGTACCATGATAATAAGCACTTGTGCTATATGCTGCAAATAAACTGTTTTTATCCAAACAAGGCCTAATTTGGTGTTCTTTTCGCGCTACTAGACACACTCAATAACAAATCTTCACAAAATTCACAGCACCAATATAAATATACAATCAACAGTCAAAGAATAAACATTAATTTAAATGAATGCATAATTTCACAATTCACACACAAAAATCACAAAAACAGTAAAATAAAACATGTTTAAACGAATGACCCACCCGCAGGGTTAATAGTTCCTTGAGGATGCATAGCATAACCGTTTGGCATCGGAACAAAGGGTCTCATTGCAGGATTACTCCCGGGAATTTGATAAGACATCATCGGCTGCATCTGGGGCATCGGAACCGGAACCTGCACCGAACCGGATACACCAGGAGGTTGATTAGGGTTTTGGTAACCACCAGGTGGATTCGGCAAGGGAGTAAACTGCGGTAATTGAACACCAAGCGGACGGAAGGACGGTGCAGAAGGAGGGAGAACACCGGGAATTTGCGGCGGAGCATATAAAGTAGGTGGCGGAGGTAGCGATTGTGGATTGGGATTAGGGTTTGTGGGGATAGGGACTGGTGATGGTGTTGAAGATTGCGATTGGGATGATTGGGGAATTGGATCGGGTGGATTAGGGATTGGGTTGGGAGGTGAAGGTTCTGAATTTGTTTGAGGATTGGGTTGTAGAGTTGCGGGAGAAGATGAATCCGCCATTGTTGAAGATGAATGAGTTTTTTTTGAAGAGTGAAAGGTGAATTAGGTATTTTGGTTTGAGATGGTTTGTTCTGTGTCTTTGTTGTGTGACCTAGATTGAATTTGATTGCGCACGTGTGTGCTACTGTGTAGGGTTCGTAAGTAACTATGGTACTGGCATGTTATTTTTAGATTTCGTAAGTAACTATGGTAGCTAGATTAAATTCTATTCTCGATCTATTCTCGATATATGAAACTTAATGTCTATCAAATATACAATTTTACCCTTTCTTAATTTTTTGACACATCATCAAAATTATATCATTTTGTGTCATTTGTATCAATTTTCCCTTGTTTTTTCTCTTCAAAAAAACAAATTAAAACAAATTTACTCGATAAAACACATTAATTTAATCTCTTTTTATAAAACAAACAAACTTAATCTTAATCTTAGTCAAAACAAATTTTCCTATAATTCATCTATTCTATTCTCTATTCTCTATATATGAAACTTAATGTCATTCTCCACTTATGATTCTTCAACAAGCGAGGAAAATTCTACAATGTCAATTAACTATATCTTATAAATAAATACATTTATTTGTTTCATAACTCTAGATATAAAATTATTGTAGAGACTTATATTGAGGATATTAATTATACACTTCCATATCCTCTTATATTATTGTAAAGTGTAAACTTATTTTGTAAAAGCAATATGTCAAAATCCAAAAAATTTAACAACTCCGTTGAGAAAAATTTATTTACACGTTATTCTAAATAATTATAAATGGTATATTTGAGATATCTTATTTTACCATTTTTACTATATTTTGACATTTTATATCATTGATATTCTTTAATACTTATGGAAGTTTATGACTATTTTCTCTTATATCCTCAATAATAATAAAATATAAGTCTCGTGCATTTCCGTTGCATGTAACCTAATCTTTTCTCAAATGTGTGTAAGTATAATTGTAGCATTTGAGTTTTGAGTGAGTTACTAAAATTATGAATATAGTTGCATATCCTATTTTATAGTACTAGAGACTTATCTCACTCATATGATGATAAACTTTTTACATAATCATCATACTCTGTCATATAAAGGTTACTGTATATCTTAAATTCTTTGAAATTTTAATTGTGAAAAAGAGATTTTGTGTTATATAATCTTGAATGAAAATTTACATTCTCCTTGATTCAAAATGCTGAATATGTGGTTAACTACGAAACTCAATTATTGATAATATTTGTCATTGATAAATTATATATTCATGGTGTTTCATACTATAATCAAGTTACCACTTGTGTTAATAATTATGTCATACTCATCTGCAAAATATGTGGTTGAGTTCATGAAACTCTACTAATTAAAATTACATAACCACTTATATTGATAATCTTGCACTAGTAATCAAGTATCCCACTGTTGAATTGAATTGAATATTACATTATTAAAATATTTATATATATCAATGATCACTAATGAAATCTCACTTACTCTTGTTTATATATATGCGGGATCAGTGAGAGTGTGTACACAACACTACATACTATGAGCTCAAATGAGAAATTTCATTTCACTCTTCTTTATCTATATGTGAGATAAAGTGAAATCTGTACACAATATTATATAAATACAATTTAAAATTTTCGTCATTGTCATATACTCTTGTGCACACTATAATATATGACATAGCTTAAGAGACTTTAAACATAGTCTCATTCTATTATATTGAGATATATATTAAAATTCTTTTAATCTCAATAAGCATCATAATTGGTTGGATGCTTAAGTCAATTTTGTTGGAATATGCACAATACTCTTTTGCATGCAGACATATATCGTGCTTCTCTTTTAACAACATTCCACATTTTATAAGATCATAAATAATAAGTACAATGTAAAATATCAATACTCCTATCGAGTATGATATTTTATTCTTTAAGTACTTATAAACTGAAATAATTGTAAATGTTCGTTCATTATTGACATTCTTGTGACCACATTAATCCATATATTATTTTTTTTAAACTAAGTGTCTATGTTAATCCAATTTGGAAGATTCTTGAATTTCCTATTTCTTTATGGATTTTCATAGTCACGCTTTTCCTAAAAATTGGATTAATTGAATGTCGTAGAACATTTATTGATTTTGACTAAATGTAATTACACACTCTTAATAGGCTATCCCTATAAGTAATTATTATTCTTCAACCTATGTGGATATGTGACTTTTATAATTGAAAACTCATTGGTAGAACCACTAACCACATACTTGTATATATGAGTATTGTAACTCATGATCATTTGATTAAGTCTATGATATTTTAGGTTAGTGGGAGTTTGTTATAGCATTTTTAAAATGCTTGGGCCATTCTTTAATGACACATTCTTTTTAATTCAAACGTGTCAGTGTAAATTCATCATTTGTTAGAAAAGTGAGCCTTTGACCAGTATGATTTGTTTTCCCTATCAGATCCAATTTCTGCCGTAATAAAGTTTACTTATATTTCAAATTAGTACTTTGACCATACATACATTTTAAAATTTAAATTTCACATTCTTTTTAGTAATTGAGTATTGTCATCCAAGTGGGAGATTGTTGGATTAATTATTTAATTAATCAATTATGGATTGACAATAATCAATTATTATAAGTTAATGTTATAATATAAATAATGGTCTATTGTGTTAAGCACTAATTAGTTGATGAATACTGCTCTACCCTGCACATTTCGCTCTGACCCAGCTAAAGAGACGATAATGCTCATGCGTAAGTTAAGTCACGCTGCGTGACTTAACTTGCGCACGTTACAGTTTGTGCGCAACTTAAGTAGCGTTGCGCATGTTAACTCACGCAGCGTTACTTAAGTCATTTATCAGCAAAACAGAACACACATACCCCTCATTTCTAAACTTCCCAACTTCGAATATTTTCACCCCAAATTCGATTTTCATCATTCTTGCGTCATTTAAAGCAAATTTCGCCCACAATATCAAGTAAGTGATTATTATCCCACTTGATTGTATTTTTTTGGTTGAAATTTTTGATTTTTTGAAGAAAATTTACGTTTTTAGGTTTTTATAAAATTGTATTGCATGTTAAAGATTATGATTGTTAATGATGATTTAACTTAGGAATTGCTGTTTAGATGTTGTTTAGGGTGCAATGTGGTAGTTTAGGGTTTATAAAATGTTAGATTTCTTAGTTGTTTAAAAATTGCACTCTATGTGTTTGGTAAAATGTCACAATGGTTATATTTGTTTTTTATTGCTAATGATGAAATTAGTTAGAATATAGTTTGTTAATGTTGGTTACAGTATGTTTAGGGACATTGTGGTAGTTTATGGATTGAATTGTTAATGTTGGAATTGTTGTGCAGATATGTCTCGGAGGAATACATCAGAGAGACCGCCTCAGCCGTCTCAGGATAGGAGTGACAAACTTAGCCTAGGGAGGCCTACGTCTACTAGTAGTGCACGGAGGGAGAAGCAAGTGGTAGTCCCTCTTTTACATGGCCGAGGTCGAGGGAGAGTGGGGGGCACGAGACTTGCCAATGTTGATGCTGCTGGGACCTCTTCGTCACAGACTGGTCCATCTCAGACGATGGACCCGACGCAGAATCACCATGATTATCAGGCTTATCAGGATCCTCAGCCTCAGGTGTATCATTTTGAGGAGCCTCAGCGTCACCAATATCAGTTTGAGGCGTATCAGCATCAGCAACATCATCATGAGCAGCCTGTTGTTGAGCAGGAGGAGCAGTCTCATATTGAGGAGCCTGAGCAGCAGGAAGATATTGCGCAGCCTCAGGCTCAGACTCAACCTCAACAGGATGATGATGTTGGGGGTCGTTTTCAGGTGGTGCCGAGGGTGGTGTACGAGGTCAGACCGGGCGACTATGCAGGGGGTCTTCTAACCTCTCGGATTTACCTCGCTTTGGTGGACACGTGGCATTTAAGATATGGGTCGATGCCGATGTAAGTATATTTTAATGTTTATTTTACTTCTTTTACTATTTATACAACTTATTCTAATTGTTATTTTACTTATTTAGTGTTAGAATTAAAATTTATGTTAGAATATATTTAATGTTAATTTTACAACTTATTTATTTAACGGTGTTGTTTGTTGTTTTTTGTTTTTATATTTCAGTTTCGGATAAAGCATAGGGTGAAAGGTATCTCGCACGGGAAGAAGCTTAGCCTAAAAAACTTGACGGTGCCTCAGCCGGGAGTACAAAACGATTGGTTTTGGGACGTAGTGAATCTGTCCGGTCTAACTCCCCTCCTGAGTAGTGGGTACGAGAACATCTCTCACGGGCTCGTTTGTGCGATGTCAGAGAGATGGCATGAGGAGGCGAGCAGTGTAACGCCCCCTTTTTATTTAATTATTAGTTAATATTTGAATGCTTTTACATGATTTTATATTTGATAAGTGATAATATGTTTGTTATTTTTAGAAATATATTTGTTATAAATATGTTTGTTATTTGTTATAGAAATATTTGTTATTTTGTTTAAGAATATATTTGATATTTATTTGATGTATTATTTGGCTTAGTTGCGTGTGTATATATATTTAAGAGAGGTACATAGTAATATTATATTTAAGAGAGTTTAGTGAAGTAAAATAAAATAGGATATTTCATTAGGAGGAGTTGTTATGTAATTTTAGAGAAGTTGAGGATTTAGTGGAAAAATAAGACAAGTGGAGAAAAGTTATATAAAGAGGGAATTAGGTTAAGAAAAACATAGTAAGCGTTGTCAGAGTTTTTGGAGAGAAAGAGGAGAAACCTAGAAGAGGCAAGAACAAGAAAGAAGAACGCAGCTTTGATTCAGGATTTTTTTACCAGGTAAGGGTGAGCCTAGCTTCGATTATGTTATGTTGTAATTCATTATTTATGATTAACGAAGGGATTGGGAAAGTTAGAGAGAGAGTCCTAAGTTAGGGTTTTGGTAGATTTTGTGATGAATTGATGAGGGAATGATGTGAATTGATGTAGCAACGTGTTACAGAACCTAGATTAATCACTAGGACCTTAATTCTGAATGATTAGAGCCTTAGTATGAGAGATTGGACGAGTTTTGGCGAGGTTTTGAGCGAACCCGCAGCCTGTTCTGCGACCGCTCGCCGTGGCGAGTAGAACAGTTTAACTCGTGAGGCGAGCAACATCACTCGCCGTGGCGAGCAACCCTTTAGTGCTCGCGAGGCGAGCAACATCTCTCGCCGTAGCGAGCAAGTGGCAGAATGCAATTTAAGTAGCTCGCCGTGGCGAGCAGTCCCACTCGCCACAGCGAACAATGTGGTCTCAGACCACTATGACTTGAGTTTTAGAACTCTGTTTTGAACGAGGCTTTGAGGGTAGACTTATGGATAATATTAGAGATGTTTAAGACCTAAATTATAACCTGTAATGATGCTGTAAGATGATTCTTAACTGTTGACCTTAATCTATGATTATATGCTTATTAAGTGAGTTATATGATTGATGTTTAAATGATATTTGTGACGATGATTATGTGCTGTGAATGTGTTAAATGTGCTGAACTGCTGCCATGTAAATGTGTTATAATTGCATGTGTCAGTCAAGAGTCGTAAATGATGTTAAGATGTTGTATGTAACTTGTTTAAGTATAAATAGTCGAGTTCATGCATTTGCATAATTTGAGACGGTGGAGCTTATGCTCAAAGCGACGGTAGAGCTTATGCTCAAAGCGACGGTGGAGCATTTTGCTCAAAGCGACGGTGAAGCTTATTTAAGCTTAAATATTGGTACCACATGCATGATGTTTAAGATGTTAGAGTTGCATAGTCGAGTTGCATTGTCGAGTCTTGTATTTAAGACGTTATGAGATGATTTGTTATGTGAAGATGTTTTAAGATGATTTGTATATTTGGATGTTTGAGACGTTCCTGTTCTATGTGATGAATATTGTTGTTGTTGTTAAGCATAGATATTTGAGTTATATGTTAATATAATTGATGTGAATCTCACCCCTTCTGTTGGAATTGCCGCCTCGTGGGCAAGTGCAGGTGACCAAGTGTAGGATTGACGATGTGAGAGGTCCTTGTGGAGTCTTAGGAGCTCTGATACGTAATGGGATGGGGATTATCTTTTGTTTCTATTCCTTTATGTATCGCTTTGAAATTAATTATGACATTGGTGCGAAGAACTAATCTTTTAAAGAGTTTGAATTATGTTTCCGCTGCTACATTTTGAATAAAGACGAGGAATAAATTATTATTCATTTTGTTTAAAGATTTTATGAAATGTGACATCCTGATTATGTGTTATACTCTGATTATTTTAATGAATTTTTAAAGTCGGGATTTCGGGGTGTTACAAGCAGCTTCCATCTACTCTTTGGGGAGCTGACCATTACACTAGATGATGTTGCGTGTCTCCTAGGCATCCCCGTCACCAGGAGGCTCCTTCCTGATAGAGAGGTAACCCGTGACGAGGCGATGAAGATGATGCATGTGGACCTACTTTTTTCCACGGAGGATGCCGCTAAGGAGATGGCCAAACAGGGTGGTGTTTATATCAGTTTTGGTGTATTGAAGAGGCGGTACGAGGAGCTCTTAAATAGGTGTAATCGGCTGGTTGAGGTTGACACAGAGGAGGAGGAAGACAAGCGAGCTTAAGTTAGGCTGGTCTGCGTTAAAGCGTTTCTGTTGCTCTTGCTTGGATGGACTATTTTTTTCTCGCAAGAACAACAAAATCATTAATCTGTTGTGTTTGCTTACGCTGCAAGATATGGACGAGTTGGGCAGCTGGTCATGGGGTGGGATGAGAATTGCATTCCTGTACGAGCAGCTATCTCTGACCTCCGACTCATCTGTGGCCTCATGTGGTGGTTACATGACCCTGCTTGTGGTAATATTTATTTTTCTTCTTTTTTACTTATTGGATCGTAAATTTGTGCCTTGTTTACCTTGTTTTTCTTCTTTTTACCTTGTTTGTATAATACTTGTGGTGATATATATTTGGTTCTTTGTGTTTGCAGGGATGGACTTTGGCGCACCTCAGGAACCTCATTCCGAGGGTTCTTAATAATGTGTACGACCCAACATTTGCTCCACTTGTGAGTCGGTGGAAACCTCCTAGGGGCTTTATGGATCCTAGACACTATAAAGATGTCATTGATGCGTTGGATCAATCTCATGTCATCTGGAGGTCGTACGAGAGCCGACGACACATCACGCCCTTTCATGATATATGCTGGTACTTCGGATGATCATGGCCAGCAGAGACAGGATGGTCAGTCACTTGACAGAGCGGGTTCTTAGACAGTAGGGGTATGTCCAGACACGACCTAGGTCTTCTATATATGTTGAGCTTATTGCGGCCGAAGACGCGACCCAGGCCTTCATGGAGTTTGCTCTACATATTCTAAATCAGCAGCAAATGGGTGATCCGGTGCCAGAGGACGAGTCGTGGGCTCATAGTAGGGGGTACATGAGATGGTTTTTTAGGGTATCACATCCTATTGTGAACCCTCCTGCGGCCATTCCTGACTACGCAGCTCAGGCCTCACCTCGTCTTGTCTCTCCTTACGAGGAGGTTCTTGTTGACCAGCAGTGGGCCAGACATCCTCGCGACCCATACCAGATCATCAGCAACATCAGAGCCAGAGTGGATAGTGCTATGGGGCATCCTGATGTGTTTGGTAATTCAGAGGTTCTTCGCATGATGCAGGGTATACAGTCTGAGTGGAGCATGCTGGAGCAGATGCCGGTTCCACGGATGAGGAGTAGGAGTCCACAGCAGTAGGGTGGTTTAGGCATTATGACTTTTGTGTAGTGTTTTTTATGACATTTTTTTGGATTTGGTTGTAATCATATTACATTTGCGCTTTTGAGCGTTTTTATGACAATTTCCGTTATTTTGGTCCTTTATTTTTCGTAATTTGATTATGAGTTAATGCTTGATTGAATGAATGATGAAAAATGTATGCAAATGAGTGAATGAATGAATGTATGAAAGAATGAATGAAAAAAAAGAGAAAAAAGATGTTTCTGCCTCTTCTGGGCTAGAGTTAACTCACGCATGTGTTAAATCTGTGCGTGAGTTAACTCACTCACGCAGTGCTTTACACTTGCGTGACTGGGCGTGAATTAACTCACGCAGTGCTTTACCCTTGCGTGACTTAAGTCACGCAGCGCAAGTTAACTAACGCACAGTTTTACATGTGCGTTAGTTAACTAGCGCAGGGGTAAAATTGGCATGACTGCATGGTGGGAGTATTTTGTGCAGGGCGGAGAGTAGTATTCTTAGTTGATGAATATGTGTGATTGAGCTATTCTTTCTAAATGGACCGTGATGGGTTGGACCATTTAGCTAAGCCTAATGAGAGGTCTCTGCCCCAACCGTTTAGCTATTTAAACGTCATCTCATCAACGGTTAATTCTTCTGAACATCATTGTGAAAACCACAAGCTAACGAAATGAGGGTAGTCATCCCTCTCATAATTGTTGGCGGTTATCTTTCATCAACCTAATTCAAAGGTACACAATTTATCATTCCTTCTTTATTATTGATGATATGTTATAATTTGTGTCTATTTATCCATGACTAAGTCTTAAACTTTTATCAGTTATTTCTACAAATCAATCCCAACACCACACCACATATTACATCATCCGCCACTAGTTACCTATAAACAAGAATTGATGGCTTTCTTATGCGATTCACCAATAAATGGGTAGCGCTACTTGCTACAATATCACGATTGCCGCAACGATTCTAGAAGTGGTAAACGAGCTCACGTAGTTCAAGTAAGTTAATTGGACCAAAAAGGGAACAATCCTAGTTATTTTAAAAGTGATAAACGTGAACTTAAGTTCATGTAGTTCAAGTTAATTTAACTAGCGTACACAATTTTGAAATCAATGTATGTTAATTTTGAGATTTTTTTTGTGTTACATAAATTAAGATTACAAAGGTATATGTAAATTCAGTCAATGTACATACAATATATGTAAATTCAGTCAATGTACATACAATATATGTAAATTCATAGGGATTCACGCAGATATGTAAACAAAAAATAAAGAAATTCACTTATTTATGCAATTCATTATCAATAGAAGAATTTATGACTCAATCTTATATCTTTTGTCAAACTTGATAATATATTATGGATCATTGTGACAGAGATGAGTGCTTATAGAGAGATAACAAAGAGGGTTTAGGAAGAAGGGCAAAATTGGTATTAAAATAAAATTTTAAAAATACTTGAGTATAACATTACATTTTAGGGTGTTTCTAGAAATAATAAAAAATTATAGGCATGCGATATAACATGTAAGAAAAACAAATTGAGAGAATCATCTCAAAATATTATTATTCAAAAAATTCGTAATTTTTTTTAATAATCAAACAATTATTCCCTTAAAAAAGTCAAACATTTATGATTGACTAAAATGCATATAAATTAAAGGTTTAATTAATCCGTAGGTCCCGAATTATTTGGAAATTTTTAACTAGGTCCCTAAACTAAAATATGTTGTAATTAAGTCCTTAAACTATTTTATTTTTTTTAATTAGGTCCTTCCGTTAGACCGTTAGTCAACCGTTAATTAATGTTGACATGGACTAATACATGGTAGTCTTTTTACACATCATCAACCACCTAATATCCATATTTTTTATATCATTTTTTCACAAAAATAAATAGTATATTATATTTCAAAACCCTAACTTTTCTAACTTCCTAAGACCTAAACCTCCCTCTCCCTTTCTATGTGAATCGCCCCCTCTACGGCTTGCGACGACAACTTTTATCCTGTATGAATTCCGACAAAACGAACCCTCTGACGAATAACTGAGGTATTTTATTTTTGATATTCTTTCTGGCTGTTATGGGGACACAATGGCTACTTTATTTCCTGTAGTTTAAAGGCAGCTGCTTTTGTCGTGTTTGTTCAATGAAAATTGATTTATTTAACTGCCGTGTTAAATCATTGTTGTGTGCTTGTTCAATGGAAATTGATATGGTCAAAGAAGTAAAAGTGGCTTTAGGTGTTTTGGCATGTATATTGTATTACTAACTTTGCTTATAAACTACGTACACCTATATGAATACAAATACCAAAATTGATTGCTATCTCCAATAATGTTGGACATACAATGACAAACTCAGCAGACAAACTTAGATGTTGTTAGTTAGATGCATTTCATTAGATCATAGAGCAGATTTAAGAGTTTTTAACAACTTAAAAGTATCTAAAAGAAAAGCAACAAAATTCAACTGACATACATAATTTTGGAGAAAAAAAGAGGAAAAAAATGACTTAACTACCGCGTTAATATATGATGTTTTATCTCAATTTGATCTAAGTATTGTGTTAATATTTTCCCAATAAAAAGACTATTAAAAATATAACAACAATCGGTTAACATTTAGGGACTGCTAGTTAACCTCCTCCATAAGATCCCCGAACTATCTCAATTTGATCCAATTATTGTTATTATTCTTATTGTTGATATGAGTTTGTTCTTATTGTTGTTGATATTTTGAACTTGTTGTTATTTTTATATCACAGAGATGGATGACCCTAAATTTGAAGTAGAACTCCACCACGGAGGTCAATTTTTTAAGGGGAGGTTTGGTAATGAATATATAGGAGGTAGAACAATGGAAGAACTTGAATATGATTCGGATCACTGGTCACTACAAGAAATTATTGATGTATTGAACACTGTCTTAAAAGAACTCAAGTCAGACTCTGATTGCATGAGTATGGCAAAGAATGTGTTGAGTACAATGATGAAACAAGTGAAGTTATATGTGCTCCACGGGTACAATGAATCTAATGGCATTGAAGCAACTTCTAATGACCCTGATTATGTCCCTGCTGCAAATGAAATTGAATATGATGATAACAGTACAAGTGGTGATGAAGCTAGTGTGGAAGACAAATTAAATGATAGTGTTGATGATGGTGAGCATGATGATTATTTTGAATTTGATGAAGATCCTGTTGGTACACAAAATCAAGAAATTTTTTTTGAAGTTCAAAGTATGGATAAATCTAAAAGTATTATTGAAGGTGAAATATTTGATGGGCATGAATCAGAATATTTAGATAGTATGGATGGGTCAGATGATGGTGAACAAAGTAAACAAAGCACACGTAAGAATATGTTCAATCCTGCTGAGATGTGCATGGAATACAAATGGCAAGTTGGGATTGAATTTTTATCTCTGAATCAATTCAAAGATGCTACGAAGGAATATGGGCCTTATTGAATGGTAGGGATATAAGATATGTTAAGAATGACAAGTTAAGGTGTAGAATGAAGTGCAACGGTGAATCTTGTGAGTGGATGACATTTGTCAGCAAAGTTGGTCGTGAGGAGACCTATAGACTTAAGACATATCCGGGAGATCATACTTGTGGGAGAACATTTAAAGGGTATTTGGCCTCTTCAAGCTGGGTTGCAGAAAAGTTGTCTACCAATATGAAGACGGGTGAGAGTAAAAAGCTTGTTCATGTAATTGAAGATGTGAAAGAAAAATACATGGCCGATATTTCAATTACTAAGGCATATTGGGCAAGAAGAAAGGCACTCAAGAAACTAGAAGGTCAAGCACTTGAACAATATTCTAGAATATGAGATTATTGTGAAGAGGTTAGATCCAAAAATGTTGGTTCAACCCTAAAGGTAATGTTGGATATACCTACGTTAGTCCATCAACCACGATTTCAAAGACTATACATGTGCATAGAAGCTGTGAAAAAAGGATTTTTGGCTGCTTGTAGATCAATTATTGGACTTGATGGTTGTCACTTAAAGGGTCCTTATGGACAACAGTTGTTGGATGCTATTGGAAGGGATCCAAATGATAATTATTTTCCTATAGCAGTTTCTGCAGTTGAAGCTGAAACAAAAGACTCATGGGGTTGGTTTCTTACTTTATTATTACAAGATTTGGCATACAAAGGAGAAAGGAGATGGGTTTGGATGTCTGATCAACAAAAGGTATATTGGATTGTGTCTGTTACAAACTATGTTATGATTGTGTTATTAAGCTTTTTTTTTTTGGTATGTTGGCAGGGTCTTGTCCAAGTCTTTCAGGAAATGATGCCCCGTGTTGAGCATAAATTTTGTCTCAGACATTTATATGCTAACTGTAAAAAACAATTTGGAGGAGGGTCAACATTGAGAAATTTAATTATGTGCGCTGCAAAAGCAACTTATGTTCAAGACTGGGAGAAAAAAATGAAGCAATTACAGGAGGTTAACAAGGAATGCTATGAGAAGTTAATGACATTGGATCCTAAGTTGTGGACTCGGTCACATTTCAGTTTTTACCCAAGAGTGATATGCTCACAAATAATATATCTGAAGCTTTTAATGGAAGAATATTGGAGGCCAGAGACAAACCAATTCTAACTATGATGGAATGAATTAGATGTTACTGGATGGAAAGGTTTGCTGAGAAAAGAGTCAAAGGGGAAAGGTACACATGAAAGATTTTGCCAAAGCCTAAGAAGAGACTGGATACAAAGGTTATTAATTCAAGGTTTTGGAAACAAAAGTGGTATGGAGAGAATAAATTTCAGGTGGAACATATTTACAAGGGTAACTCTGAGAAATTTACCATTGATTGGACATTGGTAGTTGTAGTTGTAGGCTTTGGGAACTTAGTGGACTACCATGTAGGCATGCATGTGCAGCTATCTTTTACAAAGAACTTGACCCAACGGATTTCATCAGCAACTATTACAAACCTGCAACTTACTTGGCATGTTATAGTCCAGTGATTACTCCAATTAATGGGGAGAGTTTATGGCCAACTTTAAGCATGGACAAAACTATCCCCCCATCATACAGAGTGAAACCTGGAAGACCAAGAAAATTAAGAAGGAGGGAACATGATGAAAATCCAAACCCACGAAGATCTTCAAAAGTTGGGACAATAATGAGGTGTTCAAGATGTAAGCAAGTTGGTCACAACAAGGCAACTTGCAAGCAGCCTCCAACCACAACTAAACTTGCAAGTAATGTTGCACCTGCCGATAGCGGAAGGGTTGAACCAACTATTGATGTACCTTCAACTAGAACTAATGTTGTATCGCATACTACTGAAGTACCTACCGCTGGACCTGAAGCACCTGCTGTTGCAAGAGGGAGAGGAGGAGGGACGACTAAAGGGAGAGGAAGAGGAAGAGGAAGATCTACACAGTCCTAACCTAAAGCTGCAGTTAAACCTGCAAATAATAGTAAGGATCAATTGTGTTATATATTTTTTTCTGTCATGGATTTTCTATGTTTTAAATTCTTTCTCATGAATTTTTTGTTTGTTTTGAATTTGATGTTGCAGAAACTACTTTGACAATTGGTATTGATGTTACATCAACTAGTTCAAGTGTTGATGTTGTTGGAAGTGAAAGTAGAAAGTGAAGGTTCAACAAGATAGAAAGAGATAATGATAGATAGCAAAAGACAACTATATTAGATCATTTTTATTTTGTGAAGATTTCATCGAGTTATAACTTTTGTTATTTGTTTGATTTTGGCTTGTATGAGATACTTTAACTTTATTTTTTAAGACAACTATATTTAGGCTTAGCTGTGTTTTTGTCATACCCCAAATTTTGACCAATTTCATTTTTTATTTTCATACATTATTCGTTTTTTTTAGCTTTTCGTTCGCGCTCTAATTCCCGTGATATCTGTTTTTATTCGTATTGTGATCGCATTTCTTTTTTTACGTCGTTTATATTTTTAATGTCACTCGCGTATTAATTTCTTAATTTTTATCCGCGTTTTATGCGTATTTTATTTATCTTAAAGTCTACGTTTTTAAAAACTCATTTTGTTCACGTCGTTGATTTACTATTTTATTTAGCGTTTAAAAAGCCGCGTACTTCGGTCGTCTCAGACGAAATTTCGGCAGAGAGGTATTTTAAAATACCTCATTTTTTGGTTCTGACGGGACATTTTTATTATTTCTTTTTATTTTATTATTAATTTTCGTTTTTTATTATTATTTATTTATTTAGTTATTTCTTTTTTATTTATTTATTTGTTGTTATTTATTTATTTATCTGATTTTATCATTTTTTAAGTCATTCAGTCCACATGTCAGTTTGTTATTGGTCCTGGTCCAACTTTTCCTCCAAGTTTCAGCAGGGGTATTTTCGTCATTTTAATGTATCAGAGACTTTGTACTATTTAAAGTACTGTTCACGCGTCAGATCAGTCCGAATCAGTCACAATCAGTCAGAAAAGTCATCAAAATCACTAGAAACACAAATTTCTTTCTCTCTCCACCAATTCTGAATCAAAACCACAAAAAACTCAAAAAAAACTCATGAACACTCATGAATGTTCATCATGAACTTCATCCAACAATCATCTCAGTGACTTTGTTTTCTGAATCATATCCACATCCAAACAATAACAACGTTACAGATCCAAAATCAAACCTCAATCAAACCATCCAAACATTCAAACACCAAAATCCGAATTGAAGTTAAACAAAAAGTAGAAGCAAAGCACAAGGACCAAACCGCAAAGGAAGAACAAAACGAAAAAGAAGAAAATACAAAGAAAATGATTTGAACCGAAACAAAAAGGAGGTAAACGGAAACCGAACCAGTGCCGTACAGAGAGAAGAAAGGACGAGTTGAACCTTACAAAGAAGAAACACAGTCGAACCAAACAAAGAACGAACCGAAAACGGTTAGAGGTATTTTTTATTTTTATTTTTCGAAACTTTTCTTCTAGATCTAGGGTTATGTGATTGTCTTTTGAAGTTTTTGAGTTGATATATGTGTAGAGGAGAAGAAAAGAATTTGAGAAAGTAAATTTTTTTCGAAAAGGGAGGTGGTTAGGGTTTTTCCGGCGGCGGCGCACCACCCTGGGGTGGCCGGCCACCGCGTAGGAGCAAGCTCTGCTCGTCGGAGAAGATGAATCTTCATCTTCTCCGGCCACCTCCTTCTTTTTTTTTTCGGTTTTGATCTTAGAGAGAAGGGAGAGGTTTTTTTGATTTTGTTTTTAGAGAGAGAAAAGGTTTGCAAAATGAAAGAAAAAAGTCACAAAAACACTTTTATACTCTCTTTTAAAACCGGTTCGGTTCACCTGAACCGATCTAGGATGAACCGAACCGGTTCCTCCATTAGCCCAGCCCATTTAGTTTTTGTTCTTTAGCCCATTTTTTTTGTTTCTGCTGCCATTTACACCCCAGTTTTTGCTACCTGCACCTTCCCTGCTTTTTTTTGTAGTAACTTTTTATTATATTATGCATTTTTTTTATAATATGTGAGCTATGTTTTATGCATTTTTAATTAGTGTTTTAATCCCCACATCATGCATTTCTAAATTCATTTTAATGGCCAAGACTTATCTCATGTAGTGTTAGTTTATTTAGGCATTTAAAAAATCTTTTTCTTCTTTATTTTCAAAACTATTTCTAATTTGTTCATTTTATTTGTTTATTGTTCTTTTATTATTTGTATTTTTTTATGTTATGTTTGCATCATTATTATCCACCATCTCATGCATATTTTTTTTCTTGTCATTTATTTTATTGTCATTAATTTTTGTGGTAGGTATAATAGAATTTGTTGTAATTATTGCATGCGTATTTATTTTTCCGTCATTTATTTTATTATTGCCATTGGTTTAGTGTGTAATTAGGGAAATGATGTAATTTATTTTTGCGCATTTTATTTCTCGCCATCATATTTCTCTTGAGACCATAGAATGTATTTAGGGTATGTAATATGTAACCGACACACGCACCGACACTTTACCACTTTATTTATCGCTTTACGCTTATTTATTTTTTCCGCCGTTATGCGAGTTTACCATTAGTTTAAAAAAATATTTTCATCAAAAATCAAAATTCAAATTTCTTTAAAGTAAACCTTGGTTTGTAACCCAAGTGATTTTTTCTTTTATTTTCCTTAATCAAATGTTAATCAATTTAATATCCACATTAGACATGGATTTCTTGCAATTAAAATTAACCAACTTCACCGTATTTTCTTCTCATGCCTTGAGGCCTCTCATCTCTTCTTAAAATCTTTTTTTCAAAAATGTTAAAATCAATTCAACCCATCAAAAAAGTTCTTTAGCCGAACTACTTGATTTTGATCCCGATTTATTTGGGTAAGTAGGCAAAGGGTTTTGGCCCTTCCAAATCAATAAAAATAACCAAAAACATGCTTCATCTTTCTCCTTTCTTTCACTTAAATTCTTAAATAATTTTTTTAATAAGTAAAATTAATTTAGCGCAAGATTAAGAATAGGTAGAAGGTTCCTATGGGATACCATAGTCGGTTCGGGTGCCTAACACCTTCCCCAATCGAAACCAACCTCCGAATCCAAGGTCTTATAAGGGTTTTTACTCACTTTTTCCCTTCCCGCGAATAAAAGTTGAGAGTTCAAAAATTAAAGGTTCAAATCCGATTACTGATTTTGATACCCGAAAATCGCGAGCACAATTTTGAATTTAACAAATGACAGACAAATATATTTTGGTTTAGTTATGTTATGAATATATCGAATTGGTTATGTTTAATTGTTGAGGAGAAGTGCCACCTATTACGAAACTTGTTATGGCTAATTGAAAGAATAACAAATGTATATTTGATCTAAACAATGTCAAACTTCTATAAATTAAAAATGATACTAAATTACGGTTCACAGCAGAAAGCATGTTATCTATATTTCAAAAGACAAACAATAATTTTTATGAAAGACATGCATGTTTTGTTATTTGATCTGAATATATCATTATTTAAAAATGTAAATTGTTTGAAAGACTTATTTACAAACTTTAATTAGTTTGAGGACCTACTTATATAGTATGCCATGTCAGCGTTGACTAACGGTTGACTAATATTCCTCTAACGGAAGGACCTAATTAAAAAAAATAAAATAGTTTAGGGACTTAATTACAACTTTTTTTAGTTTAGTGACCTAGTTAAAAATTCCCAAATAGTTTGGGGACCTACGGATTGATTAAACCTAAATTAAATCTTCTAAACAAATCATACAACACAAGGAGAATAGGACACTTTTATTTAAAAACTATCATGGCAAATTTTAAGTGTTATGATTGGATATCTATATACTTAAACTTTTACTAGTAATTCGAATCCCAACCCAACATATTTTACTATGAATGAACTTCAACAGTAGTTTAACCAAGAAGAAGTTCCACCAAATCTAATAACTCATCTTCCTACAAGTATAGACGAAGTATACAACCTCGTGTGAGAAATAGCGGTTTTAGATGATGAGTGCTTTGTTCTATTTCAAATGCCTCTTTCGTGAAATCTATTCACATAAAAATACATGAGAACCACCACAAAAATTTGGTCTTGGACCACCACTACCGCCTCCAACAATTATCAGAAACTCACTCACTAGCAAAATGACTGAATAGCACGTAATAATCACGTGTTTCAACCCTCCTTGTTGAAAGTTGAAACTCTGTTGCATTGCCTGTGCAACTGTATGCTATTGTTCCTTGTCCAACCAACCCCTTTCTGTATTGTTCGCATCTCTTCTCTACCGCTGATTAATGAAACCCCAACGTACCATCTACAAAGTCAAAGTTCAAAATTTGGAGTACTAGAACATAACCTTTGAGACAATTCTTCTACATTAGTAAGTAGTAACACCATCATCCATTTTATATGAATCATATGTTGCTAAATTTTTTACCAACAACCCAAAAAATACACATAAATTTGGTCACTAGTGAGTACCAAGTAGTATCATTCATTTTATATATTCATTTACTACATTTTCCCCTAAATATACCCCTCATTTGACTAAATAACAAGAGTCAAGAAACTAGCAGTCTTTGTACCAAAAGCAAAAAGAAACAACTAGTAGACTAGATGGGTCCTGTGACGTGTAAAGCACCCGCTGCGTTATTACATATGGTAAAGATTATTTGGGCCTACTAGTTGATATCTACATGTTCAGCAGGGCGGGTCTCATACGTTTTCTTCTTAGGAGTTTCGTGCATTTGTACTTTCCTTCCAAATGTCTTGAGCAGATAATTTTCAAAGGCAGCAGAAACAGCTTCCACCTATGATTATGTAAAAAAAAATCAGTACATGGGCATAGTGTGCATATATTCAAAATTTCCAAATTATGTAAATATTTTTTTGGCTGTTGTTTCTTTGTCACTAACCAGTTCAGGTTTCTTGCTGTACACTCTCACTATGATGTCTACGTAAAATGCTGGCAACAAATGACTGATTCGCTCATTTTGGATTGAAAAATTTTCTTTACTCCCGTAGTCCTGACACAATTATATAATGCAGTTGAACTCTCAGCCATGTTAAACTATATGCAGCACAAAAACTAAATAATTTTAGGAAACAACAATTGAACAATCATAAAAGGTAGTAGCCATAAAAGATGTATTTGACTAATTTGGAATATGATGACTTGATGACAGCTATTTCAAGAAGGCAAATTGGCACACAGAAAATTTCAAAGGAATTATAAAATATGTAGTATTTCACAATGACAGGTAGTCAACACTCAGTAATATCCTAACCACCTATTGGCCAAAACAAAATGCCAAGTTCTTCCAAATTTTAACTACTTTCATCTGCTTTTTGCACAATATGGTACTTTATCAAAAATAACATTTGCAGTTAGTTGCCATATTCATACACCAACTTGCAATATAACTTCTTGAAGACAATCACAATTTCAGATAACTACAGTTCATAACTAAGAATGTAATTGCTATTTATTAATCGAAGTAATAAAAAAAACAAAGGAAAAACTAAAAATATAAGTGAATTCATTACCTTGAAAAATTTAATTCTGGATCAGGAAATGCATGCAAAAAGAAGAAAGACGTGTCAGCTGTTAGCAGTCAACAAATGAAAAGGAACAGTTAAGTTCTTCAACATGCACCTTTCAAGAGGGTTTTCCATTCCACGTGTTAAATCAATTTTAACATTGCTCACAGCGACATCATCTTCTTTCAAATTCGTCCCATCGATCTGTTAAGAAAAAAATTACATTGAGAGAGAATGAATATCTCAATCAGTCCCCAGAAAAGAAGATAGGCAGGCATGTACATATACTGAATGAAAAGGACACTTATTACTATAGTTTTTTCAACCTGAGAACAAACAATGTCTTGGGGTGTGATGCTTTTGAAGTTTTCTAGTTTTTCCTTTGGAACAGAGAATTCATTGCATAACTACAAAATGGAGTAAATGTTTGTGTCAATTGGTCAGCACATGGTATTTATGTATTATCATTACTGTCTGCACAAAATAATGAATTCTCTCTACCTATCAGAAAGAGTGTCACAAAAATAAGAATATGTCAAAAATTTATCAGGTACTTCACTGTATGGCTGTACCTGGTATAGATCCCTTCTGCGAATGCGTAGAATCAACTTTCTGGATTCCTCCAGTTCATGACTGGAAGAACATTCAATTGTTTTGAGAATTGAGTCGTCTAACTGGAATATAAGAGTGTCAGTTCCATAATGCCAAAGAAAATTTCCAACATCAAAAGTCTGCAAATTTACTCAAGACCTTCCAAAAGTCAGATGGTTGATGAATTGAGAATGCAATATGAAGATGTGGATCTGCTTTCACCAGTGCATCCAGAACCATCAACTCAATTGCCTGACAAAGGAAACAAGAAAAATTAGTGTGTTCTCTCTGAACACAAATATACTTTGTTTTGGCATTACTAAATTTGTTGAAACCGCTCACCTTTACTTTTGCATGTGTATAGACTGTTCTATGCAAATCAGCACGGGTTGCAAATAACTTGTGAGTTGTCAGATCTGACCAACATGTCAAACAACGATAATGTACTATAATTTACGGTCTTCCGCACTAACAATGATAGCAAAGTTTTTAGTAAGCACTAACAATCTGTAGAGCGATAACAAATTTCGTCATCCATAACTTGCATGGTCTCCATCAATCTGAAAAGTCAATAAAAAATTAAAATCAAGTTATAATTAATTTCCAACCTCATATCGAAAAAAACAGTTATGGAATGAAGTATGTTCTATATTTCAATAAAAAGCAAAAATATTGCTGCACTGCTGTACAATTGTGTTGTCACAACTCACGAACTGCAGAACTCACAACCCAACAAAATAATGCCACCTAGATAATAAAAATGAACACCTCTCCGGCTGAAAGTTGCACCCTAGGCCACAAGCACGTGAATCACGAACAATGTAGTCAAATCTGCATATTCTTGAATTTGTTATGGGTCTATGATCAAGAGATTGGGTATCAATAACAGTGGCACATCAGGAGGAAAAAAGATGAAAAGTATCAACTTACTTGTCAACGTCAATTCCATTGCGACCGTTTGCAACAATATCATATAAGAACTTCTTCTCCTGTTATGTAGGAGAAAATTTTGAATCAAATCAGTATAATAACACTGTTAAAGAAAGTGGTATGGCATAAATGAAGTTATTAAAAGAAATTAAATTTTGGACAATTAGATGACAGACTCTTTGGGGAGGATGGTCAGAGCTAGAAGTGATTAATTCCTGCAAAATGAAATGAAATTATCAAAGCTCTTTGTCTACAAACTGAAATCAGGAACTCGGTCACCAGTTCTTATTCTTAAGAAACATCAAAATAAAAAATAAAAAATAAAAAATGGAATGGAATATGGATATGGATATGGATATGGAACAAAATAGAAGTTGCGACCAAACTTAAAGGTGATCATCAAGAATATCATGGAATTTCAGTTTGAAAAAAGGCAGAAAAATTGAAGATTTAATTGATAATTTCAGTCTAACCTTCACTTTTGTGAGGAGTTGAGAATCCAAATCAATATTGTGTTCATCAACAATGTAATCTATCATTTTCTCAGACATTTCCTCATGAGACCTGACAGTATAAATAAGAATATATCAAAACGGTGGATTCTACACAATCAAATGATTGTAGTTTGGCAAAACTCTAATCAATACAAAAATCATAACAGAGTAATACATTGTTGAGGAAGAGTTGTTGTGGAAGAGTCTTACAGTATTATCTATCTAGTAAGTAAAGTATGAAACACAATATGTGAGAGTGGAAATTCTAATTGTTTTATGACTTGATTGGAAAGTTTCAAAAAGATATTAAGAGTTATAAGTTATAACCAATACCAGAGATAACATTTGGGTACAGCACACAAGTAACTTTTGTATTCCATCATGAAAGTGATCTTCCAGTTTAATAACTAATGACAAATTAATGAGGAAGAGTAAAGAATCCAGTAGTATCATGTGGTGCGCGAATGTGATATTCTAAGAAGTATAAAGTTTTAAACTATACTCGGTGTTTTTTTTTTGTTTTGACAAATACATTTTAAGAAAATAATGAAAAACATATATATTTGTTTCATTTAAAACGAAAAAATGAAAAAAGTATTATTAAAAACAAAAAATCAACATGTACATTCTTTTATCATTGCACTAAAATTACCAAGTGGGGCCATTAAGAACCAGGGGAAGGAACCCACGCTCAAAAGTGTGGCTGAAGGGCCCATGACCAACATCATGCAGTAATCCTAGACACAGATGACAAATGATAAAGTAATGGAATTAGAACCGTTAAAACAGAACTAATTGGTAGAAGATGGCAATTACCAGCAAGTTTTACTGCCAATACATCAAATCGTTCAATACCAAGCTCAGGGCCCTGAAAGGATAGGAAGACCGCATACTGCTTAGCACTATAATCTCACAACTGATAGAGTATTTATATACGACCACTTAAAAAGTATATACCTGGTATTTTTTAATGATATCAATAGCTTTCCCAGCCAGGCAATAAACACCCAGTGAATGCTCAAAACGAGAATGGACAGCCCCAGGGTAAACCATGTGACTTAGGCCTGGATCACATAAGTGACAAGGTTAATTCTGTTTAAAAAGAGACTGATTATATTACTTCAAAAATATGTGACCAATATCTCTACTTTTATCACCTTGCAACAGAACTTCACATTAACTCATGCTAAATAAACACCAATAACAATTTAATATTGGAAAAAAGAGGAACAAAAACCTGCTTTATAATATGGCATCAACTAGAGAAAAGAGATTTGTTATATTATATCTATCCTAATGGTTTGCTACTTTATGATTTTCACGCATACAGCCAAGTCAATCTAACCGCAAACGGCAATGTGGAAAAAGATGACGTTAGCAGATTTATAATATTAGAAAGAGGCCAACGGAAGCTAAGAAGTTGACTATGAAGTGTGCATAATAATAAATCATGTGGTAAGTGGTAACATGCTAGAAACATCCAATTTAATGTTACAAAATTAAGAGACACGAGACTCATTACAAATATAATGTAAGAAGCCTGCATTTGCAAGAGGCTGACTCTACAATCCAAATATGTGACCTCCTATCTACAAGAGTGAGGACAACTCGAAATCGTGACCATTTGATTGCATGCAAGATAAGCTAACTGCAATTTTCCATGATAAAATCATTCCACTATACATGCATTGACAACACATCGAGTTATTTTTCCAATTTCCTCTATTGGACTTTATTACTATTCTCAACAAGTATTAATTGTTCACTCACCGAGCTGCTTCAAATCACGGAGTCTGCATAAGGAACAAATTCATGTAAAGGATGAAAAAAAAAGTCAGATGTCAGTGCATTAAATGTAATTATTCGCTACAATTTTTTTGCATTGAAACTATCTTTGGTAAGGCATACTTGCCTTTGAAATTGTTCTGTGTCAACAAACTTCAAAAAGATCTGCAGCAAACAAAATATTTCCAAGTTCCATCAAAGCCAACACAATTAGCAGTAACACAAATAAAACTCTTAATGCACTTTAGATCAAAAGAAAGTACCATACTTATTTGATATTACATTAAGTTACAAAAGAATCATATAATTGTGTTTTATACTAAAATGCATCCCTAACTGATTCAAAGAGTATATATCAGAATCAGTATTTCAAATCCTGAACCGAATTGGACAATTAAACTTTTGAAGTGTGAACCAGCACCATCGATGTTTCAGTTATTTGAGCCATTCTATCGCAATTTCGTTTTGGTTCGGTTCGAGTGAATTAAAACAGTTTTTACATCACTCAGAGATCTCATACTACTTTTTGCTTCTCATCTCTCTTACAAACGCTAGTACAAGATTTGAACGGTTTAATAACATTAATCAGAAATAGAATGTTTATCTACACTAATTTTCCTTTTAACCTCTCTCGCTAACGCTAGTTCAAAATTTGAACGAATTGATCTATGTAAGTAAATACTCAACAGTTTCCGTGTAAATCGGTAATCAACAAATCCAAAGCAGTTCCACATTTTCCTTCACTCGTTATAACGGTAACAAAAAGCAAAATCCACGAATACAAATTCTCACAGAATCTACTTTTCTTTTTGGATAATCAGAGAATCTACTTCAATCTACCGTAAATCAACAGTTCAAAACTTCATGCAACAATTTCTATTGTAAAATTGTAAAATCTAAACAAAAACAACATCATAATCGAGAAGAGAGAAAGGAATCAAAGTCGAAATGCATTATTCTAGAACGAAAGTTTAAACGAAGAAGCGAGAAACGGAAAAAGCGGTTACAGGCTCGAGGAAGATGTTGCCGTGAACGTTATCACGGATATGCTTGAGGAAGTTCCGTTCGAGAGAGACGGAATCGTTCAATGGAGCAGGAATCGGCATGGAAGAATCGATGATCATCGAGAGCAGTAGAAGAATGGAGTGAAATCTAGTTTCGGTTAGGGTTTGGAGAAGAGAAGAAGAAAGGAAGAGAAACTGAAGAGAAGTTGAAAAAAAGAGAGAAATGAAAAGGCGAAGAGGGAGAGTTGGTTTTTATACTGTTTTTCGGACATGGAGAATTTTTTGAAGTGACCGGTGATAAATGTGGAGAGATGCCGCCAAAATGAAATTCGCTTACACGAGTAATAGGCGCGTGCACACGCAGTTGATATTTAGTATCAGTTTATTTCAGATTTTTTTTAAAAAAAAAATCTACTTTTTTATAAAAAATATCACTTGTTATTTTTAACGGTTTGTTTAGGATTTAAAAAAAAAAAATACTTAAATGCACTTTTAGTCTCGTATTTTCAAAACCAATTTTTTGATCTTCTATTAAAAAAAGTCAACTAATTTCTTTGGCCTCCATTAATTTTGATGATGTGACTCATTCATTAATGACGTGGTTATGAGTTTGCATTAATGAGTCGTATAAAAATGTTTACACGTTATTATTGTTTTAATTAATTTAATTATTTTATTATTTACATATTAAAATATTAAAAAAAGTTACTAAAAAAATATTAAATAATAAAACTTCATCGTCCCATCATTACTACCCATACGATATTCATTACCGCCATCTCATTATCATAATCCATCACCATCATCGCTAGGGATGACAATTCGACCCAAGCCCATCGGGCACCCGCAAAAAATACCCGCAATGGGCGGGTAAATACCCGCACTTACGGGTATAGGGACGGGCTCGGGTAATTACACGCAAACTTGAACGGGCATGGGCGCGGGTACGGGCACTCTAGTGCCCACTCCGCCCCATGCCCACACATTATATAGACTATACAAATAATTTTATTTATAATAAATTTAGTTAATTAATCTTAAGTTTTTGATATTAATTGTAATATGCATTTGTTTTTTATATTTTAGATGTTTTTTTTTTGTCAAGTTATTTTAGATGTTTTTTATTTAGCTAAATAATATGATGCGCAATATTTTATATGTTGATTTAACAGATTTCATAGCATATTTTAATTATATTGTGATATTTTTTTTGCTATTTATTATCTTTTTGTTGTGAAAGTGCGGGTAATAGGTGCGGGTACGAGCACTTATATACCCATAGGGTATGGGGACGGGTATCAAACTTATTGCCCACGAGGGTATGGGCTCGGGTATGAGGATTTTCTTAAAACGCGGGTATGGGGATGGGGATTATGGTATCCTGCTCAATGGGTACCCATTGCCATCCCTAATCATCTCATCTTCCTATTAAAATGATAGAAAAACATGAACAAACTAAATTGACCCAAATCAAAAACCAAAATTCTCCCATTCGAAATTGACTCGCACTTTCCCCTTTGGCTACGTAAATTGACCTAAATTGAATTCTCACATTCACCCTTTTCTCAAACTCTGTTCAATGAAACCTCTTCTTTCAACACAATCATCCTCTCCTTGTACGTTGTTTTTATCCTCCTCTCCTTCTCCTCAAACATTGTTCCCCTCTTGCTTGTTGGTTTCCATGGTGCCAATTACTTCAATCTTTGCATCCTCGATTGCTTGAGCTTGTAGTCTATGCGGCAAAAATCAATGGTACCAAGCCATTGTTGAGGTAATGATGATGTGAAAAGAGGGATAGGGCCATAAAAATAACAATCTAATCCAAGTTTCCCCAAATTAAGAAATTACAAAACCTTGTTGATGAAGATGAATAATTTTGTAGATATTTTTGAAGAACTTTAATTGTTTTTCAATTTATTTTTAATTTTTAATAGTTTGATATATTAATAAAATTGATAATAAAATAAATAACCATAATTGTGACATGGAAATCATGATATCCAACTCACTAGTGCCACATAAGTGCTAAGTCATTAATAAGCATGACACATAAGCAAAATTGATGGGGGACTAAAATATTTCATTGACTTTTTTAATAGGAGGATAAAAAAATTGGTTTTCAAAATAGGGGATTAAAATTGCATTTAAGCCTAAAAAATATTATTTTATCAAAAAAATATATTTTGACTTACTAAGATTACTTTTCTCAAAAATATAAAGGTAACACGTAATTTGTCTACATGGAAGAGCATAAATTTGTCTTTGAATAACCGAAATTTGTTTTTGAGTAACCAATTAGTTCTTCTTAAGTCTATTCCGTATTTCTACTAGTTTACTTTCTTTCCTTCTTCAAGGCTTTCACATGTATAATTTGTTCTCTAGAATCCATTTTTAACTGTTTTTTAAGTGAAGAATTTAGGAAAATATCTTAGATAAATTAGAATATTACTCCCTCCGTTTTTTTTATAAGCAAAATTGACCATTTCACACTTTTTAAGGAATGTGATCATTGTTATTTAATTTAATCTAAACTACCAAATTTGCCCTCATGACAATTCTTGTTGTCCAACCTACTCATGTTCTTTCATTAAATAAAGTGCCTAGTTTTACAATTTTTCATGTTACTTCATAAAGAATGGCGTTGCATCTTTTCCACTTCCCAAACCTTTCCATTTCGGGCTCCACTTGTGTAACATTGACAATTTTAAGTTATATAACATTGCCCAATCAAGGTGTGCCACGTGGCACACCTTTTTTAAAAAAAAAATTCAATTAAAGGGGAATTAGAAAACACGTGAGAATAGAACCTAGTGAAATCTCAAAAATTCATTCCTCTTCTCTTCTTCCCTACGATCAGAACCCACCACCCACCATCAATTTTTCTCCACCACCGCCGACACCTCCCTCCGCCGCCATCCTCCTCTCCGCCATCGACCACCGTTCCTCTTCACTTTCTCTCCTGCGACAATCTTCTTTTCAAATTTGATGAATTTGATTTGGAAGGGATTTTGAGATTCATTAAGGGATTTTATTGAGGGTTGTTATTGTAGAGATCAGTAGACTAATAACAACATATATCCTTTCAGTTGTCTCTAGAGAGGTGGGTTGATTGGGATTTTTTGAATTGTGACAAAAATAGTGAAAATAGGGTTACAATGATGTTGCATATAATTGCTATTGTTAGTATGCTATGGTGAAATTGAAAATCTGTGAAACTGAACATATTATGAAAATGCATAAGCCAAAAAAACGCAATATGCTGCTGTTAGTGTGAAACTGAATATCAGTTATGAAAACGCATAAGCCAAAAAATTGCAATACGCTGCTATAGAAATTACTGTCAAGAGCTGTCAACTGAATTACTAATATGCTATTATTACTTGTTAATATTCAATTCAATATTTATGTGCAATTGAAACAATTCAATAAGTGAAAAAGCGCATAAGCAAAAAAACGCATAAGCGAAAAAAACGCATAAACATAAACAAACAAATGACAGAATCTCAATGAGCTGTTGTTACAAAATAATTCAAATAAGAAAATATGCATTCATTCCATTCAATTAGGGTAGCACAGAATTGTATATTCGATTCAAAATACAAAATCAATGTATAGCATAACTTGTTGTAAGACACAACAAGAAACACAAATAGGCAATACAGCAGGAAAAAAAATGGGACAAACCCCAAAAAATACCCACCATGGGGGACTAAAGCTGCTGCTATAACAACTTAGCATAGGCGTGGCTGCACAATCCTAAGACAACACACTAACAGAAGCCAAAATAACACTACTAAGTGGTTTTAACAGCTAAAACATAGTTCCCATGCTCCCAAAAAACCGCGCCTAAACAACAACAAATAGATGACACGCAACAACTTCATTTCTTTTGATGTATATTAGAGGTCAATCAATACAGTGCTCCAATATTTTTATCGTCAAGAGGTGCCTACATTAATAACAACTTAAAAATTAGCATCACGATACTTGTTAAATGTATGTATAGTTCCTTATGAATTTGTTTTCGAAATTACCATTAGCATGGCTGTGTAATTGAATTGATCCTCATGTGCTTGTGGGGGCGCATAAGTTGGAGGCGCGGAACAAGATATTCCATCAAACATATGACTTGTTAATTCTTTAACCTAAAATGATTATGTAAAATTAAACTAAGATACATGTAAAATCATGTAGTAGCAGAAATCATGGCAATAGCAGAAAATCATGTAAAATCAAGGCAAATGACAATAATATTATAAAAAGGTAAGCTGGATCATATGGTGTATAAAAGAAAAGTGCATCAATGAATCATATGGTGGAATCTAAATAAAAGGAAGTAAAAGCTTTTATTGCAAGTGAGTGAGACTAAAATTGCAGCAATGTTGTCATGAATTTTAATTACTAATGTTCAGACAAAAGAAAGTAAATTGAAATTCATAATCCAATGAAACAAAAAATAGAGACTGTAATTTGCAGAATTACACACACCTACCATAACTGGTGTAACTTCAATCTAGATTGAAGATGCTAAACCATTTTCTAAACACTAAATGAATTACTTTTATATATGTCAGTGTTGTCGATCCTAAGTTGTGAAAAATACAAGATTATTTAAATTCTGCTATGCTTAAACACTATAACATAGTCACCAAAACACAGTCACCAAAAAAGTAAAATTAAAACAATTATTCTACATACCAACTCATATACCTGTGAACTTTTTTCTTTAGGTGGAGCGCGGCTAGATGTAGCGCGACTACGCTGTTTTTCCAAACAACTTTTGTGTCGCTTAATTCGCTTTGAACCGGGTCGTACCCTGAATCCCTTTGCTTGCATAACATCAAAACTCATAATTTCTGGACGAGCACCATTATCACCGTTATTGTCCATAGCTTGTGCGCGAAGTTCCATTATTTTCTTGAACAAGTCATCTACACCATTATCAAGAAACTTGAACCATTCTTTCTTGGGTGATGCTTCAGTTGCCGCTTTAATGAACTTAGAGACAACTTGTCTGAACATTCGATTTCTAGACAAGTTAGAATCTCCTTCAATCTCCTTTCCCCTAAAATCTTGCACAACGCCACAACGGGCTTCTCTTGTCCACCTTTTTAAAATATAGTTCTCAGGAATTGCCTTAACATCATTCAATTCAAACACTTTTAAAGCATGTGAACAAAGTATGCTAAAAGTATCAAACTTCCTACCACTACAAGTAATGGAATTTGAAACACGGTTAAATGAAACTCTCCAAGATCCTTCATGTTTTTCCGTAGTGATGACATGTTCACAAAGAGAGTCAGATTCATGTCTAGTTGGTACAGATAAAGTTAAGAATAACTTAAACTCATCTTGAAACAATTCAAATACAATGTGTGTGTGTGTGTATATTTTTCCCATTTGGATTAGTATTGGTGCAGTTTCATATGCTAACCTTGCAAGCTTATGTGAGGATTCATACACACAACTCAATTCTTTTGCTCTCTTCTCCTCAACAACTATTTCAAAATGGCTGAAGAATTCTAGGATATTCACATTCGGTTTCATACAAGACTTGAAGTGAGCATTCAAACTTTCACTAACTTGTGTACTTCGCATGCCAAGTATTAACACTTCCTTCATAAAACATGCAGCCCAATTTTTTTAAGATCATAAGTTAACTTGATCCAAGATTTATCATGAATATTAAATTTGTGGATCAAGTCAAACCAAGCTTTCTCAAAATCTGCTTCAATGTCAATATGATACATGCATTTTTTGATATTACTAAGAAAACAAGATCCTCCCTTCATCAAGTTCCCAAGATGTTTAACTCCATTTTGTAACAAGTGCCATGTGCATAAACCATGACGAGTCTCGGGCATCACATCTGCAACTGCCCATGCCATTGCTTGATCTTGGTCAGTGAAGATCATCTTTGGTTTTTTGTTGTTGTGTGCCTGTAAGAATGTATCAAACAACCATCTAAATGACTCACTTGTCTCATCATACATTAGTGATGCCCCAAATATGACTGAACCTCTACAATGGTTGAAACCAGAAAAAAAAAGGCAAGTGGTCTATTGGCATGGTTGGTACAGTATGTGGTGTCCAATGAAACAACATCGCCAAAATACCCGTAATCCAAAATCATTTGTGCATCACACCAAAACACATTTGTAATATGTTCTTCTACATCCATCTGATATGCATGAAAGAAGGATGGATTCTCCAACAATTGTCGTTGAAAATATTGTGAAAGACATCCAATTTCACCATACGCCATACTTCTTTTTCTTCTAGTAGTGATGTAGTTTCTTACATCCACCTCTGGAAATCCAACATTAGCTATATGCCCTGCTTGTGTCTTCAAAAGTTGAAATGTTGACTTCTGCCTTAATCCCGAATCATTGGCCAAATCAATCTCATATGCTTGTACTTCAGTTATTTTTCTATGTGACCGAAGCATGTGTGTTGTCTCTGAATTTTGTAGATCATGGTTATGTTATTCTTCAAAGTCATGGATGACCAACTTTCCATTCTTACGAGAAAGTGTAATTCTTACGGGGAAATTTGTTCTAATATCGGCTCTCGTATATTTTCCTTCATATGCATATCTTTTCTCCTTCCTCTTTAGCCCTTCCTTACAACAAACCAATCGACATGACGATACACTACCGTCTTCTTTTTTGTTTGTGAAACGTACTCTAACTCCGAAGCCCACACGAAAACTATAAGCAAGCCAAAATTTACTAGCCTCTTCCATAGAATCAAATCCCATTCCGATCTTTGGTTTCCAATCAACATCTGAAGATGCCATATTTGATCAAACTATCCAAAGAACCTAAAAAGAAAATAAAGAACATAAGGCATAAAAAACAATTCATACAAAACATAAAGAAAGAAAACATTAAAACAGAATGAATGATAAGAACAAAAAATTCAAGGATGAATTAATCCCCTTTGCCTATTTCAAAACAACAACAACATGAGTCAAACTTTTTAAAAAAAGAAACACAGTTTATGTAGACATTGCAATAGGTCCTATACATCCTTAAATAAAACCCTAAATTTTCTAAAATTAAATCCTAATAAATTCAAACTAGTTCAAAAACGATTGTTTTATCTTCTTGATCAAGTGTTGTTATTCTCTATTTTCATAGAAATTTTGATTTTGATTATGGGTTAATCTCATTTTTATGAACATGTCAATCATTCTAAAGATAAAGATAAAAGAAAAAAAACCTTATGATGACACATTCATGGCAGGTTGACGACGACGGCGGCGGTGACTGACGGTGGACGGAAAACTGATGATTATGATGATGATGGTGAATGAGCTTGTTTTGAAGTGGAAGGAGGAAGCAGAGTGATATTGGCGCGCGTTTTCTATTTCTTTAGCAGCTCACGTGTTTTCCCCTTTCCCTTTAATTGATTTTTTTTTAAAAAAGGGTGTGCCACGTGGCACACCCTGATTGGGCAATGTTATATAACTTAAAATTGCCAATGTTACAGAAGTGGAACCCTTCCATTTCGGCGCAAATTTTTTCAGTCCTAGTACTTTCATTTTATTAAAAAATTGGCGGTAAGAAAATTTGGCAAAGTAATTCTTCTGAAATTTAAATTTCAAAATTTCTAGTCACTTTGATTTCTATAAATTGAAAGTAAAAAATGCAAGAAAATTGGAGCTTGACATTGTTAATTCAAAATGACTCTTGGTATTGATTTGAACACCACTTTGAATGACTTGAACACATCTAACCACCTCTCAAATGAGCCTCTCAAAACCAATTGGTTCCATCACTAGAGAAGTTAATCAAACGTACTTAATAGACAAGGTTTTAACAGCCATCAAAGAAAAAGTGCCACCAGAATACGCATCGGAAACAATTTACATACAACAAGATAATGCACCGTGTCATGTTTCTGTAGATGGCGAAGAATTCAAAGCAGCCGCTTCCGAAGGCGGGTTTGACATTCATTTGATTAACCAACCGCCTAATTCTTCTGATTTGAATGTCTTGGATTTGAGATTTTTTGTAGCCATTCAAGCATTACAACCAAAGAAAGTGACCAAGACGGTTGATGAGCTTATTCAAGCGGTGCAAACTTCATTTGATGAATTTTCTAGTGTGGATTCAAACAAAATATTTCTCACACTTCAGTCGTGCATGATTGAAATCATGAAGGTTAAAGGATCCAATAAATACAAAACTCCTCATATGAAGAAAGATGTCATGCTTAGACAAGCTACACTACCCACTACACTAAACTGCGATCAAGAATTAGTTGCTGAAATTAGTGAACTCCTGCATGGTGTGGAGTGAGTGACTTGTGGAGTTCAAGAATTATTCATGTCTCGCAACCATTTTTTTGTTTTACTCATCGTACATGTAGTATTTTATTCTCATGTCTCGGTAGCCATTTTATGTTTTAAGCATCGTACGTGGAGTATTTTATTCAATAGAAAACAACTTTGTTTTTGGTGATATAAATGTTATTATTAAAGAAACCGATTGGCATGCAACTCAAAAAGAGACCTTCACGTTGTTAAAAAGTTGTGGCTAGTACATCACGTTGAATATTAAAAGCTTACTCCAAATTGTTAATGTAAGCTTGTACATAAGTGGATAAAGACAAAAAAATAAAAATGCAGCAGCAAGTTGTAGTTTTTCTTATCATTGTCGAACACAATCAAGGTAACCCATTTATATAAATCTTCAGCATATCATCAACCCCTTTCTTTAACTCTTCATTTTTATGAATCCCATCCTCTTCATTGTCATGGTTTGCCAACTCCTCTTCAATTTCATTGTCATGGTTTGCCACCACCTCTTCAATCTCATTTTCAACATTCAGCATGTCGTTGGGCAATTTGTTTAGATCCAAATCACCTTCAGCAGCACCTTCAGATTGGTTAGGAACTTCATTAATATCATCAACTTCAACAGCACCTTCATCTTCATTAGGAATTTCATTAAGATCAAAGTTGTGTTTGAAGTTTCTTTCTCCACCTTCAACATGATGGTGAGAATTCACTTCACTCTCAACATCTTGAACGTGTCTAGCCTCCCCATCTTTCTCTACTGAGTCTTCAACAATGCGATTTAATAGATCTTGAGAATCTGATTCAATTCCCAAACTAAATGATGGTCCTTCTATAGCCATTTTCTTAGATGTTCCTTCTATAGCCATTTTTTTTTTTAATTATGCAGAAGAATAGAAACACTAAAACAACCTTTTTATAAGAATGCATTTGGGGGCTTGTGGAATTAATTATTGCTGCGTGAAGTTACAGAGGGAGAGAGAGTATTCAAAGAGGCGCTTCATATTTCAAGAAGCAGCTTCAACTAATACATGTGTGGAAAATTGTAGTGTGTGGAAAACTCACGTGTAAATTGGAGAATTAAAGTAAGGGCATATTTGGTATATTATGTTTAAATATGAGAAAAAAGTCAATTTTACTTATATTTTGTTACAGCCAAGATAGTTGAATTTTGGTTATATTTTGACACGGAGGGAGTATTTGCTTAAAAAATAAGAAAGGCGGTTTGGGGTCAGAAGGATTAGGGTGTTTAATTTGCCATTACTTGGTAAATGGCGTTGGAGGTTGAAGGAGGAAAATGATTGTTTGTGGTATAGAGTTTTATATGTGAGGTAGGGTGAGAAAAGGGGTACTATTGGTGAGAGGGGAAGAACTTCCTCAGTTTGGTGGAAGAATTTGATTAGCATTAGAAGTGGGGCGGGTGAGGAAGTGAGAAGTTGGTTTACATATAACTTACAATGCATGATGGAAGATGGTACGAGCGCTTTATTTTGGGGGGGTCATTGGTTGGATGGAGGGGATTTGAAGTTCATCTGTTTGCCGTCTTTTTTATCTCGATGTTAACAAATTGGCGACTGTTTCAGATATGTTCTCTTTAGGTAGGGCGAGGGTGGTGTGGCTTGAGAATGGCGGCGGAGGTTGTTTGGCTGGGGAGGAGAATCTTGTGAGGGAGTGTTGTGCGTCTTTACATTCTATTGTTTTGCATGCATATGTAAGTGACAGTGGATTTGACAACTTCATGTATCTTCAAAATACAATGTTACTAGTGTGTACACCTATCTGACATTGTAGGATGATAATATCAAAAATGAAGACACCATTTTTTCTTGGCACAAGGAGGTACCTCCTAAAGTTAATATTTTCACTTGGCGTTTATTACAAAACCGCTTACCAATAACTTAATTAAGGGAAAGGTGCTTCAGCCGGATATTCGTTTTTGTTCGGGTGATTGCGGTCTTCATGAGGATATATATCATCTTTTTTATCTTGCAACTTTACAGGTAAATTTGGTTTGATATTTACAATTGGTTTGGTTTGGTTTCGGTTCAGCCGGCTCACATCAACGACCATTTACTTCTATGTCATGTGTACACCATCTAAATTTTATCATCAAGAGAGCACATGCTTATAAGACAGTGGAAAACAAACACAGACCACCGTAATAAATCTTAGTTTAAGTCCATTTAAAATGAGTTTGACTTTGATTATATTATTTAAAAAAATGTAACCAATATTTTATCTTCTTTTAAGGCACCTTAAAAATTCTTAAATTGTGTCCGAAACACTCATTGGTGATACCCTTTCATAAAACAACAGAAAAAGTAACCAATAATTTATCTTCTTTTAAGCCACCTTAAAAATTCCCATGCCATTTGGTATTTTAGGTTTAAATATGCATTTGGTTCATGCAATATATTACTTTTTGCTTTTAATTTCTATAATTTTTGTTTTTCGTCCTTGCAAACATATATACCATATTTTATTTTCGTTCCTCGACGTTATGTTTCAGTTCTTGCAAAATTTGTTATATTAGAATTAGTCTCCACAATATGAAGATTTGATTTTCCTTCCTCTAATATGAGTGAAAAAATGACTAAAATAACTACTGCATGCATATCATAGCAACTAATGTTTATAGGAATAAATTTTGTAGGGATTAAAACAAAACAATAGAGACCGAAATAAAACAAAGTATATTTAGCTATAAGGACTATCAATAAAATAAAAAAAATTACAAGACTAACAGCCAGCCTTTTCAAAATAAAAATAAAAATTATGTTTGCAAGGATCAAAGTATATTTAATTAAACCAGTATCTTAAGTTGATTAAATTAAACAGTGTATTATTAATTTTTGCTGACCATGTTGCAGATAAAAAAGACACATTGTGACTATTTCATGTGGGAGGATGACTTCATTGCGTCCCAAGCTGCAATGGTTGAGTTGCAGGAAGCCATGATTAAGAGATATGGAAGACATGATAATTCAAATGAATAAGGATATGAAAGCCATGAAAATTTCAAATGAATAAGGATATGGAGTTTTGGGATTATGTGGTTTGTAGAGGTAGAGGAGAGGAGAATGAGTACGAAGATATATGTTGAGGAGAGTTTTGGGTTAGGGGTTGGTTTGGAGTGGATGACAATGGATTGAGATTGGACACTCACCATGTTTGTTGTTTTCTTGAGTTATCCGCTTTGTCCTTGCAGCGTTTTAAAGAGTTTTTCTCTTGTTTTATGAAAGGGTCTCATTAATGAGTGTTTCGGACGCGATCTACGGATTCAAAATAAAATAATCAAATTTTTAATACGTCAAACCACTAGGCCAATTTGATGACAACCACCAATTTCAAGACGACAACCACTAGGGCAACTCCAAATGAGTTCTAAAATAAAACTTTTAATAATTAAGACATCAAATTTAAACAAATAAATAAGATAAGGGACAACATGATCCTTGTAAATTTTGTATCCTACCACGAAAGCTATCTTTCTTCAATTTAGTCACTAATGAATAATTAATGAAGAGTGATGATCTGAATAGTATCATGTGGAGCACCAACGATCAGGGACGGATCCCTTCAAGGCTGGGTGTGGCAATCCCAGCTCATTTTCTTACTCTTTTTTTTACATTCAATCCCAAATTTTATATCATATATTTTTAATTTGGAAATATAATTATATATGATGTATTGGTCTCCTGGTCAAGTGCATGTTTTCGTAACTCATAGTCTTGGGTTCATGTTTGGACTATTGTTTTTGTCATTTTTTTAAAAGAATTAATTAACATAACATAAATATAAATATAAAAAAGAACATGACGGAATCAACACGGCATAAACTTCAATAATGACTCATCAACCACTAGACTATAGTGTTTGATATGTTTTATTGGTTGCAACATCATCATACATTAAAAGTTTGTAAATTAGTCGTAGGTAATTTATATATATATATATATATATATATATATATATATATATATATGTAGGGATACATTTTTTTGATCATTTATTTAAAATATTTTATCATTTTTATAATGTTATTTAAGTTACAATTAAAAAAAGGTTAAATTCCACTAAGATATGAACAAATTTTTTTTAGCGTAATTAACTTCCCTAAATTAATCAACCACATTAATAATTTCATCCCAGATCCGCCTGATCATCCATAATTTGATATTGCTGTTTGATTTCTATTCGAGGAGTAACAATAATTTTGGTCACTCACCAAGCTACTGTCAATCACGAAAGTCATGTATAAAGAATGAAAAAAAAAAGTCAGAGTTCGCTTGAGTGTAACTCATTTCCTATTTAAACTTTCCATTTTCATTGATATTGATCAGTGACAAGTGACTGAGGAACTTTACGAACATTCCCATTTGACGCTTCCTTTGTTTTTTTAAACTAGCTTCCGATGCTTTCTCAATGAAATCCATAACCAATTTCCAGCTTTTGTTTCAATGTGTTGTTTAAGCTGCAAGATACTGGTTTTTTATTCTCAGCATTTTCAACAATAGGTTCCAAGATAGAACCTTTTTTGATTTGTACTTGATGATCTCAGCAGCATTCCCATTTTTCCTTTATAAACACACCTTCTTTTTTGAAGGGAGAATCAATCACAACTTGTCAACACAACAAATAATTGCATAACTATTTTTATTTAAAAACTCTTATTAAGATGTGGCAAATTTTAAGAGTTGTGATCGGATGTGTATATGCTTTAACTCTTATTACAAGCAAAAAAGGACTCAAATAGACGACGGAATATACTAAGCAAAATTTTGATACTCAAATAGACTCCAAGTGCACGCATCTTGAAGTACATTCAAGTTTTAAGAGTTGGAATCTAATGAATATAATGAACAATATCAGTTGATATTATAGTGGCAAAACCTTGCAAATTCCACCTACCATCATCCCACACGTCCTTTAAACACATGATTCACATAATTGAATCACTGATGTTAAAATATGGGACAAATCGACAGAGGGACCGAGTTGTATCCAGTCAATATTCCAAATCGATAAGTCTTCGGAGCCTACACAAAAACTATACCCTGCATTAAAATTTGTAACAACATGTTGAATACCGCGTCAAGTGATTGAGAGTTTATTATGTTTCTTATTCATCCATAAAGACATGTTGTCTATGTATTTATGGGAAAAAACTTTCACCCACAATTTATCTTTATTTTGAAGCATGTTTCACACTAACCTACCAAGCAAAGTTAAATTGGTAAGTCTAGCTTCACCGATGGTAAAGAATTATATTTGATATTATAGTTAAATTCAATTATTTCATTAGGAATTGCTAATTTTTTTTTGATAATATTTTATAGATGAGTATGTAAATAAAAAGTAGACAACAAATAGTTTAATAACAAACGTAAATTCATATTGTAAAAAAAAAAAACCATAAATTCAAATCTATATAATATTTTTTTTATTAATAATCTATATAATTTGTTATATTTTTACGAAATATAATATGTGATATAAGAATCAACAAAATGGAGTTTTAAATAATTTTGCAATCACAATATAACATGTGATATAATTTTGCTATAAATGAAAATTTCATATATCTTTTTTTTGTTGAAGAAATTAAATCTCATATAGAATATTTTAGACTCAAATATTGAGAATATTTTATTAAAAAAACAAATTTACGAACCTCATATTAATTGTCATCAAATATTTATAGATTTTTTGTTCAATTTTTTTTATAGATTTTGTAAAATAATTCCAATTAGAAATCATGAATTTAATTTTAAAATAACTAATATTCTTGGACTAAATAATTATATTGTGTGTCTAACATATTTTCATTTTTTTGTGTCCGAGGTTCGAACTCCAACCTGTATATATAATTGTATATCCGTACCAACTTAACTAAACTCACAAGTGATGTTTCAATTTACTCTAAGATAGTAAAATATGAAATTAATTAATTAATTGTAAAATAAAATTAAAATCAATTGTATACATAAATAGAGTGGGTGAAGTATGTAAAGAAAAAAGAATTTTCACCATTTTTTTTTTAACAATTTTAAATAAATGAGTGGATCGAGTATACAACAGGTTTTGGCGTGAGAATGGTTTTGGGAAAAAGCTCAAATGCAACAACAGTATAATACATTTTAATAAATCTCAAATAAATATTTTTATAATTAAATCTGCAGAATGGTAGGATCGATTTTTATTATTTTTTGAATAACTATGGTAGGATCGATTAATAAATCGCAAAACAGGGAAATCCAAACATAAAATAAAAATAAACATGAACACATTAAAAAGTATCGAACTAAGTCATGGACGCATTTCATTCAATGTGACTACATGTTAAACCTTGTGATAAAGTCCCTGCATGGGTTGCGTTGTTGAAGATAAACTTGAGAGGGTAGCAAACAGCCTTCAAAGACTTGTGGTCATGAGAACGGAGTAAATTGTTCTTGAACCTAATCGAAGTGGAAATATTGAGCCCAAATTCCACCATTCCATGTTCATCGCGGCTCAAAGCAATGTCGTTCGCAACGCTTGCATCCAAACGCTTGTTTACCACCGAAGGTTTCATGTTAATCACGCGGGTGGTGTTCTTATCAGCGAAAAATATTGGCAGAGTTGATTTGTCGAGAAGGATGTCCTTGTAAAATAACTCAATGGAAGTTGCTTCGTAATAGACTCGCATGTTGTGGTTAGGGTTTTTGGTGGAGAGCAAAATATTCCAGTCTGCTGTGAGTTCTGCGGTGTTTAGTGTTAGCGAGTTGATTGAGGCCGAGTAGACTTCGAAGGTAGGGAGGTCGGCATCACGAAGGTTGATGGATAAAACCACGACAATGATGAGAACAGCGAGAACAACAAGGGTGATTAAGGGAGCGATGACTTTGCAGCAGCAATACATTGTTGGATTGAGTTGGAGAACTATGCTCTCACTGCCTTCTATCTATATCTATATATAGACAAACCTAGCAAATTAAGCACTTGCTTCGGCCCAACAATTTTTTAATATAATTTGATTTTTTTTATTTTAAATTTCCTAGTATTATTTTATCCTAATTTATTTTTTTTAGGAAATTTGATCCTATTTTATTTTTTACACTAATTTTTCTTTCATGTCAAATCAATATATATTTTTTTAACTTCCTAATATGATTTGATCCTATTTTATATAATTTTAGGATATTTGATCCTATTTTATTGTTTTACACTAATTTTTCTTTCATATTATATTGAATCAATCGAGGTAATTCTATTTTTTTTTTCCGGCTCAAATGATAGTAAATTTTGAGCATATCTTTATTTTGCTACTAATTTTTTGAGCATATCTATTTTGAAGGAATGTCTAAAAATAGAGGGTTAAAATTGCTATTTTTTAAATATAAATTCCCTGCTATAATGTGAGTACCAAATATAACTTTTTGTTTACTATGTTTGATTTCTCACAACTGTTATTCCAAACACAATACACACTCACTTAAAAAGAGTTCAACATTTGAATAAAGTATCAAGGGTTCTTAATCTTTGTTTTTTTCAAACCAGCTTCCAATGCCTTCTCAATGAATTCCATAAACCAATTCCCAGCTTCCGTTTCAATTTGTTTGCCCAACTTGATTGTGTTGCTTAAGCTGCAAGATACTGGTTTATTATTCTCATCATTTTCAACAATAGGTTCCAAGGTAGAACCTTTCTTCTCCAAAATCTCCTTTTGATTTGTTCTAGATGATCTCGTCAGTTTTCCCATTTTTCTTTTATAAACACACCTTCTTTTTGACACGTTTGATTCAGTAGAATTTCCTGATTGGTCTACGGAATTTTGCATAACCCATGTTTAGCTTTAACAAAAATATACCTTTCCCAAGGAGCTCAATTTTTCGGTAAAATCGTTGGAAGGCTAACATTGTTGCATCAAAAGTTGAATTAGTAGTAGACTTACATTTTTGTTGAGAGGTGACACCTGAGTCCTCTTTTTGAGCATCTCCACCAATCACACCAATAGAACTCGCCAACAGAACTCGCTACTCTTGCATGTCTCAACGTGCTGGCAGAGTACCGCCTCTCTTTCCCTTTTATTTTGCACAATTAACCAAATTACAAACAAATTCAGAAAATTTATCAACAATAAATAGTCTAATATGTAATCAAAAGATGCGATATTACAATCCTATATTATATACTATGCAGAATTGCGCTCAAAGTCAAATACAGCTGATACAACCTAAATAACAATTCTAAATTACAATTGTTTAGTCGAACAAACATACAAATCACAATTGCAGTGAAATATAGTTGATAGAACTTCTATTACACTCATTTTGAGGCCAGGAAGACATCAATTAAGATCATTTAGTCGGACAAACATAACAAATCACAACTGCAGTCGAACTCAAAATCAACTGATACAACCTAAATTACGATAGTTCAGTGGCACAAACATAACAAATCACAATTGCAGTCGAAGTCAAATTCAGTAGATACAACCTCAACTGTACTCATTTTGAGGCTGGAAAGACATCAATTACAATCGTTTAGTCACTCAAACATAACAAATTGCAATCAATGTTAAATCAAGCTTATAGAACCTCAATTACAATCGTTTAGTCTGCCAAACATAACACATCACGATTACAGTCAAATACAGCTCACATAACCTCAATTACTGTTGTTCTGTAACACAAACA